>VZTR01031152.1:60647-204424 GCA_013400775.1 Chaetops frenatus
GGGGGGGAAAGGGGCGTAAAAGTCACCTCAGTGCTGCCAGCTTTGCTAACAACAACTGAAACCAAGCAAAATCACAAGCTGCTAAAGGAGTGCCCTGGATTCACCCTCAACAGCCCAGAGTAAGGACAGCACACTGTACCAGCAGCACTTCTGTGCTCCAAAGTAGAATTTGCTCGATTTAGAGCACAAGGTTCACCACACCTCTGCCTTTTGGCAGGGTGTCACCACCTGACAACACAGACTGACGTTGTAGGAACCCCCAGATTAAAAAAAAACACCCTTAGAGGACTCTACATTTAGCTTCCTGGAACACCTTGTCCATCATCCATGCTCCTTGCTACAGGCTATAGCATCCACCCACAGGATTCCTGCTGGCCTGCACACCTATCCTCTGGAGCTCAGGAGGGACCACATCACAGAGGTGAAGCAAGGTTGCCACTGCTTAATGTACCTTGCAGCCTTTCAGGTATTTCATAACGTCTTTCTTACAATAAACTTGAAAAAGTGGCACCCCCTTTTCTCCGTGACTCCCCACCACAGGCAACAATCAGCCAAGAATGATTGATTTGTGGTACAAATACAGACCAGCCAGAGAACAGCATTGCTGAACAGATGTTTTATGCTTACATTAGATGTAATAAGCTCTGCAGTCAGTGCAGGTCACTGGGAGAAGCCTGGTATTTACTGCAGCAACTATAATTTTCTGGCTACTTCTCTTCTGTCCTCACCCCCAACATGCTGCAGAGAAATTAAATTCCAACAGACATCTGCATGCTTCCAGTTGGTATGTACATTCAGGGATCCTTATAAACACACAATAATGCTTTCTAATTGGGCAATAATTTTATGTTATGTTTTAATTGAAAAAAAATCACTAATGTTAATGACAAGTCAGAGGGACTGTTACTGAGCAAAGCATTCTGTGAGCTTAAGAAACACGACATGGAAAACAATTCACACTAAAGTTCTCAGTCTGGAAGGAAATTTGAGAAGAGTTGTGAAGGATATTGTGATCTTATATAAATGATCTCAAAGCACTTGACAAATGTCTGTAAGGCAGGCAAAGAATGCTTATGGACCATTTCACCCAGAACTTATTTACCTTATTATCTGTGCTCTTTCAACCATACATAAATTGTTTGTTTCCTCCCTTAAATTGTGTGCTAGCAAGCTGTTTTCTACCTAGCAATGGCTTTGGTTCAGATCCACCCATCCATCCAGATTTAACACGTGTGGTGTAAGCAGCCAAGGGACTGGCATTTTATTAATCATAAATAGTATGATAAATAGCATAATCACAGACATAAGCTGCAAGGATGGTGAGGAAAGACCTCAGCACAGCAACCACGAACTCTGGGCAAAACACCAACATCTTTCTGCAGCTTACCTATATGCTTATTGCCTAGTCCTAACAAAAATTAATTGACTGAATGTAAAATCAGTAGGTTATGCAAAACAGAGAAAACATTTCATTTAAGATTAAAGTATTTTTCTACCTTAAAAGCACTACATGAAAAAGTAAAATAATGTTTAGTACATATTATATAAACATTCCCACATATATCTCTGTGTGTCTGTGTATATATATAAAAGAAAAAATATATATGGATATTAGGAAAAAAAGGTTATCTACTAAACAAGATGTTTATCAGGGAAGAAAGTTCAGGCAGAGCACCACCTTTTGTATCTGGGATAGGGATCTCACCTTAGCAGACAGCAAACAAACATATACAGGACAAGACTCTATGAATATTTAGACATACAGTCTCCATTGGATTTCAAAAGGTAATTAAGAGACAAAAATACTTCTTGTCAACCATCCCCTAAGGGAATTCCGAGCACTTTAACAAAACACATCTCACAAAGTGTATAAAAATCAAGGTTTCAGGCTACTACCATGACCACAAGGCTCTTACTTTCTTTTCTTTCTGTAACCCCAGGGCTTTGACTGAGGATCTGTTGTGCAACCCACCAGGACAAAGATATAATCAGAACTGCAGGCAAAGTCAACCTCCCACTGCAGCAGAGGGGAAGGGACAGTACAGGAGAGGGTGCAAGGTACAGGCACAGGGAGCTGGACTCACAAGAGGGATTGCAGAATCAAAAATCACATGCATCCAAACATCAGAGTATTTAGCTAGAACAACAAAAATACCTCAATGCCATTTATTTTTGTTTCACCGCTCTAGAAATGCATGCTAATTCCCCTCAGTGCAATTATTTCCCAAAACATGAAAGGCTGTGGAGGCTTCCATCACTTCTTAAGAGATGAGAGCATGATGCACAAGTAAGATTTTTAAGGATTAATGAAGATATGATGTTTAAGTTGCATGCAGATTCTAGTTTCTGTCTTTCTAACTGCACCAAATCATAGCTCTTTTTCAGGGGAAGAGAGAGCAGGGGGCAAGGGAAGGAAATCTTTGAAAGGGTGGGCACATAGATACTTTTATCCAGGACTTTAGGCATGGTGTTTCATGCCTTTTGACAAGTTTCACTGCAAGGAAATTGCCAGGGCCAGAAGATGGCAAAGTTTGTTCCTTCTGAGATCAGAAGTCCTAATGGAAGGAGACGAGGTGACCAAGAGACTGCAGAGCAAAGCTTACGTAAGACAGGGGAATCTTCTCTCCCAGAGCTGCTCTTCCATGTCCTTGATTAATGTATTGTAACAACAATTTGTACTCTTTGACACACTCAGTGCAACTACATTTGTATGCAGAATTCTATTGATGTGTAAAAATAAAGTAAAAGGAATCTAATTAGCAGAGCTGTCCTTCTTCCAATGATCCTTTAGTAGGAACTCTGTGTTCCTCTTCTGGATCATTTGATTCCTGATTGATAAGAAAGCAGCTTGCTAACCTAGTCACATTCCTTGGCGAGCACAAGACTAAGTTCAGTTTAATGCAGAACATGTTCCTAGCTGTTGGCTGCAGCAGGTGAAAAGTAAGAGGCCCAGTGTCCTGTAGCTCACAGGATATTTTCCATTTTTCATCAATCTAATAATCTTATTTTCTACTTAAGGCAGATTTTTTTGTAGTTGTGTGATTGGCTTTTTATTCTGTATGTAGTTTTACTTTACAGTACAAGAAAAGTCACAATAGAATTTAAACTGAACACACATAGTAAAGTCTGGAAGAAAACATTCCTTCTCAAAACACACCTGACCAAAAGCTAACGTGCCACATAAGTGGACCTTTCCAAGCATGGAGGAAGAGAGGAAGCATTAAGACATTGCCAGGATGCAGTAAGCTTCCAAAGATTTTATAGCTCTCTGTAGCTTCCAGAGTTATGATCTATGTCCTCCCTGCCTGAAAGTAATTCCAAGTCTGCGTTGTTCATCGCACAAGACACAAAAGGCTTTTCACCCATGCTGCATTTTTCCTTGCTTCTCCACCCACTGTTTTCAGAGTCCCATTGTCCATCACTCAATATCCTGCCCTAGCAATTGTCTTACAGTCACCAAAAAGCCAGCTNGGCCAACACCAAGAATGTGCCTTGACACCCTCTGTGCCATTTGTGACATATATGTGTGTGTATATATATATATATATATGTCTCTGCACACATTCCCTGTCTGTGACACTAACCACACATGAGAAATTGTTCTGCTCTCCACTGAATGATCACCACACTTCCAGGAATGCCTTCCTGTGGGTTAGCAGGGTGCAGCTGCACTTCTGTGATTCGGCTGGTGCACCTTGGGTCTCAACTGCTTGCAGGAGAAGAAATATTTCTTAAACAAAAGAAAAAAACAAACAACCAAACAACAACAACAACAACCCCAACAAAACAAAAAACNAAACCAAACCCACACCAACAACCAGCGGCAACAACAAAAAAACCCCAACCATCAGTAAGAAGAAAACCCTCGCGAACAAAAAATACCCACCCACATATGCACAAAAAACTTTCAAAACTCCAAAATGAAACCACATACCAAAAACCAACTCATCTTTTAGTATTAGAGAGGAAACACCACAACCCCAAAACCCTGTCATTAGTGATCAGGCTCAGGAGATGAAAATACAAGATGGAAAGAAAAGCTAGTTGTTAAAGCAGTCAACATTTTCACGGCAGGTTTACATCACAGCAACCCATGTGCACCTCCTAAGTCTACTTGAAGGCAAATGAGGTCACATTGAAAAACTGGTCAGATTGAAAAAATTAAATATGGACTGTTTGCCTTAAGTTGAGGCTGGAAAGACTGAGAACGTCAACACAGAGTAAGATCTGTGTCCACCAATGAAAAAAACCACATCTTTAGATAACTCCGATACAAAAGTTGCTGAGATCTCACCAAGAACACTCAGTGGGGTTTTACTAGAATGACAAGAATGCAGCCAAAACAAGTGTGATAAAAATCTTTACAAGTCAGCAACGTCAGCTGGCTCTTCTCTATTGCCTGAAGATTTTCCAATTAGTTCTTGCATCCTTCTTCAGGCAGTTTTCTTCCTTCCTTGGGGCTCAGAAAGCATTAGCATTTTTCATTCCAGGAAAACAAAGCTCTGCCACTTTTATATCCCTTAGGATATAAAATTTTGACCAGTCCATCAAAATTTTCCATTTTTGTAATCAAGACCTCATCCACAAACCAATTTTTGTCTGTCCTTTCATCATTTTTAAAATGAACCAAATCATCGTCATTCAATTTCAGTTTGCTTCCTGTAACGAGCTCTCCATTCAGTCTTCATTATATTGTGAAAATTAAGACTAAAGTGTCCCTTCTGATTGATAAAGAAATCATTCATCACAGCAGCCCTGTTAATGTGTACATATTCCTAAACCTATGACTGTGCAGTGCAAATCCCACAAGGCCAAAATCCTCACTAACATTACAGACATCCAGATATGAGCTGGTGGAATGGGGTCTTCAGCAAAAGCACAATTTTACCCAAGGGAACTTCTTCACCATTTGTCTCAAAATTACTTTGATTTGGATTGTTTCATGCACAATTCCCAGCTCCTTATAGTCTTAGTGCCACTCTCTCATAAGCTGAATAAGAGACCACTAAGATGAATACCTTACAAAATCTGTTTAGGTTTGCTTTGGGGACTACAACTAGTTTGCTCTTTATTTGAGGCCACATACACCTTTTTGACACAACAAATTAAACAAACCAAGACCACAGAAACACAAAGTTTCAAAACCTCCTCATAAACTGATATGTCTGTACCATCAACACACACATCCTCATGATCAGATTGTTCTGATGTTTTCAGGTCAAGCATTGTGGCTTGCAGCATGCAAAAAACCCACTTGGTATCTGTCCTTTTTTTCTATCCTACATGAAAACAGCAAAAAGACAAAAGTTCACTATAGCACGTAAATGTCATCATTATCTATCTGAATGTGCTAATTTCTAGTACTCTGAAATGAATGAAATGGTTCAGCTAAACAATGATTACAGACAAACATTCTGCCGAAGTATATATCATTATCAATCATCTTATAGGCTTAGAATAAAAGTCATGACAGCATGTTATTATTTGGCAACATTGAATTCCACTTAAACAACCACCTCCTTTTGTGGATGCATAACTGCAGTTTTAAGTTTTTCAGCAGAATCTGGGTTTCACATCTATTTCATTGTGGCAAAACAGTCCAACATTTTTAATGCATTTGGAATCCTTTCTGGAATATTTAGCACAGCTGAGGGGAATCAGAGAGCAATCAAACACACACACCATGGGCACTGATCTCTGTCAGCAACTCAGCTCTCCCCAGACTGTGCTGTTACTGCAAGACGTGTCGCTACAATTCTTCTCCACAACAAACACACTGCAGTGAACTCGGGACACACAGCCTGCAGGATTACACAATAGCACAAAACCTTGCATTTTTTTAGAACTCAAAAAGAAAAATAGCACTTCTCATAAAGTTCATACCCTCCAACAACTGACTGTCCGGGTATTCTAACTGGATGCTGTGAAGTGGTAGACAGTGTCCCTAAAATACCCCCTTAAAGGAGGCAAGTGCTGTAGTGTGGCTGTGGCAGCCACTTGAATAGGGCCAGAGGGAACTGGCCCCACCAATGTCAGCTCTGACTTTGCTCACCCTCCATAACCCTTTTTTTCTAGCACGTGGGTTTTTTTGGAACATTCTTACAGTATTTTCTTCTTTCACACGCTTTTCACCCATGCTATCCTTCATAAACAACTGCACCCAAAACTCCTGGCGGTATTATCAAAATAATGCCACTAATGATGTCAATATGGAATATTACCCTTATTTTATAGTGCAGAGGCTTTTTAGCTTCTTCCAGCAGTGAATTCAAATTTATGATAGAATTTTAAATGTCTCAGTTCAACTTCCAGCCCTAGGATGTGGGAAGACTAATTTTCAGGGAAATTACTAAATGTTCAAGGAAGCTCTCATGCAAAATTGGATTGAGCTTTCCTTTCTGTGACCTTAGTGTGTACTGCTGCTTGTGTAAACTGGCAGTACACAAGTACAGTGTCATTGAAGGAAATAAAAAAACCTACTTAATTTCCAAAGCATTTTATGTTATTTGAAAGAAATGAAAAGGTTATTTAAAGTACAGAACTACCACTGTGTACTATTATTTGAAGCGTCCCTTATTGGACCCAAAGCCTTTGGGAAATATTATTCAGGATAACTAGCAGCTGTTCAAGAATGCAAATCTTTGCCTGATTTCCAGCATGACACTCATTCACCTCACCTGCCCCCACAAACATGCACATAAAAATAAAAATGTTATCAACTTAAGTCGTAGCCAAAAAAATACCAGCATATTAAAAACTTCTCCTAAAATATGACAAAATAAATAACAAAGGAAAACAAAACCATTTTTCATACACCAACTACCTCAACTTGAGGACAGAATTTTCTTGGTTCATTTACTTTCCAGAAGAGCTGCAGGCATGCAGCTTCTGTATCCTTGTACAAAAATACCAAGCCATGAATTTTGCTGACTGTCCGCTCCCTTACCTCTCCAAATAAATGGTGCTTATGTCTTTAGGGTATCATGTAACTCTGCTCTTCAATGTTAGATTCCCTGTTTCTGTAGCACTTACTAACAGCACAACTCCCTTAAGCAAGCTTACTGGAAATAAATAAAATGTAAACTTGCTAAGAGTCCAGTGCAAAAATTAATAGGAAAGCTCTTATGAATAAATAAGAATACCATTTGCAAGGACTCAAATAAAGATTGAGCCCTGATGCTAGACACAAAGGAAGAATTAGGGAAAAAAACATGTATGCAGTGACTCTATACACCTGATAAAAAGGCATTTTTATTAAAAAGCTGAATTATAGAACCATAAAGTCATTTAGATTCAAAAAGATTGTTTGAGAACATTGGTAAAGATACTTAACAGGACTGGTCCCATCACTGGGCTCTGGGGACCACCACCTGTGACCAAACACCAGCTGGATTTAACTCCCATTTCCCACCACTCTCTGGGCCTGACCATCCAGCCAGGTTTTAACCACCAAAGAGTGCAGCTGTCCAAGCCATGGCCCGCCAATTTCTGCAGGAGAACACTGTGGGAAATGGTGTTAAAAGCTTTAGTAAAGTCCTGGCCGACAACATCCACAGCCTCTTCCTCATCCACCAAGCAGGTCACCTTGTCAGAGATCAAGTAGGTTGAGAAGGACCAGCCTTTCATGAACCCCTGTCTGTCCTGTACATGTCATGTAATGGTACTCAGGGCAATCTGCTCCATGACCTTCCTGAGCACCAAGGTCAGGCTGACAGGCCTGTAGTTCCCCAGATCCTCCTTCTGGCCACTCTTGTAGCTCAGTGTCACATTTGCCAACCTCCCCAGTGCACCAGGACTGCTGATAAATGATGGAAAGTGGCTTTGTGAGCTTAGTGACTCAGTAACCAGAATAAAACTGGCCTTACTATTAAAAACTGTGGCAAAGAAGGCATCACATATCAGCCTTTTCCTCATCCTCAGCCATCACATTTCCCCCCACATCCAATAAAGGACAGAGAGTGTCCTTAGCCCTCCTTTTGTTGCTGATGTGTCTCTCGGAAGACTTTTACTGTCTTTCATGGCAGTAGCCAGACTGAGTTCTAGTTGGCCTTTGGCCCTTCGAATTTTCACCCTGCATGACCTCATGGCATCTCTGTAGTCCTCCTGAGCTGCCTGCCCCTTCTTCCAAAGGTGATAAACTCACCTTTTTTTTCTCTAAGTTCCAGCCAAAGCTCCCTGTCCAGCCAGGCCAGTCTTCTTGCACAACCCATCTTCCAGCACCATAAGGACAGCCTGCCTTTAGGACTTCCTTACTGAAAAATGTCCAGCCTCCCTGACTTCCCTTCCCTTTAGGATTGCCTCCCAAGGGACTCTGTCAACAAGGGAAGCTCCAAGTATGCGCTCTGGAAGTCCAAAGTCACAGTTCTGCTGACCCCCTTCCTTACTCCCCTTACCTCATTTCCTACAAAGGGAACAGGATGGATAGCAAAGGTTCTGCAATGTGAATTCATTTAGAGTTCTTGAATCAAAACTCCAGAAGTTCATAAAGCTTGATAAATGGGCAAGACTGAGACAGGCAAAATTTACCGTGGTCAGGTACAGCATAATAAATCTTTCTGGATACCAAAAAGAATCATTTAGACTGTTCACATATACAGAGAGATTCTAAACTAGTTGGAATCTTTCAGGGGAACTATATAGCATCACTATGGACAATTCATCAGAAATAGCTATTCAATGTATAACTGCAACACCAAAAGCAAGAAATTAGATTAGTTTGGTCCTAAGCGCACAAACAGTCCAGGTAATTTCTTAATACCAGTGACTCCACTAGAAGCACATATTTGATAAAGACTTCAATTTACAGTGATACTTCTAGGACCTCTCAGAGCCAATTTATAATTTCTTATGGCTTTTTGGGTTTTTGTTATTGCAATTGTGTATCTTTATAATTTCCTGATCAGAATGCCATACACTGTCCAGGCAACGGCCTGACAGAAATCCAAGTATATTACACCTGCATTTGACATTGATGAATTTATCAAGCTTTTATCTCACAAAAAATAGATATCACATTAGACTGACAAGATATATTTTCCATAGTCACATACTCACTTGCAAGCAACTACATCATCATCCTTTAAACTTTTATTGATCCAAATTCATGTCAGCCACACCATTACTTAGCCAAGGCAAATACCAGGCTGACAGGCCTAAAATTATTTGAGTCATTTTGTTCAGTCCTTCAAAATGCTGGCAGGGCACTGTCTTCCAACCAATTTTCTGAAATTTACCTGACATTCTGGGAAAAAATTATTAATATTAACAACCTATACAGCACATGGGCCATCTCTCCTTAAACTGTGAAAATAAAAAGTTTCAGCCTTGATTTTTAAAATTCTATTTCTAGAGGCTGGAAAAACACTGGTATGGAGAAGAGAATCTCATCCCTTTATGATATTTCTGCTTTTTCCCCCAAATGCAAAATAGAAAATAGTACTAACATAAAATTTGCCTTCCCAGGGTTTTGCTAATAGGTGTGTTTGTTTTAGTATTGACAGTGCATAGTCTCTTGTATTTATCTGAGAGCAAACTCACCCTCAGTATCACAGCTCTCTGCCTATCCCTCTTAATTGGAGCTGGTCATCCTGTGCTGTGGTAGCTCACAGGCCAGGCTGCTGCCAGTGCCTTATATTATGTTTTACTTCAAGGGAGTGGAAAGGATTTCTCACCTGTTGGATACCCCTTAAAACATCATATTTCCAATTTGTTAGTGACTGAGAAACAGGTAATGCAGCACATAAAATGCCCCTTTCACTCCTATGAACCTACTTGATTGTTCTTGAATAAATTGTAACCACAGACAGTGATATTGCAATCATAACTTTTTCCATAAGGTTTCATACTCACATATTTTGTTGCATCATGGCTAAANGTGAGCTTAGTGACTCAGTAACCAGAATAAAACTGGCCTTACTATTAAAAACTGTGGCAAAGAAGGCATCACATATCAGCCTTTTCCTCATCCTCTGCCATCACATTTCCCCCCACATCCAATAAAGGACAGAGAGTGTCCTTAGCCCTCCTTTTGTTGCTGATGTGTCTCTCGGAAGACTTTTACTGTCTTTCATGGCAGTAGCCAGACTGAGTTCTAGTTGGCCTGTGGCCCTTCGAATTTTCACCCTGCATGACCTCATGGCATCTCTGTAGTCCTCCTGAGCTGCCTGCCCCTTCTTCCAAAGGTGATAAACTCACCTTTTTTTTCTCTAAGTTCCAGCCAAAGCTCCCTGTCCAGCCAGGCCAGTCTTCTTGCACAACCCATCTTCCAGCACCATAAGGACAGCCTGCCTTTAGGACTTCCTTATTGAAAAATGTCCAGCCTCCCTGACTTCCCTTCCCTTTAGGATTGCCTCCCAAGGGACTCTGTCAACAAGGGAAGCTCCAAGTATGCGCTCTGGAAGTCCAAAGTCACAGTTCTGCTGACCCCCTTCCTTACTCCCCTTACCTCATTTCCTACAAAGGGAACAGGATGGATAGCAAAGGTTCTGCAATGTGAATTCATTTAGAGTTCTTGAATCAAAACTCCAGAAGTTCATAAAGCTTGATAAATGGGCAAGACTGAGACAGGCAAAATTTACCGTGGTCAGGTACAGCATAATAAATCTTTCTGGATACCAAAAAGAATCATTTAGACTGTTCACATATACAGAGAGATTCTAAACTAGTTGGAATCTTTCAGGGGAACTATATAGCATCACTATGGACAATTCATCAGAAATAGCTATTCAATGTATAACTGCAACACCAAAAGCAAGAAATTAGATTAGTTTGGTCCTAAGCGCACAAACAGTCCAGGTAATTTCTTAATACCAGTGACTCCACTAGAAGCACATATTTGATAAAGACTTCAATTTACAGTGATACTTCTAGGACCTCTCAGAGCCAATTTATAATTTCTTATGGCTTTTTGGGTTTTTGTTATTGCAATTGTGTATCTTTATAATTTCCTGATCAGAATGCCATACACTGTCCAGGCAACGGCCTGACAGAAATCCAAGTATATTACACCTGCATTTGACATTGATGAATTTATCAAGCTTTTATCTCACAAAAAATAGATATCACATTAGACTGACAAGATATATTTTCCATAGTCACATACTCACTTGCAAGCAACTACATCATCATCCTTTAAACTTTTATTGATCCAAATTCATGTCAGCCACACCATTACTTAGCCAAGGCAAATACCAGGCTGACAGGCCTAAAATTATTTGAGTCATTTTGTTCAGTCCTTCAAAATGCTGGCAGGGCACTGTCTTCCAACCAATTTTCTGAAATTTACCTGACATTCTGGGAAAAAATTATTAATATTAACAACCTATACAGCACATGGGCCATCTCTCCTTAAACTGTGAAAATAAAAAGTTTCAGCCTTGATTTTTAAAATTCTATTTCTAGAGGCTGGAAAAACACTGGTATGGAGAAGAGAATCTCATCCCTTTATGATATTTCTGCTTTTTCCCCCAAATGCAAAATAGAAAATAGTACTAACATAAAATTTGCCTTCCCAGGGTTTTGCTAATAGGTGTGTTTGTTTTAGTATTGACAGTGCATAGTCTCTTGTATTTATCTGAGAGCAAACTCACCCTCAGTATCACAGCTCTCTGCCTATCCCTCTTAATTGGAGCTGGTCATCCTGTGCTGTGGTAGCTCACAGGCCAGGCTGCTGCCAGTGCCTTATATTATGTTTTACTTCAAGGGAGTGGAAAGGATTTCTCACCTGTTGGATACCCCTTAAAACATCATATTTCCAATTTGTTAGTGACTGAGAAACAGGTAATGCAGCACATAAAATGCCCCTTTCACTCCTATGAACCTACTTGATTGTTCTTGAATAAATTGTAACCACAGACAGTGATATTGCAATCATAACTTTTTCCATAAGGTTTCATACTCACATATTTTGTTGCATCATGGCTAAAAGGAAAGCATTTTGTTCTTTGATACAGATTAGAAGGGAGTAGGCTAATCTAACCAAGGTGAAGAGGGCAGAGATGTTGTCAGTGGCTTCCTGCATTAATTCATCTGTCTTCCTGCTGCTCAGAAAGATTACAACATTCCCACGTGCACAGAAGTCAGGCTCCCATCCTCCTACTGTTAAATCCCATTTTTCCTGTTGCTCTCACAGGGTGGCTCTGTAACAGCACACAGGAATCATCAAGACAGACAAGACAATTTTTCAAGTAACATTTCATGAGCAGTGCTTTACTCTCATTATAAAAAGGAATCAATGCTTTAAAATAACTCCTGAAGACAGGAACACATTCCTTAATGCAACTAGAGAGTCATTGTGAAATCTACTGATCAGAAATCCTTTCACAATACCTGCTGTACTTTCAATGTATAAAATGTATACTATTCAATGTATAAAATATTAGTTAAATAGTACATGGTTTTAGAATTCTAGCTTCATCTGATACACACAAATATAGAAACTCTCAAGAATGGAGCTTTAATATATTTTACTAAAGTAGCAGCATTTCTGCAACAGATGAAAAGTACTGCAGGCTATACTGAAGTCAACAGCCCACCAGACTTCAGCACTAATTACAAAACACACCCACCTCTTGTGCATTTGTAATTCGAAGTGGCATCACTGTTTAGCTGGAAATCAAGAGGCAGCAATTCTCCCTATTTCAGAACCTTCCAGACATTTGGTGAACTCATTTAACCTAAAGCAAGATATGCAGCCCAGCTAAGAATAACAACAAAAGGAAACTCCTTCCTGGATATTCCTGAACCTGATTAGACTGAAGCAGCACAGTGTACAACAGAAACCTACCTCATCTGCCTTGAGTTCTCAGTCAATCAGCTCCAGAAGTGATTTACTCTCACAAGGAAGGTCACCATGTGCAAAAGCCTAAGAACAATTGCTCAAGTGTGCACAGGAGGTGAAATGTGTGTTCTCCTGCCCACATGTAATGTTTACACATTAGCAAATATCAGGAGTGTTGGAGTCTGGCAATAACCAAAGCTTTTCCCATTCTGACTTGAGCACTCTGGCCAACACACCATTCCTGGACACAGCTGGAGCCCACATTCCCAGTCCACTAATGCACATGGGGTTAAACATTTATTTCTTTGCCCAGAGTCTCCAATATGCAGGCTAAATAAAAGCTACATCCTCTTAATGGAGGCGGTCTCTGCACAGCACAGCTGGCCTGCTATTACCATTTCAAATAACAATGGCAATTGAAGTCCATCACTACCAATTACTCAAAACACATTTAACCACTGCAGACAGAAAAAAAAAAAAAAAAGACCAATAGCTGATTTTCCAACTATTTCAATATATTGTGTTGTTATCTTCTGTAGCAGATTTCACCCCAAAAATATCTCAAATTTTCCAAAGTACAAAGCAGCACTTCATTCCCAACTACTTGGCCAAAAAAAAGGCCTGGAATGGGAGTTTTAAGCACATTGCCTTTCCAACCCAGTGCTGAAACACTATGGTACTTACTGGATAGGGGGGACTTTGGCAGCCATAATACCTTTAGAATCATACAACCTGAAAAATATTTGGATTGATTAGCTTACTCTTAATTCAAATATTCTATGATCCAAGAAAAGACTTTTTACCCATGAGAGAATTTCTGTTACATTTCATATCTTTTTTCATCTTTACACCTTTGTCATACTTGCACACAGCATGCAACCATTCTTCCTACTAAATGCCTAAAAAACTTTTTTTTTTTTTTTTAAAGATCTAGCACCTCTCCAGTTGCTCAGCGTGTTTCTCAGGACTACTGGTGGAGATGGAAGCAATCCATTCCTGAGCTCAGAGGATCAAAATATTCTGTAATTCAACTGCTGAACATCATTCATCATACATGTCAGATTATTCTGGCCATTCATTCACTGCTGAATTCTTCACATCACTTGTGTGTGGTGAAGCAAACCATCTGCAAATGTCATACACACTTCTTTTCCTGGACTACTTCTCCTTTTCCTAGTCATCCTCTCTTCTCATCTCTGCAGCCTCCTATTTTCTTTTCTTTCAGTGTGCACATAAAGGACATCCTACATTCAGCCACAAGTAAAAGAACAACTGAGCTAAATTATTGGGGAAAAAGAACTAATAGATGAGCAGACGGTGTCTGAAGATGCTTCAGATCACTTGCAAGTGAAAACAAGGCACTAAAGTATTCTGCAGATTTTCCTGCTGGACTTTACTCTGTAGTCTGCCAGGGTAGAAAGACCTCCTAAAACAGAAAGGGAACAAGGACTGAAAGTAAAGGGGAGTGCAAAGCTTCTCTTTTCCCCTCCTGCCTTGGAAAATTATCAGGCTTTTGAAAATTTCCCATATACTCTTTCCCCATTTTTCCTATCCTCAGTTCCTCATCAAAGAGCAACCAACCTTGTATATGAGAGAAAACAGACTACTACTGCTAATTTACCCATACAGAGGAACATATTTAGCACAATCCCAAATTTATCATTATTAGGAACATATATAAGCCCATACTTAGAAACTAAGTGTCTATTTTGGACCTTCCTGAGAACAGAAGGCACTGCTAAATTTAAAACAAACAGAAATAAGAACAAGCTCAAAATTATGCTGTACCTTTAAAAAGAATAATTTCAGTATAAGACTACGATCTATGGAGTGCAAAAATTTTGCTTCTTAAAATAATTTTTAAAGGAATGATTTTTCACATGCTTTTTTACGCAGGCTCCATCTTGACTAAAAGGAAGGCAACAAACATCAAAGGCTAAATTGTTCATGAGACTGCCTGAAGAAAAAGGTTCTTTCAGGTCAGGATGAAGGGCAGTAACATTCACCTCAGCCTCAGCAATTAAGAAAATTGTTTCCATCTCTACAGGCATCAGTCTCTTGAAAACTGAAGGAACAATCTATTCAATACAAACATGAATGAAATGTTGACCAGACAGAAAAAAATGACTAAAAATATACTTGGATAACAAAAGACTCTTTTGGAAGGGGGAAAAAATGAGTAGCTAGGCAATCCATTAAAATTATTTCCCTGGCTTCCATTCAGATGCTGTCCAAGCACAGCTTCATTGTTTGGCATGTCGCTTGCATCTCCCCACGTCACCTTCATTTTCTCACTCAGATAACCTCAGCTAGAAATATACAGAGCCCTGTTCTAGGATTCAGCAATATTAAACCAGTAGCCAGCAGCAAAAACTGGGGCTCCCTTGATTCATAAGGAATTTTTAAAGCCCTTGTGAACTACAGAGCACAGGGAGGATGGGGAAAGCTTTCATCAAACCGAGGCATAGGACTCTCTCAGGTTCACTTACAAAGCAGGAGGTGTTTGTTATCCCTGGTGAGAGGAACATCCAGTTACTGCATCTGCACATTCCCACAGGAAAGTAGTGCAGCTGAGGGAAGAGAATGCTGAATCTGACATCCATTTCATCAGCCTAACAAATTTCAGATTAATTACAGAAAATTATTTCCCTCTTCACTTCCACATCAACGGGGCCTTTTTTTTTTGCTTCTCAAGACTCTTCAAGGTGCCTGTCAGTCATCCCCCACTAAAACACTGTCAGCACAGAAAGAAAAAAATATTTATCCAGGTGAAACTGCAAAGGTGATTCTGGTTGATGAATGCCCCCCCAGCATCCTTTCAAAGTAAAATTGCACCATCAAGCAGACAGGGACATCATCATTATTATTGTTATTATTATTATTATTTTGGTTGAAGAAAATGCTGACAGTTATGGTTATAAATCAGGAATAGCCAGCTCACTGCCCAGTGAGCACAAATTAGGACTCCTGCTGATGAATGGTCTTTTCAGCCCACCTTTCTGGCATCACTTAAGTGCTCCTCTCCACTCCTCCACTGTGCAGCACACATCTTTCCCAGTTCTCTTCCATTGCTCACGACTGCCGCCTCACTGTCACAGACAAAAGGCTCCTCTCCCTCTGCAGAGCACAAAAGGGGGCATACCCTGCCCTGTTGCTGTGCTGCTGCCTTGTCTCTGCAAATCATCCTGGACTATCACCACAGAGCAACAGAGAGCCTGAGCTGCAGCCAGGCATCAGCAGCCCTTCCATTTTCAGTGTGGTTCTGTCTTATTAGGCAGTATGCCTAAACTAGTAGCAAAACTAAAAGCAAAATAGGAAGGATGAGTTTGATAAGGGAGGCCTTATCAGCCTTTGCTGCCGTCAAACCCATCAGAAATGGGGGAAGGGAGGCATTTTTAAAGGCAATGCTTTTCCACACTGCAGTATCTATCCAGGAGCCAGACTCGGCTGAGCACACCCACAATAGGCACAGTTGCCATAGCAACAGCATCACAGGGACATTTTTCAACAAAGCTTCTCGCTTTTCACCAAGGTTACTCTCAGATTACCTCTTAGCACAGGGATCTGTACGGATCAGACAACATCTTCCATCTGTCTGGAGCATTTCTGCATGAAAAGATGCAATGGCCATGCCACAGGGAAGAATAAGGCACAAGTAAAGCAGGGAGCTGGGCTCTCAAACCACCCAGCACACCATCTGACAGCAACAGCTTGCAAGCTAATATATTGTCACCTCACCACAGTCTAGAAGTGTGATCTGTTGGAATCAAATGTGCTTTCATCTTTTGTTTTGTTTTCTTAAAAATTACTAGCTTTCAGTAAAGATCTACAGCATGTTTCTGCAACAAAGGACTTCCGTTTCTAATACTGATCCATCATCTCACAAAAAACCTCCCCATGAAGAAGAAAAAAAATAAAACCAGGGAGCATCTAAGCTGCTTGATTTTACACATACTTTTATCATTCCACTAATGCTGTTAAAAGGCAGTGAAAGTATATGGTGCAGCACGTGTTTTGAGAAAAAACTGGTCACAAAAAAGGGGCACTTGAATAATTTGCAAGCTTAAACTACACCAGTGAGTTATTTACCTTGTTTCATTTGGTCCTCCTAGTTTTTCAGATAAACAAAAACACATCAACCTTTTCCCCTCGAAATGCAAGATGTTTTGTTTTTACTCAAGTATTTAAGTGATCAATTGTCACTCCCAAAAAATAAAGAATAAGGACTTGTTCAAAACATAAATATCACTTGATAAAACACTTCTTCACCAGCTCTTTCTGCTGAAAGGAGTTTTAAACTTTGGCATTTTCAAGTTTTTTCATGCAATCTCTTGACTGGAAAGCTGCAAAAGTAACCCCCCACATCATCAAAAGGCACAAAAGAACTCTTTTGCAACTTGCTCACAGGATACTAACATCCAAAAAGACTGGAAGTTGGCAAAGAATCAAAACTAATCAAATTAAATAGGACTGTTCCTGCATTTATGTCTTGCTATCTATAAAGATAACAGCGTGTTCCTGAAATACATCTTTATGACAAACAATAGGTAATTTCAGCATCAATTGTGTATATATAGTTCCAAGCAAATGGCTGTCACACCATATTAGAGAGCTTCATTAGAGAAGAGTGCTTCAGGCTCCTCTAGAAGACAGACAGTTCAGAAACTGTCTGCTACAAGAGCTGCAGAGACACAATTATACACCCAAGTCTTGACAGTTTGGGGAAAAGAATCACATTAGGTCTGATGAGTTTTAGAAAACCTTCAAATTTCTTGGCCCTCTGTTAATAAAGGGCATTGCAGCACAATAGATATTAACTTTACCTCTGGAAGAACTGGCAAGCACAAGACAAAAGAAGGTACTGCAACAACTTCAACAGGAACAAGCTGAATCCTCCACCATATAAAGTCATGACTGGGTAGCCTAAGAGAGATGCCACTACATTAACACACAATCACAGGGACCAAATTCTGAATTACTGTGGAAAAGGAAACCTATTCCTTACAATGGAAGGTATCTTCAATAAAAAAAACTGGAAGGAGACAAAGCAAACACTATGCAGGCAGAAGCTAACTGTTAGCAGGGTGGGAGAAGGGGAAGAAGGCACCTTTTTGCTATGTACATCTGGGAGCATGACAAAAATGTAGGTGAAATTTGTGGGAGAAGTCAAAAAAAAAATCCCATTATCACTAACACATCTGCAGAAAAAACTCCATTTGAAAGGAGGACTTCCAATTAGAAGAAGAGGAATAGCCTTATTTCAAATACAGTATAATATTAACAGTAAATGCAAAACCCTGAAATCAGGGATTTGCATATTAAGTTATCTACTGCATTTAAATCTGGGTATATTAGAAATTCTTCTCCTCTGAAAGAAGAGAACAAGTAGCTTGATTCCCCTTCTCCTCACTGAACTTCTGACCAAGGTTTAGGACTGTCTGGAAGTCCTTTGCCTCTACCCTAAAGGAGATTATGTCTCTCATCACTCAAACACACATCCTAAAAGCAAAATACAAGGAAGAGAAATGTTCGCTTGTAACAGAAGTCTGCCACTCCTACCCATATATTTATAGCACCAGAGTTGAGCATAAGGGTTGTAGAATTTAAAATAACGATAAGGATATTAAGGACTCTGAAGAGAAGCAATCATATGTGGTGGCACATGAGGCACAAGGAAAAATTCAGTCTAAAAGTGCAACTATCCCACTGGGAAAGCCACCTACAGGTTAATAAAGCATTCAAGAGAAATGATGATCAAGTGCTGATGATACAGCTTAAAACAGCAGTTTTGAAGAGCTCCCATCCAAAACCAGAGAGAAAGGGCTGCACATTAGTTATGGGAGAAATTCCAAGTCCATGGGGCCTGAAATTAGCAATTATATTAGAATTTGTAATTGCCCATACAACTTTCCAAAGAGACTATTTTAGTTGCAAGGTCAGAAACACCAAGGACAGAACACCTAAAGCACTGGGAACATCATCATGTCCATTAGTAACTAAAGTTAAATTATTTTAAGATATTCTTGGCCAACATGGTGTTGTGATAAGCATTCTTACGACAAGTTTTTGCTGAGAGGAAAGGTTTGCATCTCTGAGCTCAAACTTTGAAAAGCTTTTTTAGGAAATTATTTGTTTTAATATGAATTTTTTAAGTTTTTAGTTGTTGGTCTTTAAAAAAACAACTAGCAATTTTTTAAAAGAATGTGAAAATAAGTACATTTTGTGAAATGCCTCATCTTTTACTACAATAAGAAAAGCAAGGCAGGAATTTGCTTAATCCAGCTTGCAGGAACAATTGTAAACTAAAAGCCAATTGCAAACTCAGCAAAGCCAGAGAAATAGGTCGGCCTATTTCCTTACAGGTGACACGGAGTTGACAGGACTGAACAGGATGAGAACACTGTTCACCTCCATGGCAACGCTGAAGAGGTTAATTAAAACAAAAAAAAAGCCACAAAAATCCCTACATCTCCTCAAAAGACTCAGAGTTCTGAAGAACCCTCTACAGGCCTGTCTGCCGTATTGTCAAAGGATTTAGTCATTCCACAGGGAGAGCCAAAGATTTTATAATTTTTTTAAAATGAGATCTGATTAAAATTTAACACAGTTAAATAACATATCTAGGAGTTTAAATACCCTACTTCTAAAAATGATGGCAAGTGGAAATTGCAAGACAAGCAGGATCTTCAAAAATCAGCTGCTTTATGTGTCCAGAACAGCAGAGTATGACTTAAACCAGAGCTTCAAAAACTCTGGGCTAGCTCCTGCTCATTCCTATCCAGGCTGTCACAACACACTGCAGGCTGAGGGAGGCGATCCTGTCCCTCTGCTCAGCCCTGGTGAGGCCTCACCTGCAGTGCTGTGTCCAGTTCTGGGCTCCTCAGTTCCAGAGATTTGGAGTTCCTGGAGTGGGTCCTGCAATAGCTGGAGAGCTGTGAAGATGATTAAGGGACTGAAGCATTTCTCTCATAAGGAAAGGCTGAGAGAGCTGGGCCTGTTCAGTCTCAAGAAGAGAAGACTGAGAGGGTGTCCCATCCATGTCTGTCAGTATCAGAAAGGAGGGTGTCAGGAGAATGGAACCAGGCTCTGCTTGGTGGTGCCAAGCAATAGGACAAGAGGTGATGGGCACAAACTGATGCACAGGAGGTTTTTCCTGAATATCAGGACAAACTTCCTTACTGTGCAGGTGATTGAGTGCTGGAACAGATTGCCCAGAGAGGTTGTAAAGTCTCCTTCCCTGGAGATATTTAAAAGCCATCTGGACAATCCTGACTAATGTGCCTGAACAGGGAGGTTGGACTAGATGACCTCCAACCTGAACCATGCTATGATTCTGTGACCAAGCTAGTATTCATATTCAGGAAATACTGCTCAGGAGAAAATCTACTTCACAGGTAACACAACTGCAGGCCTAGAACAAGGCAGAACAAGCAGTCAAAGTCCAGAAAGTGAGCAAAAACCATATGTAGTTTCATCTTCTCCTTTCATTATCACATTAACTCCATATCCATGATTAAAAGCAAAATAAAAGAACAACTAAGAAGAAAAGCCTTGATAGCTTAGCAAGACCTTTACTTGGTATTTAAACATAAATAGCACATAAGGGACTACATGATCTTGTCCACAGATCATGTGGTACATGCTGTAAATTGTTCTTTTAGGAACTGAAGTCATCTCCCTTAGGAGTGAAAGCCAGGGAATGCTGTCACTGTTGGCTTACCCCGATATGTTTATGCTCCCTGTGTCAAGGCTTGTGAGCTGGAACATCTTGCAGAACTATACAAATGCAGGATGGATAGGTTAGAAAAATCTGCTTAATGCAATATGTGAAGGCAGCACAGAACGTGAACCATGAGATGGCCAATGCATTCCCAGAGCAGCTGATTCTGAAAAGCAGCAGTGACACAGAGCACTGTCCATTTCAGTAACCTGCACTGGGAAATTCACAGGATTTATCTGCAATACCCATAGTAGGGAAGAAAGTTCTTTTTCATTTTGATTACTCTGCTGAATTATCACAGTAAAGCTGCTCTTGGGTTTAAACATAAAACTAATGCTGCTAGCATCCATGAATTTTAATATATTCGGTTCCCTAAACTATCTATGCTACTACAGCAACTGAAGGTGTCTCAGTCTGAGGCATTTATTCTCCTGTCTTTGAAATGCTATTAATGTTATCATTCATTTATTAAACAGTCTGGAAATTATGACACTGAGGATGTCTCTTCTTTTGAGTATCCAAGTTGCTTACAAACCAAACATTTGTTTTCAAAGGCATTTTCTTGGTATCATTCTATGTGTATCACAGAATGAAACAGAGGACTTGTCAGTGGTCTGACTGCTCCACACCACTGATTTCCCTACAGCCACAATGAGGAAGAGTTACTGGCAGAATGGTCATCTGCCCTGCCAGTGCTGTACCAGTGTCGATGTTCCGTTTTGCATAACAATCCAAGCCAAGATTAATGAAAGCAGGATGAAGATCATGCCCTCTGCACCACCCTGCTTTTCTTGGCCCAAAACGGCTGTGTCCCATCTCCTTATCACATCTCTGACAATCCAACACTTGAGACAAACAGAGTAGCAAGTGTCAAGCTACCTTATTTCTCCCTCAACAATTGTTTGGATTTACACAATTTTTCAATGCAGTGGAAGCTTCAGTGGAAGCTGAGAACATAAGAACCTTGCAGACTTCGGCACGTAAAATCTGAAGGCCTCTGAACCCAATCATCTTCCTTTATGTAGATTAATAATAGATTCATACTCCAAAAGATTCCCGAAAAACATTCCCTTTAGTATGGACCTTTCACAGCTGAANGCTGAGAGAGCTGGGCCTGTTCAGTCTCAAGAAGAGAAGACTGAGAGGGTGTCCCATCCATGTCTGTCAGTATCAGAAAGGAGGGTGTCAGGAGAATGGAACCAGGCTCTGCTTGGTGGTGCCAAGCAATAGGACAAGAGGTGATGGGCACAAACTGATGCACAGGAGGTTTTTCCTGAATATCAGGACAAACTTCCTTACTGTGCAGGTGATTGAGTGCTGGAACAGATTGCCCAGAGAGGTTGTAAAGTCTCCTTCCCTGGAGATATTTAAAAGCCATCTGGACAATCCTGACTAATGTGCCTGAACAGGGAGGTTGGACTAGATGACCTCCAACCTGAACCATGCTATGATTCTGTGACCAAGCTAGTATTCATATTCAGGAAATACTGCTCAGGAGAAAATCTACTTCACAGGTAACACAACTGCAGGCCTAGAACAAGGCAGAACAAGCAGTCAAAGTCCAGAAAGTGAGCAAAAACCATATGTAGTTTCATCTTCTCCTTTCATTATCACATTAACTCCATATCCATGATTAAAAGCAAAATAAAAGAACAACTAAGAAGAAAAGCCTTGATAGCTTAGCAAGACCTTTACTTGGTATTTAAACATAAATAGCACATAAGGGACTACATGATCTTGTCCACAGATCATGTGGTACATGCTGTAAATTGTTCTTTTAGGAACTGAAGTCATCTCCCTTAGGAGTGAAAGCCAGGGAATGCTGTCACTGTTGGCTTACCCCTATATGTTTATGCTCCCTGTGTCAAGGCTTGTGAGCTGGAACATCTTGCAGAACTATACAAATGCAGGATGGATAGGTTAGAAAAATCTGCTTAATGCAATATGTGAAGGCAGCACAGAACGTGAACCATGAGATGGCCAATGCATTCCCAGAGCAGCTGATTCTGAAAAGCAGCAGTGACACAGAGCACTGTCCATTTCAGTAACCTGCACTGGGAAATTCACAGGATTTATCTGCAATACCCATAGTAGGGAAGAAAGTTCTTTTTCATTTTGATTACTCTGCTGAATTATCACAGTAAAGCTGCTCTTGGGTTTAAACATAAAACTAATGCTGCTAGCATCCATGAATTTTAATATATTCGGTTCCCTAAACTATCTATGCTACTACAGCAACTGAAGGTGTCTCAGTCTGAGGCATTTATTCTCCTGTCTTTGAAATGCTATTAATGTTATCATTCATTTATTAAACAGTCTGGAAATTATGACACTGAGGATGTCTCTTCTTTTGAGTATCCAAGTTGCTTACAAACCAAACCTTTGTTTTCAAAGGCATTTTCTTGGTATCATTCTATGTGTATCACAGAATGAAACAGAGGACTTGTCAGTGGTCTGACTGCTCCACACCACTGATTTCCCTACAGCCACAATGAGGAAGAGTTACTGGCAGAATGGTCATCTGCCCTGCCAGTGCTGTACCAGTGTCGATGTTCCGTTTTGCATAACAATCCAAGCCAAGATTAATGAAAGCAGGATGAAGATCATGCCCTCTGCACCACCCTGCTTTTCTTGGCCCAAAACGGCTGTGTCCCATCTCCTTATCACATCTCTGACAATCCAACACTTGAGACAAACAGAGTAGCAAGTGTCAAGCTACCTTATTTCTCCCTCAACAATTGTTTGGATTTACACAATTTTTCAATGCAGTGGAAGCTTCAGTGGAAGCTGAGAACATAAGAACCTTGCAGACTTCGGCACGTAAAATCTGAAGGCCTCTGAACCCAATCATCTTCCTTTATGTAGATTAATAATAGATTCATACTCCAAAAGATTCCCGAAAAACATTCCCTTTTAGTATGGACCTTTCACAGCTGAAAAACAGACAACCACCTTTCTGTCTTTCCTTCCTACTCTTAGGTCTCAAATCTCAAGTAAATCTTGTGAGTGAAATATATTCCTTCTCAAATAAATGAAGTATAATGAAAACAACTATGTCCAAGGCTAAAAATTATTGTGGGTTTTTTTGTTTTTTTTTTTAGTCTATTGTCATCCCCTGCTTTAGATGTCCTCTTTAAGGTCAGGACATGGATGAGCACACAGTATACCAAAAGACTTACAAAAAGGGACTATTTTGAGCCATTACAATTAAGCTCCACAGTGACAAAGGCAGTCAGCAGAGGAAACAGAAGAACTTCAAAATTATCTTTTTTGGTTCCTTTCACCATTTCCTCTTACACTTGAGCAAAAATTCTTATAACAGCTCTTCTGGGAGCTTTTTTCTTCCTTTCTTTTGTAGTTTCCACTTCTCGGGTAATTTTGGAATGTCCAACTGGTTGCTTAGAAATGCTTCCGTTTTTATTGCTCTTTTTCTGTTTGTACTGTAATTTTGTTCTGAATGTCACCTCTAGCAAGACTAGTTTTGCAAGTGAAGCAAGAAACACTCAGAAAAGGCTTTTTAAACAACCCCACCGATGTCTACAGGGCAACATCCTACAGATCCTCTCTTGCAGCTGAAAAGTGTAGGAAAGAGTCCTTAGTAACATTTAGCACTGTCTCAACAGCAAGCAAGTCCCTACCAGTCTGTCTTACAGATGGGACAGGACGGTTTTGACCTCTGGTAGCAAAAGAATGTTTTAATGGAAAGAAAGAAGAAAATTAAGTCGGCACTGCTAAGACCACCTAGGAAAGTAGGTGTGTATAGTAGGGGAGAGGAGGGAGGATAAAAGCAGCAGCATCTCCAGCTCCCAGACATACCCTCTATCCCATCCCAAGCACTTGCTGAGCCCCTCTGCTCCCCGATGCTTTGTAAGACAGTGCCATGCTGTGGACACTCCGCTCGCTGCCACTGCTCTCTGCAGTCTCTGCAGGTACAGTAGGCCTGTTTCCTGACCCACTTTCCTCACCAATCTCTATTTAGCTCTACGCTAGTGATGCTCCTGGCATGACAATCAGATACTGCAGCCTGCAGTGCAGCTCGTTACAACACATTCGCGAGCTCCGAGTAAATCCAGTGGAAAAGTACTGTATCAGCGGAGCCTAATTACACTGAAGTCATTCTTTTAAACTTACGTCAGACACAGCAACACTAAAGTGTTCGAGAGATTTAAAATATGCCTTTTTATTTTAAATCTACTAAATCTGTGAGGCACAAAGCAAATCAGAAAAGATCTTTTCTACTCAAGGGCTGCAAGTGGCAAAAGCTATTAGAGCTAGTACCTTTTCTCTGGATTACCTAATCAATCTTGTAACTCATGCCACTTAAAACCTGCCATAATTCCTTCCACGGTCATTTATTCTTAACTAAAAAGGGGCTCTACACCTTAATATCCAGTGAAACTGTAAACTTAATCTCACTACAGCTATTAAAATTATCTTCTTACGTGCAAGAACCAAATTTCTCCATCCAACACAGCCACTTAGAATTAACTTCAAATCCTACTAGCACTTGCAGTTAACTTCAGATTCTACTTGCACATACATGTGTAAGGAACACATTTCTTTTGGACCACTAGTGATTATACCAGACAGCTGGGACTTTTCTGGCTCCAAAGTTAAGGTGTAGTATGTGAACACCTGTGAGATCAAGAAATTGGAGTTTGGTCATATTTAGTTTATCTGCAAAAAAATGCAGGCATCTCCCTTCTCTTACAGGGAAATATTGTAACAGATGACCCCAATCTGGGCCTCAGTTAAAAAACCAAATTACCAAACCCCTAAGTTTAATTAGTAGGTAGAAAGTCACTATACTCCTGGGCATTGAAATTAACTGTGGACTTCTGCAGTGAATACAATGCACGAACACCATACATTCCTATTATTGTGCACATAGAAGGCACCGAGATATGAAACACGTAAGGGTCTTAGCAGCTCTCTCTTTGACAAGACACTGTTTCTATTCAGTGGAGTATTTTTGTACTTAAAAACTCAGATCCTTATCAAAAAAAGTTTTGAGAGTTATTCAGAATCACTATACCAAAACATTTTAAGTGTCTTAAGATTAGATACAAGGAATTTAAAACACCAAAACCAGCACAAACTTATTGAATGATCCTAAATAAAAGCAGCAACCAAAAGTTATGTACTGCAACACATCCTGTGGGGCTTTGAGTGCCTTACAGATGTGGATCATTTACAGAAGGTATTGTGTACAGGAGGGAGCATGAAGAACAATTATTCCCAAAGCAGTCCCACTGTGCATTGTGTACAAGCAAAAGTTCAATCCTTTGCAGGAGTTTATTCATGTGCAATATGACCAGTTTTGCTGGTGTGCAAGAACTATTACTAAAAAAATTATTGTAGCTTGGCAGATGCCACAAACTGATGGCATTATGGTGGGTTTGTTGTTTTGGTTTTTCGGTTTTTTTTGCATTTGCACTACCATAATCACACTAATTTACTAAATAAATCATAGATTCCCAAAAACGGACCCCAAAGTCCTTTTGTAAAATCTCTGCAGCAAGAAGTCTGATTATCCATTAAGTGGGATGATACCAGCCAACAGCAAGAGAAAACAAAATTAAACATCCATCAGAATGTGCTATTCATCCAAATTTCATACCACAGCCACCTATAAATATATGAGTCATTATTATAATGTACAAGGTAATTACATTTCATCACTCATTACCTTGACCCAAGGAGGACCTTTCATCTTCAGATGGAAGATGCAATCCAGACTTGCATTTTTATGATTAAGAAACACTGTGAGAAGCACAGCTTACATAGAAGCAGCACCCTTAGACTAGCAGCTGTGTAGACACAGAAGAAAACTCGACATCAAAAAACTACTGTAGACTGCATCTTGTACCCACCAGTGCCCTCACACCAAATATTTCACATCTAAACCCAAGACAGAATCCAACAGGGCTCTGCAGGAAGGACACAGTTTGGATAATTGCTAGTGACAGATCTACCATAACTCACAGACCCTTGGCAAGCAAAGAAGGTATTTAGAGGTACAGAGCTTCTTTGTTCCTACCTACAGATGGGATCAACAACACCACTAAGAGATTATTTTGCTGCCTTGTTATTTATTGACGATAATATTACCCTCAGGGCAGTCCCAGGGCAAAGAGACTGGCAAAGCAGAGATCTTCTTGACAGTTTTTCCTCAGGACTAAATTTCACAGCTCATTTGACTTGAGCTTTCTGAGCCATGCACCACAAAACTAAACCTAGACCTTCAGAAGTCACTTCTCTAACCTCACATCTACTCAATTCAAGTGGAGAATACATAGTGAGACCTTGGACTTTAGGAAGAGCAAATGAGTTCCTATACTGGATCAGCCCACTCCAGTGACAAGTGTTTCACAAGCACATAACAGAAACCCTCAGTTAAACAATAACATACAAAGTCTATTTTTAGGGTCCATAAAAGTTTATATCCTTTCAAGAGACTGTAGAGATCTCTGTTTGCTTTTTTTATGTGAACTTGGAAATGCTCAGTATTGGCATCCAAACATCCACTAAGCCCTGCTATGATATATTTCCTTCTCCTAAGCATTTGTTATTGTTTTTAATCAAACAAAAGCTGTCTAGGAATTCAAGGCTCTAATCTGAATTGTTACTGCTTGAACATCTGTTAAAAAATTCTGGCTGCAAAAGTAGAACAGATTCTGGTATACATGGAAAACTACGTAAGTAATAAATATCTGGCAAATCAAGAAAGCACTTTAGGGGGTATAATCTAAGATGCAATCATTAAATTGCTTCTTAGTCCTGGACAACGGAGTCAGAGTAAGAGAAATAAACATTGGTTTTGATGGTTCCTTTCAAAGTTGCTGTGCTTAGTAGGCTGACTCCTGGTTGATTTGCAAATCCACACATGCCCCTGGGAGTGGGATCTCAGATCGTTTAGCATCATGGCAGATTTCCAGTTCTTGGCAGGAGGGTTGTTTTTCTCCATGAATCAGCAACTGTCCATCACACTACAGTCTGTGAAGTGAAAAACCCACCTCATCAGCATCAACTAAATGCATGTATGTGTGTATACATCACAGAGGACTTTCTGGTCTCTCTCTCTACAGCCCACAAGTGAGGACTGTCATTTGCACAAGCACATACAGTCACACAAGGAAGTGATTTATCTCACCTTCTGCAGCCCTGTAGTGCTTTGATAACACATCATCTGCATGGTAAGCCTTTAAATGTTATGGTAAAGAATACTAACAACAACCCATCCTATTTACTGCTTTCTTTTATCAATGGGCAACTCCAGAGCCAACCCCACTGTGGTCAGCTGCAGAACAGCTGCCTGTGCCTGCTGCTGGAGAGTAAAGAACATTTTCATTGTCACATAATGCTTACCAGTAAATGCATTCTAAACACCCATCAGCAAAGAAAACAAGAGCAAATAAGTTACGTTTGAAACATCTTCCTGAAACACGCTCAGAATTTTAACAGCTCTCTATAATATAGATGATGCTTCTAAAAAATGATAGCAAATGAGATGAATGCTGCCCCAGTAAAGTGAACTTATTCTCAGAAATACTCTGACAAGCAAAACATGTATTTTGAAGATGTATTACAGAAAAGGATGTACTAATAATTCCTCATTTTATTCTTCCTGTGTATCTCTCTTCCTGATACACAAGAGATTGCAGTATTCCTATTGTATGGCATCACTGTGCTAATATTAAATAACAACAGATTTGCTGTCTGCTCAAAAATGCCATTTTTTGAAGGGGGCAGGGGGGAAAACTACTATAATCAGAAATTCACTCATAAAATTCAGGAATCAGACACTCCCACCCCCCCATGATTCACAGTGTAAACTCCTAGAAAAACTGTAATCTGTTCCTCTGGATGAAGCAGTTCAGCAGAATGTCTGGGTCTTCACTGTTTCCTCTGTTTGAATTGTATGTCTGGGGCATCGCAAAATTTACCTAAATTTATCTTTTTTTTTTTTTCAGAATCTAATCATAAAGCCTACACTTCAGGGATATAGATTCACAATTTGAGTCTAAGCATAAATTCACTCAGCAAAGTGGTTTTGTTTCCTGCAGCATTAATTCGCACATGCACTGAAGATCATGAAACACAGAATAGCCAAGTTAGCAAACTGCAGCAATGCTGTCGAGAGGACAGCTTTTTTTTTTCTTATATGCAAACATGTATTTTATTATTAGCTGCATAAGGGTGATCTATGTTTACACAGCTCAGAGCTGGATTTAAAACCAATTTTAACAGCCAACTGTTTCAACTTGCATGTAAACAAACATACTGCATTTCTTCATTAGCTGGAATTTGCTGCAGTCTGTCAGCCATCTGTACTGTCTTGCATTCTGTTCTCTATTCAGAGCACCACTATCAAATGTTGGTGATATAGAATTGCTCTCTTTGGAGACATCATGACTACACTATAAATAGTTTAGAGACATAAACCACTAATTCTAATAGTTGTCTTAATATCTGCTTTCTCAGAATGCATTAGGTTGTTCTATTTCTCATCCAATTTTTGTTCTCTGTACTTTTTTTTTTTTGTGGATTTAGGGAAAAAATATTTTATTTTGCCTCTCTCAGAGGTACAGAGCAAAAACTGCAGCCTGAGCAAGGCTTTATCCAACTTCTGCACCTCCCAAATCCCGGAAGCAGAGACCAAACCCCAGAACATAACCCTGCAAATATCTGCAGTGCAGCACAGTGCACAAGAGCCAGGCTGTCATTAAACCAGCTAGTTTAGGTGCTAGAGCCAGCCCTGGGGCACCTGCACAGAGAGGTGCTGGCTGACCCACACACTCTGAAGTCATATCCAACCAAACCCAGCCTGGGCTCTTGCACTGTGCTGGTGCAGCTCTGTGCTGGAGCTCAGGAGCTCGCAGAGCCTTGCAGAGCCCTGGCTCACTGCAGCCAGCTGGAACACCAGCACACCCCTGACTCCAGCACTAGGGACCTCAGCACAACCCGCTTGGTGCCACTTGTCCCCAGCCCTCCCCTGGCGTCAAAGTGCCTGCAGACACACCCTTGAGCAGCCTTACAGCCCCTGAGCTCTGCCTGCCAGAGGCTTTCCCGATGGCAACACTGCATCCCAGACCCTGGGGCTGTCAGGAGGCTCCCAGGAGCCGTGGTGGCACCACAGGTCCCCTACAGCCTGCAGTCACACCCAGGGCTATTGGGCTGCTCTAAACTGCTCCATCTCTCTAAAGTGATTCCAAGGGGACTGCAGCACAGCTGAGGACACCACCCAGACAGTTCAGCTACTGATCTGAGCAGTGTGCACTACTTTTGAACTCCAGAGCACAGGTGATAGTATCTTTAGAATAACATAGGTCACTTAAATAAGGGGCTTTTGTAGGTTGCCAAGTCATCTTCTCTTTAGGAAGTGAGAACTGGCAGTGAGACAGGAAACCTGAAACACACCTTAAACCCCAATTTTCCCTCTTCTAGGGGCAGCAGAGCACTCGAGTATCACTTGCATAACCAGTACCACTTGACAAGTGATGCAACCACAAGCCACAAAGCTGCTTGATATCCACGTTAGTTTTTCAAAGAGAAAGCTGCCTCTTCAAATATGGCTTTTTAACTCGCCCAGTGGATGAGTTTAAAACTTATCAAGAAGAACTTGATGCTCTGCCTTAAAGCTGTCTCCCAGATTTACATCATACTTCTGATTCCAGACCTGCAGTGCTATAAACCCACCTTCTCCAAAGGAACGAATTTGCTGCCCTCCAGGAACAGACTTGTGGCACATTCGTGCAACACCAACAGAGCCATCCCTGATCAGAGGTGTCAAAACTCTGAAAGCTGATTTTGGTGGTAAAATTACCAGGAAGTGAACATGCCTTACTCTGAGAGATCCATTTCAGCTTCAATTCTCAGTTGCTGACTGAGGAAAGTGTGGTGAAACACTATCTAATTTTATTATCTTGTCAGCCATATACAAAGGAGAACAGGACTAACTGATAATCAAACTATGAGAGTGAAAGTGTGCTACTCCCTGATTAAAACAGGCTGAAACTTAACCTGTAACTCAACAGAAAAGTTCTTCAGGTTTCTAACCTGCTGGGTAAGTTTGGGGGTTTTTTTACACCCTAATGAATCTGCCACTGGAAATCTCTTCCTTTTCCCAACTTGTCCCTCTTTTTCTGGAACACCAGCAACACAAAAATGCCTACACCCTTGTGTCCAGATCATTTTCAGCGGAATTTTTTGTGTTGAATTAAACAAGCCAAGTTGCAGGCGTAAAACCAAGCTGCCAGAGAAGCTCACAGGCACAGAATGCTCCTACAGAGCAGCAGTACCACTGTTACAACATGAGCAAAATAAACTCTGACATGCAACCATTTAGGGGCACAGGATACAAAACAATTCCTTCTTACCCTTCGATGCCTACACTTATCAAGCAGTAGGTTCAAACCAGGGCTGGGGGGCTAAGAAAATACAGTTTTACCTAAGAAAATACCTGTATCCTTCAGTTCTGCTCCCTTCTGTGAGTGAAAGAATGAAAAAAATGCAGTACCCACTGTCAAAATTTTCCAGTTCTATTTTGGCACATCATCTCTCAAAACCAGCCTGATCTAAAAATTTCAAGCATGTTTAACTCAAGAGCCCTTGACAACATCTAATGCACAGGCTATTTATCATAAATTGAGGTGCTTATTTTTGGACTTCACCTTGAAACAGCAAAGAACGTCTGTTTTGTCAGTACCAGAAAAGTTCATAAATCCTGCCATATGTACCAATATTACGTATTTCAATGGTATTTTACATGTACTGCAGAGATATCCACAACTCTCTGCAAAATTCATTCAGCACTACAGATGTGCATACTCAGTGTGAAATCAGATCATGTTGGGAACCACTGTGACTTGTCCTCTCTACATGAACAATTACTGGATTTAGCACTTTTAAGTAACTAGTGTGATTTCTAATGTACTTTTAACATGTATAAAAAAGGGTAACTTTTTTTAATGTTTCTCCTTTGCCCATTCCACAATTCTCACACACACACAGAATGATACCACTAACTGCAATAACTCTCTGGAGCTTCACAACTACAAAGAATTTTGAAAAATCTGCAAACCTGCAAGAGACATCCTTTGTAGTGCTAAGTCTTATGTATGAAAAGACAGCAATTTCACACTTTATCACTTGTCCCAAACGTTGCTGTTATACAGAAATTCAAATTAATAGGTATCACAGGGGATTATAGGTTCAATGGCAAGCTGCATTCAGAACAGCCTTTTTTACAATCTTTGCTTTTTAACCATCTCAAACTTTTTCCAGCACTTCAAACAATCTCAGTCCAATGTGGCTTTCAATGCCTTCAACTAAATTGATAAGGCACCTTTCCAGCTATATGTATGAGATGTATCACTTCAATGCTGTTCAGATTTCTGACTTCAGAGCATGCAAGACCAGCAGCCACCATCTCTGCCAACAGCACTGAAGGAATCAACAACTTGGACTGTCCACACATGGAAGTGGTGCTGACCCTGCTATAACAATCCAGGAAAGCCTCCAATAAAGCAGTTTCCCAATCAAACCCACAGGTTGGTATCTTCACTAGCACTGAGCCACCCACCACAATACTTTGTCTATAACAACAGCAGCTTTGCTGCTCTTGCAAAGAATGGAAAAGGTTCCTTGTAGCTGTCTTGCAGATCTCAAAGAAAAATAAAACCTTGGGCTATGTGATGTTTTTCCACAAAATTGATTGTAAGGCCTTGAATTCAAACCGCAAGTAGAAAGTCCAGACATACGTAGAAAAAAAATAAATGAAAAACGAAAGCCTTATTTCTAGCACAGTTATTTGTGGATAAAGCTGACTTAACATGTCAAGAGTAATTGAGGTGAAAAAGTTAGTTTTGTGTTTAAAGGTTCACATACTGCTTTGAGAAATAAGAAAAATAAAGGGAACTTCTTCAGACAAGCAAAGATCCTTAAAAAGAACTGCAGACAGCATACATGATTCTAGATGACTAATACTGCAACTCAGAAGAAACTCAAATATAAAAGATTCTCATGAATCAGGACAGTCTTTTTCAAGAAGCATTTTTAATGATGACGAAGTCACATCTGTGTCACCTCTAAGCTCCTCTGTCTCATTTTCTGTTTACCCTTGAAGAAGAACACAACATTGCAGACATCAGGTTTTTTAATTTTCTGAAGAGCAGAGCCTGTTTTTAGTGAACTAATTTCAATAGCCTATCTGTCACACAGCCTGTGCATCTATTGCTACTCAAAAGAAAGCAGAGGACAGTGAGAAGGACAGAGAATTAGACTTTGTCTTATAAATTTAGAGCAAAATTGTCAGTGTAAACTAATTCGACTTAATTTTATATGACCAAAGAGCAGTTTATGCTAGAAGATGGCACATAACTAGAGAAAATGAAGAACAAACCCTGAAAATCAAAATGATCATTTTAAGCCTCCAGATCAAGGGCTCTGATTTTCAGTGCGTGGATAGTTAAACTGCAAAGCAGCTTCTCAACTCATTTTCTACTTCGCAAACTTTGGAGTACAAGGAAAATAAGAACAAAGAGGAGAGGACAGCTAATTTTAGTGTTTCTGGACTAAAAACAAAATAACAACAAAGAACTACTGAACCATGAAGCAGTTTTTCCAGGCTGTTATTTCAGTTACAGTCTTTCTTTTCCCAAGTCAGTGCTGGAGAGAAGATGCCAGCTTCTACCCTATCAGAGTAGTATAAGCACCTTATTTTACCCAGAGGGGCACATTGAGAGCTCTGAACTACTTGCATAATGCTTCTGTACATTTTGCTGCACCCAATATGTGAATTATAGCTGACAGCAAAAAAAAAAGCATGATTTCTTCAATTTCCTTCTCTCTCACTGGTTGTCCCTAGTAAAAAGCATCGCTCCTGCAAACTGAACTTGAGTCTTGCCTATTACATTTTAACAACTGCCCTGAAAACTCATCCCTCTGACAGCTTATTATTACAGCACTGGACTGAAGCTTCATAATTCTCAGTCCCAAGCACATGTGGAAACAGTTTTAAGGACAAAACCAAGACCTTAGGATCACAGGATTATCCAGGGTCGAAGTGACCTCCAAAGGTTCAGTCCAATCTCCTGCTCCCAAACAAGTCAGCCATGAGATCTTTTCCATTCCATAAGGCTCACATGGTACAGCCTCCCCAGGCAGCTTGTTCCTCTGCTTGATTGTCCTCCTGCTGGAAAAGGTTTTCCTTACATTAAGTCCAAACCTCGTGTTTCTATTTGTGTCTTTTGTTTCTCCAAGTTCATCTTCCCAATGAACCTCCTTGTAGGTACTGGCAGGCTGCTAATCTGTACCCTTGAAACTTTCTCTTCTCCCTGCTGAACAAACCCTGCTGAACATTTTCATAATGAGATTTTCATCCATCAGTTTCAGTTAAGAGTAAACAAGGTACCAAGACACTTACCTCCTCAAAACAACCCCCCAAACTTTCAGGACTTAAAATAAATACGTGATCTTCAAAGAAACTGCAATCATGTCACAAGAGTGGACTTTTGAACTGTGATTCTTCTAAGCAAAGTTCCCTTTTCTGCAAGTATTTACTCAGAACAACCCATCATCAATACTACTCTAGGGCTAAACAAGTCTCCTACAATTTAAGAATTAATGGATTGGTTTTAGTCACTGTTTCAAAATACAGCACAATGAGAACAGAGGGTGAACACTGAAATTTCTCTCCTGAGTAGCAAATTACTGCAATAAATTTGGACAACCAAACAGAAAGCTAGAACAGAAAATGCTATGCTGCCTCCATACACAGCAGCATTCAAATACACTGGGTAAGGTTCATAATAGTGCTGTTAAAGTTGGCTCTTCTCTAAGGATCTATGTGCTATTACTCTGCAAACCTTCACAAGAATAAATTATGCTTTCCAAGCATTAAAAGCACATTAACATGACATAGTGCATGGAAAATTCAAACTTCAAATACTTACTGAATCCAATAGATCATAAACTGAATCAGTATTAGAAAAAAGAAGAGGGTTACATTAACTAAAATAAAGTTCTCTGAAATAATTAAGTGATTTTTCAGCCACTGTGATAACACATATTCCAATAGCTTAGATATCAGTGAAAGAGTCATTTAGTCACAATTTCACTTTTAGTCATTTACTGGAACTCATAACCCTCTGGCCCAATTCCAGAAGATTTCTCAAATTCAATATAAAAAACTTCCAAGTCAGCCTGAGCAGCCTGTACCATGCCACATGAACTGTCAGCTGCCACAAGACACACACAGCAAACAGCAGCACATTTTAAAACTGTCTTCACTTTTCAGTGCTCTTCAATTACCTTAAAGAGAAAAAGAGACTTGACAACAAACATTAGCTTCTCTCACCATTTCACTGACTGTGTTATTAGCCAATTCATTCACTTGTCCCTCATAAGAGACAAAGTCAGAATGATTATCCTTGCTCATAAATAAATGTTTAATTTTTTAAAAACATTTGAATGGTGCTAAAATCTGTTACACTTAATCATCTCCAGCTTTACCTTACTTCTCAAATCAATATGCCTAATTAAGCATTCTCTGCATAGCTGCATGTAAAACCCAATGTTTGTCAAATGACCACTAGAATATTGTTATCCAAAAACATTTTAGAAACTCAGCTGAAGCTACAACAGTACCGTAAAGCTAAATTTTAAAAATGAGCTTTTTTTTAATTAGACAACATGAGGCTAAAATCTTGCTATTTCACTTTGCAACTTTGAACCTGAAATTTCATGGTTTCAGGATTTTTTGAAAACAAGCTTTAAAGATTTTTTTTTTAAACCCATCACATTTACCACAAGCCTTTCAAGAAGAAGTTGCCTTGACACACATACTCAGCTTCTCAGAGACTATCACTGCCATCACTATCTTAAGTGAATCTCAGGTATACACTTTTTATACCGTTAGCTTTTATGACAGCCACCAGAAATTGAGCAATCTTACAGCTTTACAACACGGTGGGCAACTCCTCTGGATGCTGCAGAGGTCCAGTGACTTGAGTGCACCTCTCGACTTGACCAGGAACTCCTGCTGTATTTCGGGTCTCCTGTCAAGAGTGCTAGAGCTGAGTGTTGTCTGCAAAAGAGTATCAATGGGTTCTATACAGGAGATTTACTATGAAGAGTTATACTGCACATAGGAATGCCTGCTGGCTTTTACCACATGCCTTTTATTCTCCTCTGTCCATCAGAAACCAAAGTGCTCTATTTAACCATGTGGGTTTTGCCCCTCTTCCTTTTGCAGCTGTTTTCCTAAGATAAACTCTGAACTGAGGTGCTGTTCTGAGCCAGCTCACCTGCAAAGATTGTTTGAGAACCCTGCCCACTGGGACATGACTCAGAGCAGGAGACAGGTACACAATGCTTTCTGATTTTAGCAAGGCAATGAGACAAGAGCAACAGTACAAACAGTACTTTGCAACTTCCAGATGGGAAGATGCACTTGGGCTTACGCACACTTGGCTGACAAAATCATTTTACAGTCATGTAAATCCACTGGTGCATTCCTCCTGCTCCCTCAGGATCAGGAAGTTTGCCTTTTTATGACTGGCAATGTGCTGGTCAAGTCTTCACACATCTCCGTCCAGTAATGACAGGTTTGAAGTGTCAAGACCAAAAGATAGGAGAGAAACATCTGGGTTTTTTTCTACAGGTAGCAGAGCTTATGCTTTGAGAAAGAGGTGGAGAATGTAACTATTGGCCACTAAGTCTTTCATTCCCTTCAGCAACTCTGGTAGCAGAATCTGCCAGGGGAGGATGGGGGAAATGTGCTGTTACATAGACAGAGCAAGAAAAAGACTATTTAAGGATCAGGCAGGTCAGCTCTAAAACTCAGCTGAAAAGTTTGACACTGATCCAGGGGAAATAAAAGTGCTACTGCATCTCACCTCAAGGCACTGCCCTTAGCTGAAAAAAAGGATGAGTATGAAGCCATACCTTCAGGACTCTACAGTACAGAAGTGTCTTCTTTCCAAAGGCAGGAGAATATATAGTATATAGCGTACCTGAGATAGTGACTGGCAGACCTGAGTGCTATCCCCGTGAAGGTCCAAACTCACTGTAGACCTTGAAGAGCTTTCAAATACCAAGGACACCTGCTTATAACCACATAAACTTTGGAGAAAGTCTTTTCTCTAAGGAATACTGCAATGAAGTATCCAAAGGTTTATGGCCAAACAGACATTTTCAGAAGAGGTAACAAAGCTGTCTCTGCAGACTATCCCTCCCAGGTGCATGTCCAGCACTATGACAAATGTGAACAGTGTGACAGGCTTGTTTAGGTGTGCAGCTCTGGCTTCCCAGCAGGCACACCAGATGGCTCTCAGTAGGTCTACACAACAACAACTCTCTTGGGCAAGAGAGCAAGGGGAAAAAAACAGAGGAAAAAGCACAGCAGCAAAATATCTCACAAGGAAGCTCCAGCTAAGGCCTGTGTAATGATTATGGTCCTGCATGAGAGATCTTTGTCGAACAAATTATGAGTGAAAACAAATTACCTGAACTGTTGAGAGGTGCAACTTGGACAAACTTAAAAACCACGGCTTTTCTAATACCAGTTCTCAAAAATGAAAGTAATCCCCTTCAATTATATCTAGATGTATGTAAAACTACATGTAACAACACAAACACAACACTTCTTACATCTCTGTCTTACCATGAATTTCATTAAAAATTACTAAGTGAATGGCATTAAAATGGTCTCATTAAGGAACTAACCTAGAATCCACAGATTCACTTTTGCTACCTCAAACATAAAACTAATTTAGCATCACCATTCCAAGTATTTTAATGTTTTTGATTCCTCTTCTCACTGAGTATCAGTCAGCATACAGCACTGAATAAGAGAGTTAGATGGAATCCAAATATGAGTATTATTTGGTATATTAATCATTTCTCTTAATAAATGTATAAGCATACAATAAAAGTGCATCACAATCAGGTTTATCTAGCATGAATAAAAGTTTTTTGGACTTTGCTCCTGATTCCTCAAACTATCAAAATAGAGTGCTTAGCTCCTTAACTATAAAAAGAGAGAATGTTACTCTTACAAACCCAGGACTCAGAAGAGAAAGCACAAGCAGTCTCACTGAATGGAAGAGATGTTTCTGAAGCATGTTAGCAGTTGCCAGAAAGATAATAAACAGCGGTGTAATTTGAAATTCCTGTAGTAGCACCAGTTATCTAACAGAAGTTGTCAGTAAATAAAGCAGAAGAGTACAGGCAAAAAAAGGGCTGGAAAAGCAACCTGGAATGTATATTTAATTTCAGCAGAGGTACATCAGTAGTCCCTCACACACTCAGCATTACTAAATTTGAAATCCTCAGATAAAATTACTTTATTAGAATTCTCTCTGGCACGGCATGCTGAGCATGAATGCAACATAAGTGAAGAAATACTCCTTTCTCACTGGCTTTCTGCCAATCTGACTGCAAAACAGAGGCCTCTCACATAAAACCAGTCATCCTTGAAGACCCTGAACACCAGCAGTGCCCCTGACTCATTTGGCCACAAGACACTGTAGATGTCTCCATTTACCATGCAGAAAAGCAATACAGGGCACTACTCTGTCCTCATTTCTTAAAGAGATGGGGATGGGGTACATTATCTCTCAAACATGAAAGACATTAACACTACATCCAATCCTATTTCATATTTCTGAGCAACTTGTCAGCTAAGTTAAAACATTTGTATCTTAAGATTATTAAACACTATTACCATAATTCACAAATACTATCTTAATCTTTCTAAGTAAAAAGAAATTTTGCTTTTCATGTTCCTCCAAGCAGTCTGCATTTCAGACTTGCTGTGGCAAGGAAAACCAGAGATAGCAAATTAATCCTGTAAGACTTAATGCAAACAGATGAACCAAGGGAGAGCCTTCTATTAGTCTGTTCCAAGCACTTTTTCATTTTTGAAAGCTGCAAATCTCAACATTATGTTTTGTTTAGATTCATGTCTAACATGTAAACTGAGCAAACAAATTCCTGAGAAAGTTTAACAACTGACCATGTAAATGCAAGTTCTACAAGTCTCTACATTTTTCTTAGCCTCAATTCAGTGTGACAGAGGGCCCAGATAAAAATACTGGGTAGAATCAGCAGTATCAAAGAGAAGGAAGTTGTAGGAATATGTAGTAAAACTTTAAAAGTGACTGTCATCACAGATTTCCATTATCTCGTTTGTTTAAGGCTACTTGGTAGAATAACCATGAAATATTATTTTGTATTTTTTTAAAACAGAATTAGGAATCAAAGCACAACAGCTGCCATGAAACAGCAAAAAGAAGATTGTGACTTTTTGGTTTCAGAAGACTGACAACATCCCCTCCCACCACAACCTGTGACTTGCATTCCCAGTGAAAACATTAGATTCACTGTGAAGCGACAAAATCAATCTGTGTCTTCTAAAGAACCTGGCATGCACTTTCAAAGTAATCCTTTCAGACATGGAAAATTCAAATTTTCAAAAGACAAGCTGATACCTACTAGCTCAAGATAAGATCACTGGTAATAAAACTTAGGCTCTCAAATACCTGTATTTCCAGCACTGCTAAGAATTGTTTTGATAAATGTTCTCCTTGCCCAACAATCCACTCAGGAAGATGAAACAAAAGGTAGGATCAAACAGAGGCTTCAGACTTGAATCAGTTCTTCATACATGTACTCAAGGCAGACCAGTAAATGTGAAAAGATTGCCTTTTGCCAGCTGCTCTGAATGTAAGATGTTGAGACAGAGATTTGCCTCACAACAGTCCCTTATACATGCACCTGTATACCGAATTAAGCCAGGTGGTCCAAGAGCAATCAGTGATTACAAGTGGGAACTCTGACCAAGCTGCAAGCAGCCAATGTAGGAAGTTACTGCAGTGCTTTCCAGACTTCAATGCAGGAGTATTGTTACCACTTCTACCTTTGAGCTAGCCCCACAGCACCTTCCCCAGGGATGACTGTAATGCTAAAATGCAAACTGGGCCAGACTTACACAGAGGTGATTTTGCAGAGCTTTAACATACAACAACCACAGACGAAGAATCAAGATAACACCTCTGTTCTCCAGCAAACACATTCATTTCACTTGTGTTTCTCACCCAGTGAGTTTTCAAGGTAATCTGAAAGTGACTACAGGGCACTGCTGATGTGCTGAGCTCACCACAGCTACAACAGTTGAGCCCCAAGTATTATATTCCCCTCAAGAGAAGGCTAATGGCAGCACTTGCAGGCTCCCATCATACAACAAATACTGCTTGATCTCAGCAGGCTTGTCTGCAGCCAGGTGAAAAACTTCTGCTTGCACGGTACCACAGCAGCCTCAATGATCTAATCCACTGGGAAGACTTCAGTGACACGAAGAGGACAAGAGCCATCTCCCTACATGGTTTTCACGGTAAGGAGGAAATACATTTAAACCAAGAATCGGAAATACCCACAGTAATTTAAAACCTTGTAATGCTTTCTATCTCACTTCCGTCCTTTATTCCTGACAAGATTTTGAAAAAAGTCTTGTAGCTGTGCTCCCAAAAGTCACAAAGTTGGATTTTTTTTATAATCATAAACCAATTGTTGTCTAAATGTTATAGATACAGAGCTGTTTACCCTAAAAGTGGATGCTCCTTTTTCATTTTAACTGCATTACCACAGTGAGTAATATATCTTTAAAAAAATCAGGATGCCTTTATCTTTTCTTTGTAGTGGTTAAATCCTAAAAAAGGAGTAGTAGCGGATCAAGAAGTCAAAGGAAAAAAAAAATCAATTCCCTGTTTTCTATTTCTGGAATTTACTTTTGTGTGTTTAAGCGATAAACCCTTCCCCAAAAGTATCAAAAAAAAGGATTTTCCTTCATCCACACATTAAAAAGAAAAAACCACACCACAAAACCATGAGAAATTAAAATAGAGGGCCAAACAGAGGAGGCATGAGCAGGAAATAAGATCCAAGAAGCAGAAATCATATCCTATGCTTGTATCAGAACAGAAAACAGCACAAAGTACATCATCTTGGCATATACAAAAGCAATAAAGGAATTGCATAGTTATAAACACCAGCAATGTGCCTTGTCATAACACTTAATCAAATGTGAGATACTATAATATTGTCTGGTCTGTTAGATATTGTTATATGGCTTTCATCCCTTCCCCTCAGTATTCTCCTGTGAGGTCCAGCAAAGCCTTTTTTTCTTCTTCTTTCTATAGAAATGAACCATGGTCTCAGATTTCCAAGGCTTTAAATGGGTTCACACTTTTGAAATCAACTAACAGTGGAGGCTGCAGGAAAACCTTGACAAGTTAAAAAAAATAAAAATAGCTGGACAAAAGGGACTTCCACTGAAGCAACCACCAGTAAGAAATCTGGCTATTTCATACTTGTTAATTTAATACTTAAGAAAACAGCATTATGCCAAACAATGTTCTGGAAAAACAAACACATCCTAAAAACTCCTTACTGCATCATGATGCACTTGTTACCAAGGAAAGGATTGTTTACATTAGTTTTACATCTCGAAGGCAAAAGAGGAACTGTGAAAATGGGAGCTAAAGTGGCAAAATGTAGAAGGAAGCATGTTCAAAATCACTTCTAAGGAACTATCAATTTTTTTTTTCACTGAAATTACATTGTAAAAAAATTCTTTGGAAGGTTTTTATTTACTTTTTCTGTGAGGAAAAAAACTGCAAGGCATAGGTTTTCTCAGTCTTTGCTGGCTTCTGATAACATGTAAAATCCACTGAATTTATGGAGAACTCAATAATCAACTGCCAGGAGACCAAGAAAAAACCCTTAGGCAGGTTTTAAAACAGGAGATAGTTTAGCATTTTTGTCCTCACAGGACTAGATGAATCACATTTACTTTTTCTTGCCCTTCCCCCTCCCTCCTTCCACAAAAAAAAAGTTCTGTTGGTTGAATGCTGGGGCAAAGGCACAGACTTTATTAAACCATCTAAAAAACAGCATGCAGAAGTGGCTTCTGCCTTTGACAACTTCAATTTAAATTAGAGAAAGGCAGCCAACAGGCAAGGGAGATGAGCCACCAGGTGGGAGGACAAACAGGTCCCTGTCACTGAGCAGGCTGCCCTGTAGAGCAGTCCTGGAAAGCTGCTGTGTGCCACGGCACAGCAACACCTTCAGCACTACAGCAGAAACACAAGTCTCTCTTTGCTGAATCTTTCATTAAACAGTAGCTTTACAATAACTTATAACTGAGGCACAAAGGCCAGAGAGACTGGCAGGGCCCAGAGTTGGAGTGATTTGTTGGTAAGTGAAAGCTGGAAACATCAAATACAAACAAACGGTGTCACCAGCACAAAAGTACAAGCACAACCCAGGTTCAAAACAAATCCAAAACCCCTAAATTAAAGGCAGGGAGAAGCAGTCTGTGTGCTGGCACTGCCTTGGTGAGTTTATGGCCTCACAGTGACAAATGGTTTTGAAGGGACCAGTGTTACAACAAAATAAACAGGTAGAGTTGGCACCACTAAGCTCTCCTCAATCTCATTCACCTGCAGTAACCTACCCAGTAATGCAGTATATTCTCTACAGTTTACATGCATACTACCTATTAAAGAGTAACTTTTCAGCATTAACATTCTTCTTAAGGAGACAGAAAAGCAATGAACAACTAACAAAGTCACTTCCACTAATTCATAAAAGTAAACCATTAGAAAGGCTGTTCGATCAAATTCCTGTGAGGGCAACTTAAATGATGTATTTCTCCTTGATTATTTTTCCCTAAGATTCCACTCTTACAGAACCTGCCAATAAAATTCATCAACACAACTGAAATAGGAAAGATCAGCATCATTTACACCAGAAGTTTCTTGACCTTAAGTTCTGGGGTCAGCCAGGCAAAAAACAATTACTCTAACCTCAAATCATCATCACTTTGGCATTATTTTCCCATCCATAAAAGAAGGTATGGATGAGATTTCTTTGCAGAGAACGCTGCAAATTGATAGCTTTGTTCCAGTTCACTACAGTTTCTTATTGATTTTCTCTCGTTTTAGCCTGCATTGATTTGTTAATCCCTTCTCTGTAACAGTCCTAATGATAAATTGAGAATGAAAAACTGCATGCTTTAGGGCCTTTTCCACCAACCTCTAGCTTCAAACCATATTTTCACTTGCACTTGGAACATGTCCATGCACTTACCGTACCCAGGTTAGATCTGATTCAACTTAAACTAGGCTGGGTGCATTTTACACTGAAACCTTCCTGTTCAGGCTTCTCATGGATGAACAAAGCAAGCAAAATCACATAATTGAGGCAGAACTCAAGTTCTGTCACCTTCCAAGGTTGCTGCTCACTGTCTTAAAACCAAGTACATTTTTAAGTAATTTTGCAGCACTGCCCATGGTTGATTAGCAGGCATTAACTGCATCGTGCATCTGAAGGGCATTACTGAGCATTTATGGCATTTGTTGGTGCAAAGAAAACCTTCAGAGAAGCAGGGTGACAAGTTGTCTCTAAGCTCAGAGCTGCAGCCATGGTGCACTATTACTAGAACAATCCATGTGGAAGGATGGGACCCAGTCAGTATTTTTAATTTAAGGAATACAGTATGAGCATAAAGAGATCAGAGAGTTACAACGAGGCAATTTAGATTAGTAATTTTGCTACTAATAAGATCATTAAATAGAGCTGCCAATTTGGTGTCATTGTTGGGGCCTGTCTACTGACAGCTGATGCCTGTTTGCACAAGCCATGGCTACTGCTGCAAGTACTTTTAGTCTCTTTTCATTTCCTGATACTTTCAGAGATCTCCAAGTGAGGTACTCATTTGGAATTCTAACTGCAACACACCACCAAACTGAAAATTAATTTATGACTTATGAAGATTAAGTCTTGCCCAGAGTCACACTTGTAACACCTCAGTCATCACATGCTGGGGTGGGTCTCCACCTCCTGACTTTGTCCCATGTCAGTCCTCTCCTACACCACCCCATCTGTCAGGAAATCGACCTTTCCTGGTCTCTTATACAGATTACAGAGCAGCCTGGCCCTGGCTGCCACCTCACTGCTGCAGTACAACCCCAGCAGACCGATTTTGGTCATTTTAAACCAATCCTTATTTGCTAAAGTGATACTTGGAAAGCCTCTGGTTTGTACCCACACAGCATGTGCTCCCTGGCAGGCAAAGGCAGCGCGGGAGTTCTCCTTTGCCATTCCCTTGGTGTGACTTTGGTTTCCCATCTCCCTCTACGCAATGCCAGCTGCAGGAAAATGGGTAGGGGTGGCAGGAAGCACAGTGCTGGGAACCAGTATCACCACCTCCTCTTTGCTTTCCAAAAATTACAGACCCAGAGCTGGTGAGCTAGGCTCTGCTCATAACACACTGCTATTCTTAACTTGCAGAAATGGCTTTGCTACGAATGTTAAATGTCTCTCTACCCAGGCCGTAAGATACTCTTTACAAAACACAGTTATGTCTCAATGGGGTAAGAAAAGCACCAAATAAGTGGGATGGCTACCTGGGAAAAAGTGGCATTTGGGTTGCAGCAGTTTGGTACTGCTCTCAATTTCCTGCTTAGAAGAATGGCAGAGATAACTGACTAACCTAAGAAATAAATCCTGTTTCCTCATTGCCTGTGACATGACTGTAAACTCTCAGTGCTCTTGCAGTGCTGCCAAGATTGCTGTTACTCTCCTACACAGGGCATGCAGAGCACACAAACACACCTAATAGAACACAGACTTGCTGCATTTTGTATGCAGACTGTAGTTTCAATCTTCTGTTACATCCTGTTTGGGTTTTTCTCGCCTAATAATAATTTCAACTATTTGGTCTCTTATTTTCATCCTTAATTGCAATTTGTCACTTGCACAGCGAGCTGTACTCAGAACCCACTTCTCCTTGGCCTTTATTTTCCTTTATCGTCACTTAAAATTAATTGATAAGCCAAGAACACGATGCAAGAATATTAAAGAAACCATCTCTATATTAAAATTTTCATCATTGCATCTCTAAAACAGCATAACAAAAATCAATCAAGGAAAATTCAACAATGCCATTTCTCAAAAGACATGGATCAAGACCAACTCACAAAAAACACCAGTTTTTAACGGGAAAAAAAACACCAAACCAAAAAACTCACAACACACACCAAAGTATTACTTGCTTAGCAAGTGAGAAACTACACATCACTTCAACTTTTTTTTTTGCATTTACCTCCTTCCCTAACACCCAAAGTGGGTTTTTTTAAGCAGCTTATTGGATCAGTTACTACTCACATATTCTCAAACTTTGAGCAGTAAAATCTGGTTTAGGAAAGTTCAACTTGTTTCTCTCCTACAAAAATACAAACTTGTCATTCTGAATATTCAAAGTAAAAAAATTTACAGTAGCCAGTCAAAAAAATAAGATTTAAAAGCCACACAGAGCACAGAGATGATGTAACTATATCAGGTTATTTCTTTTGATACCCTTTAAAGTCTCAGCTATATGTTTACTTACAAAGAGGCCTCCAAGAAATTTCCCTGGTAAGACAAAAACAGTTGTCATTTTTTTTTAAATCAAAAGGCTCCATTTTCAATATTATTGTGACTATGTGTTAAGGTAATACTGTGTATACGTTAATCTATCAGTTATATAAGCAATTAATTGTCATCATATAGATATCTTAGATTTGTCTTGTAGGCAGCTGCTTAACAGTTTGCAATGCGACTGGGGAAAAGGAAAAAACCAAGAATACACTAAAACCAAAGCTACCTTTCCAACACTTAAACAAAAATAACATCTTCCTGCAACTGCACTGAAAAGAACAGCAATAAACTTTGACTGCAAAGCACCATGAGAAGGTTTCATTAACTGAAAAAAAGGGACCATAAAGAGGATCCAAAGCAATCTGTATTGCACAGGATGAACATGCACATTGGAACTGTGGACCACAGCAACATCAGGATAAACACAGTAGGCACATGTCACGAGTCTATCAGTTATTTTCATTCCTTGACACAACTGGTCCCTATATCCATTATCAAGATTCAAGTTGAGTGATGGTTATTTTTTAATTTCCTACCTGAAATTTCAGAGATCCCTCCTCAGAAAACTGTGATCTAGCACAGTTTGCTTTGAGTAGAAAAGGACATAATGAAAACATGGCTCCATGTGAAGCCATGCATATCCAAAATAACTGCAGCCCTTCCTGCCATCCAGCTTAGCAAGAAACATTCAGCATTGCATAGACACTTCTCACTTGTTTATTGCTGCAGCAAATATTTGCTGCAATGTGAATGACATGCTGAACATACCACAAACAGTTGAACCATAGCTATTAAAGCCAAAAATATCAAACAGACTGGAAAAGCATTTTGACAAGGAGGAAACATTAAACCAGGTCTTTGTAGCATTTGCTAAATACAGAGACTCATCATATTTCAGGCCATTTGTATTTAATTGTGCTTTCATCTGAAGAGCAGTGGATGAATGCACATCAGATGAGTCAGATGTTCTGAAGAGGTCCCATCAAGGACGCCCCACAACACAAGAGCACTGCCTGCAAAATGCCTCACACAACAACTTCTCAGTGCCTGGGCCTATTCCATGGTGGTTATGCACACTAAAGGACTGAGAAGAACATAACAAATAGATTTGCAGTGGCAAAATGCAGAAACTTTTGCCACATTCAGCACCAGGAACCTCCATGCTTTTAAACTTGCCAGGAAGACACACTCAGATTAGTGGGTAATTATCTAAAACTCAGGCTTTTGTTCCTCCTTTGCTTCCGTTTAAAGGAAAAGAAGTGCTCTTATTTCTCAAGGTCAGTATTTTCAGTTGAAGTCAAATTCACAATGGAATAGGTCACTTACAACACTTCAAAAACCAGGTTTTGAAGTGGCAGACACAGACACTCTAACAGTGTCAGTTCAAAGAAAGGAGAATCCCTGGTCTTTGATAGAGAAAATAGGCAAGCCATGGGCATGGAGACAGGGAGCAACACAGGAGGTTAAATCTACTGCGCTGTCCTTGAGGTAAACGCATGTTTCTTTAATACTGTCCTCTAATCCTTAGATTAGTTTCTCCACTTTGGCTTTAACAATATTAACTGAAGTGCAGAGGCAATCAGCAGACCACAGCTTTGCCAAAAATTCAGTTGAATCATTAAAAGTGATTTATAAAAATAGACCATGAATAAAAATCATCAACCATAATCCTCAACTGTTAAACTGTCTCTCTGCATTAAACACAAAAATTGGAATTGTTAATTCAAGGTAAACATGGAAAAGAACTCATCTTCTTTATATTCCTTTCAATTCAGCTCTCAAATCAAATCCCATCTCCCTATGAGAACAAATGGAAAAAGGGATAGCTTGTGTGTTAACAAAGAACAGCTCACTCTACATAGCCTACATACTGCAATTTAATGCATTTTCAAGTATAAATTCTAGCTTTGGCATTATTTCGTAATCTTGAAGTGAAACAATTTAGGTCCTTATTATCTGTTTTTTCTTTTCTCATCAACACAGCTCCTCCTAGGATGCAGATGATCCTCTTAAATCATCTTTGTACCATTATCTCTGCGAAGAATGAGGTCTGCTCGAGAACACTGCCATTGCTAATCACTCAAATCAGGCCTCTCACAGGTCTATAAGGACAAACAACGCTGAGGGCAGCAGAATAAAGATGAGATTGTTGCTTCTCTTTCTTTTCAAGGAGTTTATCTGAATACATCCCTTCGCTTTCATGGTTCATTTGTCCTGCCAAGGATAAGTTCCCCCGTGCAAAAGCTGCAGCTGCCTTGGCTTTGTATCGTCCAACAAACAGCAGAACAGCGTACTTGAGATGCTGCACACAGCACAGATGAAAAACACTGTGAAGCAGATTCAGAAATGGAGCTGTCTATACATAACTAATGACAAAAAGTAGGGACAGCCATGTCAAAATGGGTAAGACAGCTGTCTGAGACTCAGAGGAGTTAAAAGTTACTAAACATTAGTGCAACATCATGGTCTCTAGAGCACCCCTTCCCTCCAGTGTGTCGTTCACACAGCACAGCTTGGTGTCACTGGCAAATCTGCTGAGGGTGCCCTCAATCCCCCTGTCCATGTCGCTGACCAATCCCAGCACCTCAGGAACACCACTCCTCACTGGCCTGCAGCTAGACATCAAGCCACTGATATCAATACCGTGACTGCAAAAATCCAGGCAGCTTTTTATCCCCTGAGTCATCCCCACATCAAATCCATGTCTCTCCAGTTTACAGACAGGATGTCAAATGCTTTGCACAAGTCCAGGTAGATGATGTCAGTTGCTCTTCCCTCATCCACCAATGCTGTAACCCCATCATTGAAGGCCATCAGATTTGTCAGGCAGGTGACCGAATTTGCTGTGGTGAAGCCATGTTGGCTGTCACCAATCACTTCCAATAGCTTAGCATAGTTTCCAGGATGATCTCTTCCATGATCTTGCCAGGCACAGAGGTGAGACTGACCAATCTATAGTTCCCCAAGTCTTTCTTATTTCCCGTTTTTAAAATTGCGGTTATGTTTCCCTTTTTCCAGTGGGAACTTCACTAAACTGCCACAGCTTCTGAAGTGTGATGGATGGTGGCTTAGCAAATTGCTCTGTCAGTTCCCTCAGGACCTGCAGATACATCACATCAGGTCCCATGGACTTGTGCACCTTCCCATGGACCTTGAGCTCCTTAAATGGTCTCAGACCTGGTCCTCTCCAAGAGTAAGCAGTGCCTCATTCTCCTTGTCCCTGCCTTTGCCCTCTGCAGCTTGGGCCATGTGGTTGGAGAACTTTTGGGTTGGTTGGTTTTAATTCTTCAGCCTTTTTTAGAACAAGGCCACTCTTCAGAAGTTTCATAGGTTCTCTTTAATCCCTCACTAAAGTTTAATGCCCTAGATGACTACATTCAGAGTGGCAACTGGACAGATCATTAATTTGATTTTAAGCCAAAAAGGCTTTAACAAAGCCCACCTTCTGCCACCTGTTCTCCCATCTGCTTTCCTGAACACATCCCCTTCTTCACTCACCCTATAACTCAAACTGGAGACTTCTCAAGGAGCACAAGAGATCAAGCATCAGCACAGTGGGCAGAAGTTCTGGATCAGCCATCAACCACATGTCTCAAATTCATCACAAGTTTTTGTTCCTGCCCCCACAGTTCTGGGAATTTCCACTCTCTTCAGCTGCAATACAAGCCAGGAGAACTGTTTATATGCCTGTGCAAGCCTCTCCCCTGGATCAGAGGGAGCACCAGTCTGTGATTTGTGGGGTGCTGGTCTGGAGTTTCAGACAAAAGTAGTGCTGCACCTGGGCACAGTCCCACCTCCTCTGTTCAACTGCACTGCAGGCACAACTTACACCTGCACACATTGATACCTGAGAGAATGTGGAATCTATTGCTAATGCTAAAGCTGATTCCACCAAGGAAAAAAATCAGTTCCTGAATGCAAAAGCCTTTTAGAAGAAATAATTGAATCTTATTAATTTCTGAGCTTACAGGAAGAGCAAGCAAGGGCTTGTGCTGTAGCATTTGGAAGGGTTCAATTAGGAAACTGTTCTGATCATTTTAATGCACAAAAACAAATGGGGGGGGGGGGGGCGAAACAGGTGTAAATAGTAATTTTCTTCTTTACCTGAGATGCTCCATTTAGGCAAGGAACCAAAACAGGGGTGTTACACACCAGCTCCAAGCACTGTTCAGATGCTGTGCTCTGCTGCCCACCAGGAACCACCACGTGCCTCCCGAGCTGCCCGTAGTCTGCTCTGCCCCAGGTGAACACCTTGCCAGCTTCTAAACACAAAACACATGTCAAGATTAGTTATTTCTGGGAACAGAACAAAAAAAACCACTAAAAACTAGCTCAAGATATTATGTTATACTTCTGTGCAGCTATTCCTTCTTCATGAACTTGTTTTCCAGCAAAATAACATTTGAATAATCTGGATAGTGGCCTGGGCTGTAAATAAAACCACATCAGTAAAGCTGCATAATCGGGATATTCTGCATACAATAAATACACTTTGGTTATACAAAGGACATATTTTAGGTTAATGGAAGCACAAACAAAAGAGCTTATTCTGACCCATAAAAAATTGTAGAAAAGAGAATTATTTTCTATTCCCATTCTTTGCCATAGACAATTCATTGCATGACCTGCCTTTAACAGAGTTTTGTGATTTCCTGATTTAAGTTACATTCTGTCCCTACTATTGTTAGCAGAGGAATAGCCCTCAGGAGACAACTGGTTAGGCAGGAACACCAGCACAACTGTCATTAAACACTGGAAATGCCCGGGTTTGTTTTCGCAGGATCACACATTGGCCAAGGAAAGGTAACTTTAAATTAAATCAGCACTGTATGGCTCACCCTTCTCTTCAAGGGTTATTACACCAAGTTCACTGCTGCAGGACTGACACCCAAAATACCATTCTCCAGTATGGATAACATCCATTAACATCCTTCTTACCTTTGCTTTCCTTGATTTAAAAAAAAAAAAAAAATCATACGAAGCGGCAGCTTTATTTTCTCAATGAAGTGACTAGATCTCCACAGGTAAGTCATGGAAAGCTGTCCCTACTGGGCTTCCAATTAAAAAAGTTAGGTACAAACAGCATCAGTTAAAGTCCTAAACTTGGTTTTAACTAGAAGCATGAACTCACATTCCAGGCCAACAAGAAACCTGCAATGACCTTGATTTATGTACACTCTTCAGCCAAGCCTCAAACTGCTCTCTGGAGCTGAACTCCAATCATCATATTTATAGGCCAAAAGACATGGATCTGGGGAAAATACCATCCACCCCAGCAAGTCAGCTTGAACACACACACCCCTCCCTATCAGTCAGTACATGCACACCCCACAGAGGGGTAAGGTGCAGGGGGTACGGTCACAACACCCAAAGGTGACAACTGGGAGTTGTCTAAACAGATGCCAAAACACAAACCCTTGGAAACCTGAGTACCTTCCCTTTTCCTTAGGGTGTTCCTAAACTGTCTTGAAAGGGACAGAGGTGGGCACTGCTAGTTTGTGGAGTTTAAGGTGATAATGCATTTTGTAAATAAACTGGAAACCTCAGTACATATACAGGAGAAGTATACACATTTTCCTTGGAAATCTGCTGGCAGTGGTATCTTTCACTCCAATCACTGCAAGTTTTTCAGATGCATTCTCTCCGTTCACTGATAATGCTTCCCCTAAAATAATTAAGTGATAAAATTAGTTGTCCTTCTCTCTCAAGGGCACAAAGCCTTTCTTCCTTTGCAGTTTATTAGCAGTTCAGGGAAAAGCTGAAAACAGTCACATACGACACTCAATACAAGTGAGGTCTTTTAACATAGTAGCTACATTTTGTTAGGTCAAAAAATTAAAATAAATTTCATTAAGAGAATTACTAGTGTATCTTACATTAGGAAGAGTTTCTGAAGTTAGTATATTTACTTTGCAATTTATATAGATCTCTGCTAAAAACATCTGTAGCTGCAAAAATGTACATACCAAATTTAAATATAGACCAAGCTTCAGGCTTTTACACCAGACCAGGTTACGGCACTTCTACACAACCCTAATAGTGGACTGGGAAAGGATAGGCAGGCTGCTCTATTTTACATTAACTACAGGAATTGAAACTGAGTTTTATGAAATCTATAGCCAGAAAGAATTTCTGTAGCATCTAGTTAGATCATTAATATACCACAGGCTCTCAAGCCCTACCCAGACATTGCTGTATTGATCCCAAGGACTATAGTTGAATTAAAGCATTTCAGCTCTCCAAAGCCAAAAGTATCAAGTGCCACAGGCAAAAACTTCAGCAAGCTGCAAGGCCTCTGAAAAGGCAAGCTTTGAATTGATAATACGGACCCAGATCCTCACACACAGTCTACAGCACCATCTGTACACACAGGCAACAAAGGTTTCTCTCAACTCTACCATATTTTGGGGGAAAAGCTCCTTCTTTAAACAATTCTGATGCTCTGTCTGGACCTAGACATGAAGAAGAAACACCAGCCACTCACATAACAAAAATGAACCTTTGCACCATCCCATTAGGGTACCACTCCAGGGGAACTGAAGACTGCAAGCATACATGAAGGATTAGAACAGCAACAATGCTTAGCTACAACAAAACGCCTTCCATCCACAGATTCTATTTTCTTTCACTGGACAAGCCAGCAAAGAATCACAAAACCAAACAGAATCCTGAGGAGAATGCAAACTGTTTCTGTAACACATGAATGTAAAGTGTTTCTGATTACAAAGACAGACCATTGCAATTAATTTTTTCTCTTTTTTGCCACAGTAAGGGAAATGAGTTTCAGGTGGTTATCAGTACTCAAGTATGGCGAACATTCATTAAAAAAGATCAAAGCCACATAAATTAAGTTTTGCTTTTAGGAAGAATTTCTTGAATGCCCAAAGATTAGTTGAGCAACCAGCTCCTTCTCACTGCTCATCAATGCAGTTCTCAGTTCTTACTGAAAGACCTTCCTTCCCCAGACTTGCTCCTGTTTGCTGAGCATTACCCATCCCATGCTCAAACTCCTGCTAGTAGTCAATCATTTCTATTTTTCAGCCAAAAGCATCTGTTTAGGGATCCTTTAAATAAAAAAAAGTACATCAATCTGTCTTTTCGGTGAGAGAAACTAACAAAAGCTGATTTAGATGTGCCTTTTCTATGAAATACTGATTATACTTTCAGCAAACAAATAAAGAAAAACCCCCAGTCTCAAGTGGAAATTTCAGGCTGAGGCAAACACCAATGCATGGAAAATTCCGCCAAAGGTTAAAGTCTCGTCAAAATCCTAAGGAAAAGAAAGCACTGAGCTATGACAGAAAGCACTGAGCAATTGTAATGGGAGGTATTGCTACTGTGCTGCTTATAAAATAGATGGTATTTTAAAATGTTCTAAGAATATTTGAGAAAAAGACATTAGTCATACAGAGTAAGGAGGTTGCAGGCTGAATTACTTAAGAATGAAGGGTGATATAACAAGGAGTGTTGGTCTAATATTAGACTAGGACAGATTTTAATTAGAAGTCAAGAAAACATACACAGTGATGAGTCAACTGGACAGAGTACATCACCCATGGAAGTGGCTGAGACATCAGAAAATGTAATATTTCATACCAAACTCTATGCAGGGAGAGGGCACAAAAAAGACAGGAGTTATTTCTACAACTTGTGTAGAAAGAAGCATACAATACTGAGAAGATCTTCCAGTTCTCCTAAGATACTAACAATGCTTCCTAAGACCTGGATCTTGCCATGATCTGAGCATGAAGGCTCCAATTCCAAAAGGCACTTCCACCCCTCTACTGTGAACATCCACAATGTCCCAGATGACTTTATAGCAACTGCTTATTTTTTCCGGGTAAATGCTACATCAAATAAAGACCAGAGGGTTTAATACCACTTAGTATTAAGGAGTAAGATATATAAATTCATGCATCCTGTGTTATTCCAGTTTAAAACCTAAATTAACCACACAATACAGGAGTTCATAAAGCTGAAAAAAAGAAGACAAAGGGGAGAAGATTTTTAAGAAAAACTTTCTGACAGCTCCTTAAGTAAACAACACAAACAATAGTATGCTACATTGTTTGAGATTCTCCATGATCATGCAGATCTGGTTTGCTCATGCTCTTTGAACTGTAGACACAGCAGTCTGCATCAGTGTACACACAGCAGCAAACCACCCAAAACACATGCTCATGTCCCTCACAGAATACAGATGAAGGTACATACATATTCAAGGGCTTGAATACAAACCACTCTCTGAAAGGTTCCTCTACGTTTTCTTCACATCATCCTTCTGTCTTCATGTATAACAAAGCACAGACAGTTAAGAATGTCCTCAAAATTACAAGTTCACAGCCTTCAGAGTACTGCAAATCCAGCAACATTGCATAAGGCTCTTCTAGTTGCTTCCTGCCTGGCAGTGTAGCTTTCCCTGTGCTGTTTTATGCTGCTACTGAGGCTGTGGAGCATGTAATTTTTTTGCACTTTTTTAATCAATCTGCTCAGCCACATAGGTGCAAAGAACTAGCAATAAAAAAATAAGTACATTAGTTTTAAAAACAGGTTGGTTGTTTCTCAGTAAAACACAACAGACAAATAGGCACATTAAAATTTACTTATTTTCACTAGACTCAGATCTATCTTTATATCAATTTTCCTCTTTTAAGATAATATTATGCACTAGTGTTATCTCCTTGAAGTCTCTATTTGGTACTCAGGCAAGCTTTGAACTATGCTTCATAAATACTAGATGAAAGAGTTCATCTAGGCTATCTCAGTTCATGGCTGCATTAATGATCACTTTTCAAATGAACTCTGGATATTCACACTGAATGCTTAATCTCAGGCTTGAAATATGAAGTTCTATATGAAATTCCTAATGCCTCCTTTCACATGAAAATTCACAGGAGCAGGCATTAAAAACTGACATTTAGAGGCTGCCTCTTGCCTCCTCCCTGCCCTAAACAGAGCAACACTTCCCCCACATCTACAGATCTCTGCTGCCCTTCAGGAAATCACTGACCTTGACCCTTTTGAGAAACTTCCTCATCTACCTAGAAACAGCCCTTATGCAGGGCAACCTAACACAAAAACATTCATCCCTACATGCTTAACTCCTCCTTGGCTGAAGACAGCTTAAACTCAGCAGTTGGAAACCAGGCATCACCACTCCTGCAGCCTAACACCTGTACCTGTGCATGGTCTCAGTACAAAACAGGATTATCTGTCCTGACAAAGGTTTAAATGGCTCCTTGATTCTCCTACACAAGAGTTCAGTGTACCAGAGCTGTCCACATCTCTTCACACATCTTTCCATTACCTCCTTACAAACTTCTGCAATTTCATATAACAGGGAGCAAGCCTGAAATTTTTTCCATATTCATTCATAACACCTATTAAGAATGTATCACTAAAACACAAATCTATGCAGTATTGAGGTCATCCCTCATCAGGGAAGTTCAAACAAAGCAGCAAAAGCATTTCAGGGATGACAGCAACAGAGAACTAGAGATATTTCCATTGCCACTTTCAGCCTTCTGCAGTCACAGGCTGTAATACACAGCTGGTTCAGAATAGCTCACAGAGCATCCACACAAAAAGTTGCAGTTCACAAGGGTTTCCAAGCACTCTGTGAAGAGATTTAAGCCTGCAACAAAAGGCCACAAGTGCCACAGGAAGAGAACAATCGGCATCACCAGTCCTCCTGTAACAGCTATGGATTCACCATTTAGAACTCCTACACTCCTCAAGTGGGCCAAAGGTTCCTGCCATCCTGAGCAACATCAGATGTCCCCAAACCTGGTGATCAAATTAAACCACAGGCATGTGGGCAAGACAAATAGACAAGGGATCTCACACCACTACAATCAGAGGCTCATCTGTGATCCAGCAAACAACTGGCTTCTCACTGTGACCCATCCCTACTACTATGGGGAAAAAAAAAAGGAGAAAATCATCCAGTCTCCTTTCAGAGCCTCCTGGTAATATCAAAATATTGAACACCCAAGGACTTGTGTGAGCACATGATACAATGGAAAATACTCAGCAGAGACGGTGAAGTTTTGAGGATGTCTGAGACTCACCAAGAGAAGACACCAGGACTGTGACAGTCTTTAACAGACACTAAAATGCTGAAAGCACAGAATGAGAGTTCCTTAGGCAACAGTTCACACCAAGAAACATTAGACTCAAGCAGTTTTCTCCCCACTAGACCACCTGCATTCATTGTGCTTGAACTAATTGTGACAGGGAAGGTAAATCAAGCCAAGGAATTGATCTGGCTGAAAAACAGCCTTGGGAAATGGGAGCTTGGCTACAGCAAATATTGCTAAAGGCAGTGCTGTATTAAATCCATTTAATATTCTGTATTATAGACTAGACATAACTTGCAATTTCCATGACATGCTAAATTTGTCATGCACTGTACCAACAGATCCATCTTTACCAGCACTTTGGACATCTTTAAACATCTAAACAACTTTGACTTTCATTAACTAAAAAACAGGCATACTCCTGCTTTTTTGCTTCCATAGTTAACACCAAGTTACATCTCAAGATGGGCAATGCTCTGTTAATGAGATTATTCACATACTTAACAGCAGGCTTCACTGCTTTGAAAGACTGAACAATAACTTCAAATATGACAAATTCCAGGACTTTCCAGATGCCTTGGAAGTCTTGTCTCTGGTTTGGATTTTAGATGGCCATTTAGAAGGCCATTTTCCTTTTAGAGGAGAGACTAGAGACATGAAGTACCACACAAAGCTCTGAAGAAACTGGAGGAAAAAATAAAATGTAACAATTTAAATGCATGTGAAGTTGTGTTCATACTGCTGATATCAAACAGATACATGATCTTGGCTGAAAAAAGGAAATGAGGGGACATCATGAAATCCATGCAATCAAAAAACAAAGCTCGGGAAGGGGGCTGGGGATCAAGGGTAGATTTTAAAGCACCTATTAGACTTTGTTTTCATCCTGCAAGGTGAGAAAATTCCCTCCTTATTTCCCTCCACTCATGATTAAAGAGTCATGACTGCTTTACCAGCTGTGCCTCTGGCTTATTTTAAATTCAAACTATGATACATATCTCACTTTTAGACTTTTAATAGCAATGCCTTAAAATGCAGATTGCTGGCTAAATTTAGTTACATGATTAAAAACAAATCTAACTCATCTCTACCCAGCAAACAGAACTGCTGCATTCAAGGTTCAATAGAGGACTTAACTCTTCAACTAAAAACAAAGTCCTAACAAAAAGAAGAAAAAAAAGAAAATCAAAGCACAATTCGGTGATGTCTCTAAAAAAGCAGGATGCATAAAACATTAACCAGCTATGGAAAACTATCTGCAAATGCATCATAGTATACCATAGGGTTTTTGCTCAGTACTTCTGCAAATAAATTCTGCACTATGCTACTACAGCAGTATGAGTCATACACTTTTACTGACATTCTATATTTATATCTCCATGCCCTTCTGCACTGTTATATGCTTTCTTCCATACAGGCCTCTCTAACCTGGAATTTCCTTCCTTCTGCAGCTGAGCATCTCTTCCTCTAACATTTCCCAGAAAACTCAATAGACATTAATTTCTTTCTGGACACCATTTTGGAAAAACAACACCCTTGAACTATAATAACATGCTGCATATGCTTTTATTTGTTTCCAATTATTTTCTTTTGTCTGATTTCCTAATCTTCTGTCTTAAAAGAACTGCTTAGATGTCTATACCCTTTGAGGCAAGGTCCAGGTCCTGTTTCATTAGACGTAACATAGTACAGTGCTACAGAAAATCTTATTCAGAGATTACAAATTACAACATAGGCACGTTTTCTAGATCATTTTATGAAAAGTATTCCCTCTAGCTCCAATGCTGCAAACATTTGTGAATCTGCTTAATTTGGAGAAGGCAAGATCCTGCTACTCTCAATATCCCATGGCTGTCTGAGCCTCAGAAGGAACAGGCATGTGTCTACAAGAGATAAACAAAGGGAAGGCAATTAAGTTCCCAGTGCTAATATTTACCTTGTCAAAAGACTCAAGGGCATGCTGTGGAGAGGCAGACACAGAAATAGCAAAAGAAATGCTCTGGAATGGCAGTCTGAAGGAGAACTGGGCTTTTTCACTGTTGTCCCCAAGATGCATTCCCAATAGTCAGAGATCAATTGCACAAGAGATTTCACTAGATAACAAGCCTCAGACATGCATGACTCTGAAGAGTAACAATGTCTTCAAAGAAATAGAAAGCATTACAGAAATAAAGTGTTAGAAGAGGAGTCCTTGGATTTACTAAGTGGCTTGAACTTCCTCAGTTGCTCCAGAAGCAGCCTGGTCCTACATCCAATGGAGTTCAACCCTAACTATGTGCTGTTTTAAGAAATAAAGTACAAAGAAGAGAACAGTACCACAAACCCAACAATGGCACCTCCAGAGCCTCCCAGGAGATCACCCGCCTTGTTCAGAGTCAGAATCATTATAAGAGCAACTACAATTGACTAAGACAGAGTGGGCTGTGCACCTCAAATAATGAGCAGCATTCCCGCTGACAGGAGGAACAAAACAGTCTAAAAGAGGATGGGAAGGAAAATTCATACCCTTTGAAGTTCAAGAGATGAATAATGAGCAATAAGGTGATGTATTCTCTCTGGAATATCATCCCAATTTCTCCCTCCACCCACAAGAAAGTTTAAGAGTTGGGCAAGGAGGTGGAGGAAGAAATAAAAGCACAACACAAGATTCCACTTGTGTATGGCAAGATGCTTAAAATCGAGGAGACTGCAGGGACAGAGTGGACAAAGGTGTAAATGGTTACAAGATGGGGAAAGCATCCAAATGCACTTATGCCCTGAAAAAATTCCATCACATACAAGAGGGCACTATCCAGCCAGCAGAGTTCCCTTTAACTCCTGTCTTCTTGTGTCTATGTCTCTTAACATTGTGAGGTGTTTTCAGCAATTCAGAGCTATAGGCACAGAGCATGGGACAAGTCTAAAAATTTAGAAACATTTTAGAAATGTTACTGATGAATGCAGGTCCATCCTATAAAAGAATCTGAAATTCCCAGCCAAGAGGGAATGATGCTGGTGAGATTTACTTCTGATGCTCACCCAGTGAAGCAACAGCTGTCCCCAGCTACCTCTATATAGCTACAACATCTGTATCTGCTTGGCTAAGCCAGCACATCTACATTTAAGAATTACCTAAGTGTGTATATGAACAAGGTTGTAATATAGTATTGATGTGCTATGCTGCCTGTTACTACGAGGGATTTAGGTTTTAAAGTTGAGAGAGGGGAGAAATAAGAGAACTTTTCTCATTAGGAGTAAGGAGGGGACAGCAATGAAGAACAAAAAGCTCCTGTTTTTTCAATGCCTTCTTTTCTCTGATGTTACAATGGATATTGATCAAAAGAAGCAGTATTCTCCTACTCATGCTTCACAGATTACAATGAGATAGGGCAGCTTATAAAGAAACCATGAGTTTTCTCTTGTGCTGAAACAGGTGGCCAGGTTTTCACAAACTTTGTTTGAACTGTGCTTTGGTGAACTAGAGGAATTTTAAATAACTACCGAGATTTTTAAATCAGATAGAGCAGAATTTGCTGTATTTCAACTATCAGCTTCTACCTGTGTCCATGCCCACAGTGTTTTGGTGGTTTCTGGCATTGTGTGTTCTGTTTATCTCTAGCAAAGCGAGCAAGCAAGAGGAGACAAAAAAGGATTTAACACCCTCCTTTGTACTGCGTGACTTGTCAGGATGAGTCTGCAACCCACATGAACATCTAGTAATCCACACTGCCACCCTTTTATTGTCCCCACAGCCTGACCTTCACTTCTGGGTGCCTTATTGTCCTTTTTCTCTTCAATGAACAGCTTCAGCTCTAAGCAGCTGTGTCATTAGAAGGCAGAAGCCTGAAATGTGTGTAGAGGCAAATTCTTACAAAATATCCATCAGCTACAAGATCCAAAATTCAAGATGAGAAATGCCAAATTGATTTTCAGTTTGCTTTCTATTTTGGGGTGGAAAGGACAAGTAGGAAAACATACTGCCAAAGGAGTTTCTGTATCTATATTTTGGGCAGCTTTGTAAAGGTAAATTTTTGGAAATTCTAGAAAAATAATATTTCCTATTTTCACAGTAAAAAGATCTTCACAAAACTGACATTAAGCACTGTCCCTGAATAGATCTTTGACTACACAGTGTTTTTCAGATTTTTTCTTTTAGTTAAATGATACCAAGTAAAACGGAGAATGAGTCACCTAAGGAAACCCCACTCCTCCTAGGGCTTCTCTCCTGCATGAATCAGATGCTAATACCTTCTATTCATACAGGTCTTTGTCTCCAAAAAATAAACCATTCTGATTATTTTATTATTACATACTGTGGGCTCCATAACACTGGACAGAGAAGTAAGCAGACCTGAACCACACAAGCTCCTAAATCCAGCAGAACATACCAAAAATCTAAAGTGTATCCTAAGCAACACAGAAAATGTAACTCCCCTTCACCTGCAGAGCATCAATCTCAGCTGTTTGGGATACATACAGAATATAGGTAGCTACACTGAGAGGCAGTGAAATCCAAAGGGGAACTACAAGAAAAGAGGGAGTTCACCTTAAGTTTCAACTACCACACCACAAGCTGTGGCTCCTCACAACTGGAATACTTCAAAGAATAAAAGCCACGCTGTCTTGGCAGGCTCTCATCATACTACCTAAGTATCAGAGCCATTCTACAAGACTACAAACTTGTTGTTGAAAATTCACGGCTGTTGATAGATCTCGTGTATACTACAGTACCTTACATCAAACTATTTATTTCAAAATTACTTCAAGGTAATCATGAAAGGAACAATATAGATAGGCTTTATGCATATCTTTCCTATTTGTTTCTAGGTTTTTAAGAAAAAAAGAAAACTTCCTGAAAAGTACTGTTTTTCAGAAGTTCTCAACTGCCACTAAGCTCTTAAAAAGCACATTACCTATATTTGAATAGTAAGACTCATAAGTGAACATTAAACCTGAATAATTAATTACTAAACAGGGAATGTCACTTGAAGATTATGAAAACAAATATTTAATGGTCTTAAAATGCTACTAAGGTTAAATAAGATTCATGCACTTACATGCATAGATCATGCACACAGCTGCTTTCAGAAGCTGATCTTAGAAAATGCTTAGCTTAGTAAATGCTTAGTTTTAAATGAAGATATTTGAAAATGCAGTACTCACTTCTCTTCTCAAAGACCAATAAAAGTAAGAAGGCAGAGTAAATATACCTTGTTCTTGGCATTAGTTACCACACAGATTAATTCAACTATCAGGTAATGATTGGTTCCAGCTTCTTATTCCACACAGTGAGTGCAAAGCACTTCTACCTTACTGAGGATTCCACCTGTTTGTCTGAGACCATGTTATAACCAATTTGCACAACTGCAGAAATTCTCAAGTGCAAATTCTCACTGTTTGTTGTGTGTTTCACAATTCTCTACACCAAGAGCTCTGAGTTGCCAAAATTTCAATCACTTCCATCATCCCTTTACTACATGCAAACTCTGTCATATGGTAACACCCAAAATGAAATTTTAATTTTTTTTGCCCCCCACTCAGGTCTTCCAGATAGAAGAGGGTGTAGGGAAGAACCCCTTAACCCAGTCTTCCAGTCCCTGCTCTTTTTGCTGGATAAGAGGCCTGATAAAGAAGCATCATTGTGGATAGCTGCTGGAACCAACAGCATATGGGAGTCTAGAACCTGAATTAAAGGCTGAGAGGCACAACAGGAGGTAAGTTCTATAGTGTCTGGCCCAGTCTGTCATAGCAGCAACCAAACAGTCATCTTGTGAGTTCTACATTTGGATCTTTCTCTATTAATACCTATGAATATGGAGCTTGGAGGCAGCTTATGACAGAAGTTAAGAAACAGTGGGTTTTTCTCTTGCCTTTACCTTTGCTTCTTTTCAGCTTCAAATAGGTGGATTGACAAAGACCCAAGTACAATGTGAACGATTTCAGTACGGTTCTGGAGAAAGGGTTTGACATGTAACAAAGCAGAAACAGTCAAACAGAAGAGCAAGTTGCTTAGATATGCAAGCAGTTCCAGCTGCAAGTAGTCAGAAGAACTAGAAAGACAGGGACACCTAAGGCCAAACTTTTCTTCTTCCAAGGAAATTTGTATCAGCTTTGTACCCTGGTTCCACAATAGTTGTGAGAGAGGAGGTGTTTTCAACGCAATTATCATCATTACCATTTAATTTGCTTTAAGAGAAAAAGAATCAGAAAAAATAAACCCCCAAGGAATAGCTCAGAGCCAACAAGGCTCCCTACTCAGCCCACAAAACTACAGCTCTTCTTGCACAGTTGCTCTGGTGCTGGAGGATACTGAAATCAGAACAAACACCATATTTACATATTTCCTGCACAAAAGCACATTGTTATTAATGTATCTGACCTTGTTTATTACATTTATTAAATGCATGGGTAGCCATAAACTGCAGCAATCCAACCACAGAAACTAAAGAAAAAAAAAAGAGGAAAATTAGAGAAAGTAATGAATCCCTTCTCACCCACTAATGACTTGGACAAAATCAATACCAGATCTACATTTGAAAGGTACATTTTCTTCTGAACGCTTCTTAAAGATGAAAATTCTGTCAAATTGGGACAGTTAGGTTATTTAAGTCCACAACAATCATTGTTCCCATTAGTCAAAGAGAGGATATGATACACAAAAAAAAAAGGTGGGGGGAGAGAAAAAACTTAATATAATTGTCCCTCTTTCCACACATGTGGCCTAAAGCCCCAGAACACAATGCTGAATGATGACTGAGTCATTTTCCAAACTCCTCCAATCATGGAACACTTAGTGAAATGCATCTGGCCAGGACTAAGCAAGTGTGAATCACAGAATCATAGAATAATTGAAGTTGTAAAGTAATTCTAGAGATCATCACATCCAACTGTCAACCCAGCACCAAAGCCATGTTCACTATAACATGTCCTCAAGTGCCATATCCACAGGTGTTTGAGTACTTCCAGAGATGGTGACTCCACCACTTGCCTGGGCAGACTGTTCCAAGGAAGGAACAGGCCCTTCCATGAGAGGAAGGCACAGCCAGAAAAACCAGGACAGACCAGCCTTATACACCTTATCTTCCCCTTCTGCTGTGGGAAGGGCACTCTGTGGGTTGCCCCACATGTAAGAGGAGAAGAACAGATTGGAAAATTTTTGATCGTTGATTTCCTTCTGTTAAGCTCATTTTTACTCATCAGCTAAATTTAACAAAAATCTATTTAAATACTACTCTTTCCAGGCCATCTGAATCTCCATTTGCCAATATAACATCACAGCTCACAAAGGGAATTTCAAATATTGAGATGAGTTTCTTTGTCCCTAATGCCAATCATTGATGTTTCTATTTTACAATGAGTACCTTCACTCAAACTTAGTGACAGTTTAGCATTTTCCTGACACCTCTCTTTTCACACAGAAATTATTTAAGATGGCATGCACAGCTATTTATTGTACAACTGGAAGTTCCTAGCAACAAGGAAAGGTAAAAGAGGGATGGTGACTGAAGAAAGAACTGTTACTCAAAAGATGATGTTAGCAAGAGTCTGTGACAAATCTTTACATATGAAAAACTCTCAACCTTGATAATAGCCTTTCAGAATGTAGCTGCAGTTCTCATTGGACCCAACCTCCTCCTCAGCAACCAAACCACTGAATGAATTTCTTCAAGACTTTGATAAAAATCATGTAGAAGTAATTCCCTGAAGGAAATAGCACAAATAGAGTGTAGAATCACAAAGCAAACACACAAACACACACACACTCTCTTAACTCTTTAGGTTTAAAAATAAAGCCAAGGAATGACAGTCCATTAAGCCAAAGAAAATTCCAAAATCTTCTAGGTATTTACAGATATCTAGAACATAACTTCAAAACAATTATTATTGAAGTTGAAGCACCAATGAGGTGAATGTGTGATGGAACAAGGATACAGCTCTGAAGACAATACAGAAAACAAGCCCATTTCCATATGCATCTAGAACCTTTCATCCTGTTATTGCACATTAAATTTCCCACAGTTTCCAGTGTTCACACTTCTGAATTTTAGTCCTCAAGCTTGTGCATTTCTTTCTCTCCACTTGCCATGCTCCACCTTTTATAATCCAACGCAGGACCTTCAGGATAGGCCCTGAAGCTTCAAAATTTGCCCCCAAGGCAGATGGACAAAGGCTTTTCACTTTTGAACACTTATTTCTTGAACTCAAGTTCTGCTTCAGAAAGGTTCAGGGGTACCTATCAATTTGGAGGTTTTGATTAAGCTGTTTTCTAGTATTTCACCTGTCTTCCCAAAACCCAGCATCCTTCCACATGAAATACAGCTACCTCATGTAGGGCTCCAGTTTCAAACTCTCAGCTACCATGTCTGAGAAGAGACAATCATTAAAACAAAAAAATACGTATGATACATAGACACAAATTAGTATTTGCTGTCCTAGGGAGCTGCTGAAAACTTCAAGGTAGAGAAAGTTTGCTTCGACGAGGAAGGCTGCAGAGCCTGGATTCAAGAGCAAACTGGAAAGGACCTCTAGTGGGCTGAGGCTGTGCTGCTCGGGTGCCAGGCACGTCCTTCCCCTTCACCTCCCTGCAGCTGCACAACTTGCCAGCAAAACACAGTAGCTTTACCTTGTGACCACCAGCAGAAAAGCAGCTAGAAAGTGCAACTACAGCCTCTGTGAAAGGCTGAAAGGCTAAAGGTTAATGACTCAAACAAGATCATTAGAAATATCTCTCATTCTGCTCTCGATGCTTGGAGGGACACACAGTCATCTGCTTCAGAAAAAACAGGAGATGGTTTCTATTTTACCATGTAGGTCACTAACATGCCAGACCACTTCAGAGAGGTTTTATGTGGCCTAAGTGACATAACATCAAGGGACATTCAAAGATTCAAATTCAGACACACATTTGGAATGAGAATTCAGAAAATTATTCAGACTATGTCACGACATTTTGTTCTTCCAAGACTTTTTAGCTGTAGGCAGTTTTGCACAGGCAGCAGAAACACAATTTCAACTGCACTTTTGAAGTAAATTTCTGACTGAAAGAGCTCGGAATTCTTTATCTGAGCTCAAACAAAGCATAACTTCATGTGACACTGTTACAAATAGATTAGGGAATGTATTCAGGAGAATACACAGATAATAAACCAGACCAGATTAAGGAAGGTTATTTATTAGGCATCCCAGTTAAAAAGGAAATATCTTGTTTTGAATGGAAGTTGATGATTCACCTCTAAGTCTTTAAAATACTCCTCTCTTGCTATATTTAGATTTGCCTTCAAGTCAGACTGGTTCTATCATTCCCCAAAGTAGACTAATTTACATCTTCAATGTTACAGGCCACAGCTTAGCTCTGTTTTAAATGACCTAAACAATAACCTCTCTTCCAGCAGTCACCCTCAAAGTATTTGCATTAACTTGAGAGGGACCACAAATTAAAGCTAACATTGTTAAGCAGAGCAATGCAAGACAGTTGCTCATTACTCAAAAAGAATACCACCTATACTGCAGTGGTGCTCCTTGTGCCATTAACCAGAGTGCTGGAGAGGAAGCAAACCTTGTACAGAGTGGTTGTCTGGAGAGAACAGCACTTGTACTTGGAGTCCAAGGCCACAAGAATGCACCTGGACTGTCCTTCACATGGAGCAGCAACAGCACTGGCCTGTCATCAATGAAAAGCATTCCTGAGAGTCACTTGACACAAGCATTCACCCAGAAAATAGTAACTAAACCAAAGACACCAGCAAGTTCATATCTCATCATCAGAGACATGATCAAAGAGCAGCCAGGGCTTCTCAACCTTCATCTGTGGACCAAGTATCATCAACTAGGACCACCTCTACTACCAGAATAATATAACTTACTTTGAAAGAATACCAGTGATGCCATGAAGTCTAATTGTGCTTCCCTCTACACAGGAAACAGTAATCAAGGTAGGAAAATAAAGCATTCATCTGTCTTGAAGGGTTCTGTGAGATATTTTACAATAACAGCATGTACAATGGAAATAGGTCCAGAAAACACCTCTAAAATAAAAAGAATAAGGAATTGGAGCTGATGAGGGTCAGTTAAAGGTAAGGATTAAAAACACAACATCTCGTGAAAACATTCCTTAACACCTTTAAGTCAAGGAACTAATTTCTCAGGAATTAATGTCTTGAATCCAAACTGCTTTACGATACAAACAACAGCAAATGAAAAGAGAGTTGATCAAACTCTAAACAGAAATGATAGGAAACCTCTGCTGAATGAGGTAGAACATAGGATATGAAAGAGATGCAGGTATTAAAGTGATTTCAGGTGCAATTAAAATCCCTCGTAAAGAGAGAATGGGGAAGAAATTAAAAAGAGTTGTGCATTTTGCTTTATGTTACAGTACAAAATTTTGCCAGCAGCATGAATGAGAAACAAAGCAAGTCTTGAAATGGGTCAGCTTACATAAGAGGGAAAGACAGAAGACAAAAATATTTATGCTGTGTTCCTTTTTTCTGATAACAAAATTGATAACTTGCTTGGACTTACTTTAAAATTGTCAAACCACTGCAACCATGAAACTGGCAACTATTCCTCCATATGGTTGCTTTTAACATCACTCTCATTTACTTTTCACTCTTCCATTAGGTCTGCAGCCAAGCACTGCACACCTGGCAGATAAGGATCAAAATGTCATTTTGAAATGGCAGAATTTGTGAATTTATGCATTGTGTGTCCAGTGTTTATCTACCCAGTTCCTTTCTGTGTCTTTCAAATGAGAAAAGCTTTTAGTTACTGTCAAGACAGCTGCAATAAAAAGTTTTTTATTATTACTATTCTGACCAGACTTAATGTTCTGTAAAAAAAAATTCCAACAGAACTCTCAGTATTTGTAACGGCCTCTTAAAATTTAAGTACCTTCCATGGAAAACACTACAAGAGAATTCAGATACAGTAACAAGCTTTAAACTACTAAATTTTGTATCATGGTGAGATTATTAATTAGAAAAAACTTACTCATTCTTTCATGCAGCAAAATCCCTGTACATTGCAATGTCTTTCCAAAGTATGTTTCTATCTTCCACAATAAGCAGAGAAGCATCATACTACAGTATCCCTTCCCTCCATTTTCCTGTGTCCAAATATCACTCTATTTTGCCTCATTTTCAATAACTGGGGAATTCCCCAGGGTAAAACAAGCAGGAAATGGTTGTATCAGTATCTCTAAAGTGAAGTGCATGCAGTCGTATGTATTCACAAGACAATCCACTGGAGGGCAGGAGGAAAACTACATATAAATATTTTATTAATAAATTATTAACTGTTTTAATTATTTAAGTTAATAAACTAATATTTTAAGTAGTCCTTATCTTCATCTCATCTTTTGTAACATTTCTATTGTACATATTTTATAGTTTGGATATTACAGCATTGTATGTTTATAATTTATAAATAAATAACTATAAATACATTGGGAGCTGCATGCTCAAAAAAAATTTTACTGATCCATAACATTTGGGGATCAATGGTTTATGACTTCAGCACCAGGAAACTGAAGCAGCATTTCCTCCTTTGCTAGAAGGAGGTAAAAATACTGGTGGGAAGAACTGCAGGCAGAGGAAAGTTCTCAAGTGGGCTGCATTTTTCAGTTATTCAGCTGCAAGTTTAATGCAGCGAATGATTTTCCAGAAAGAGTTAAGTGCTTCAGCTCACACTATATCCAGTAGCTGAACAACCCTTGAAGTTCCCAGGGGATCCTGACTGGTGTCTGGAGACTGCCAAAGGCCATTCAAAATCTTATTCCAGATGATTTAGGTTCAGGTCCGTTGCTCTTCAAAGAGATTGAAAATTCTAAATACATAAAATACAGTTTCAGCAATAACTTGTGCCACTGCATCACTTGGCCAGTTTTCTAATGCAGATGCAGAAAGTCAGCCTATTTTTATACAACTCTTTTTTTAAACATTCACCCCTTTTAGTCATTTGACACACTTTTTGTTTTTGTTGTATAAAAACACCTGCTGAAATATTCCATGTCTGTAATACCAAAAGATAAGTACCAAGTAAGTGAAACATTGAAGTTACTAAAACTCTGGGAAAGTTTTTAGTGGGTATGCTCTATTAGGAAGTAGTGAAGGAAGCAAACCAAGTTGACAAGACTCACTCTTTAAAAATCAGGTTATCCTTACTAATGGCGTTTTTCTAACACTTCTGTTCCAGTAAAAAGGACTTTAAGCACTTAATTCAAGAACTGCACATTTTGAGATAAATTCTTTTTACTCTACCTGAAATGTTTCCAAACAGCTCATACCATTGATTGCAGCTTTGAAATTTTCAGTAGAGCATCCTCTATAATCAGAGTTCAGACATCTCTTTTAAATAGCTAAAAGAGCAGCTGATGTAGATTTTGTACACATTTCTATCACATACTTTGATGTCAAACAATGAATGCTATGAAACAGAAAACAACCAATTTGTTTTTCCATTCACACATCACAGCTCTGGCTGTTCCTTCTCCTCTATGACTTCCACCCTCTCATTAGCCTTCACTAGGGCACCACACAAAGAACAAAAACACCACAGAATAGGTTCAGATGCCTGTCTTGCCTGTCCAGCTCATCTACCTCTCCCTCCTGCCTTTGCATCTCGCACTCGGATAAGCTTCATCAGATCAACCATCCCTTTGCACATGACTATCACTGTTACATAACCTTCCCCCCATCTCTTCCCAAGTAAGAATCTAACCCTACAGCCCTCCACATGTGGCAGCTTTCACACTCTCCCCATTGCAAAGGTTCCCAGGAAAACACAGCTTCATAATTACATCTGTTTTCATTTTCATCTTCAGGGGATGCTCAAGTGTAATGATGCCTCTTTTCACCTGTCTTTTCCAAATATTTTCTGGGTTTGACCACAAACACACACATAAGCCAGCTTATTTTGGTTCTTTGATTTTCTTCTGAACACATTATTTTATTTGCCCTTTAAAATGCTACTAAAAGAACAGCCAAAGGATGTCTGTCCTTATTGTTTTTCAAAAGACAACTGAACATGGGTGAAACTGCAACACTGTGTGTCCAGCCACTATCAGTGAGAAAGAACTCTGCTTGCCTGCAACAAAGACAATTTACAATTTACTGTTTGGGTGCCATATGTTACTGCTTTTTGGATATCCTACCTGTCCGTGCCACCAGGTGGGTCCAGCCACTCCAAACTGCTCCAATCTTTTCATGTGAGAAGCACTGAGTGTCAATCTTCTTGGGCTCAGCAAGGAAGATGTCTCTGCTCACCAGCTGCCCGTGCTTGTTGCTGCCCCAGACATACAGGTGTCCCTCATCTATAGCAGACAGAAGCAAAATCTCTTTAAAGGGATATAGATCTAAGACCATCAGATTCAGGCTCTGTCTCAGTTTAGTGATGCTGAGGAAAGAACATTCCATTCAATTTGTGTTCTCACTGTATGTTTTTCCCTACAATTCTTAAACAGTGTAACTAGGATATCAGAAATATTTGCAAGGGCCCTAACAACACAACCTATTTCCTGAGGGCTACATAGACTCCCAGAAGCAACAAGAGCTTTCAGGTCAAACTGCCAAGATGTTTATAACATAGACTAATTTTTATTTAAAAACTAACCACAGTAGTCAAATTCTCTGAGTAAAAGAAAATCAAAGCATCTCAGAGACAGTCACTGAGCAGTCCCTCTCAGTCCACCCTGTCCTTGCAGACCAGCTTTTATTTCCACTCCAAAGCTTTGATTACATCCAGTAAATAACTTTCTGGACTGCAGCAAATAATTCAAAGCCTGGCTGGCTGCTCCTGCCCTGTTTTACAGTCTCCCAGCCTCTCCACAAGAGCCAGACTCCAAGCTCTGCTCATATCAATTCTGCCTTCTTCAGCTTGAGCAAATTCAGTAAATCCCCCAAAGCAGGGGTAGTCCAGTGCTCCTTGGCTCACCTTGCACAGTCACTTCCTAAAGGAATTGGACATGCAGCTATGAACAACCAACTGAGGCAGGCACCACCCATCACAAGGCAAAATTAAAATATCATCATGCCAGACTACACTTGAGAGACTTCTGTAAATAATCCCTTGTCTTCTCCACCTCTTTTCTAGAACAAGCATTTGTTCAAATGCACACTCCAGGATTCCAGCCATAGGAATAATTCTTTTTATGGAAACACCTGCAGTACTTTATATCAATGCAAGCTGGAGTTGCTCACAGCCTACCAACCAATGGATACCAACACAGTGACTACTCAGATGAGTCCTTCTGCAGACATGACATACCATTAGTTCCATCTTTTCAGCACAAAACCACTTTTCCCAGGTTTTAAGCTCCACAATACAAAGAAAAACAAACAAACAAACAAACAAAAAACTACCCACAAAAAAACCCCCACCACTTAAGAGAATATGAGCTGTCAGGCCTCCCTGAAGTCTTTGCCAGCCTGCACAAGCTGACAAGCTGGAAGCATAAGGAATAACTCTTGCACACATGATCCTGGACATTACTGTGGACCCAGAAAGACTGGAAGCCATATAAGTTCCAATGTGGAATTGTTTGGACCACACATCCACAACACTCAAGGCATTCTCATGTCAGCACTGAAATCATTACAAGCATCATGGCAGAGGTAAATCTTGCAGAGGGAAAAGGGAAAAAAAAAGTAGAACTTGGGTACAGTATATTTATTAATCTCAGTTTGGTAACAGCAAGAGAAAGAGTAAGTCAGGAGAATTCCACTATACCACTGCTAGTGAAAAATAAGCAAGGAGTGGGAGTGGGGGAGAAGTCAGTACTGACAGTCATCTGCAGGATTTCCCATGCTCCCCTTTAAAACAACACAACTGAAATGAAAAAGAAAACCCAGTCAAGCAATTGTTTCATTCAAATATTTGAATCATTCACTAAAATTGATAAATTCCTTCCCAGCATGAAGTACACACACCTTCTGGAGAGAAAAAAAAAAGTGACAGAAACACAACAAAGAAAAAGGGTGTGGCCATTTATGTTCAACCTTAACATGCACTGCCTCTGTCACCTCCTTTTACAGAAGGTGTATTTGCTTTATCCTGGGAAATGGCACATGCTCAACCCTTATCTCATTTCTTGAGGAGCTTTGAACAAAACTTAGTAAGACTGAGCACCATATTCTCACCACTGGAGAGTTCAGGCCAGTTTGGATACCAGTAGGCTCTACCATCCTTTTTTTCCAAGGAACCCCCATTCATGTTTGCAACAACCCACATCAACAGTTGTGTCCCAGGCCTGCCTGGCTGCAGGCATTTGATATCCCACCAGCAGGTGACTCATGGAACAGAGGCAAAGAAAACTGCACCACAGTGCAAAGCATTCCTAGAAAAAAAGACCCATTTAAATACTACATCCTGCAGTAGTATCTTTGTTATATCAAGCATCTTTGAAATACAAAATATTTTAAGTAATAACCATCTTGCAGGACAAAAGGCAGCAACAGCATCCCATTATAAAAGTCTTTGGCATTTATTTGCCAATCTTGGTCCCCCTGCTGGCAAACAGACTGCTCTCTTAAATAAAAAGCAAAAGCATGAAAGAATAATCTGTTCACTGTCTAAATAGAGAGTGCCAATTATCTGAAGTAGATTTTATTTGTTCTTACAGTTTGTCTTCACTAATCTTGCCTACACTTTGCATCTCTGAATTCAATACAATTTACATCTTGGAACATCTCCCCATACAACTAAATCTCTATAGATCTGCATAAGCAAACACTCCAGTGCTCCTTTAATGATGACAGAGGTACCAGATGGCTGCAGATTGCTAAGAACTTGTTCCTGTGAAGTTTGGCAAAGACTTGCCTTCATAAAGTTCAATATATTTTACACACTTCAAAACTGTAAGATTACAGCATGAAAGCTATTCTGTTTCCCCTTCTCCCAATCTGTCAAAATAAAAAGAAATCTTTATTAGACTTTCATTACTGGATACTCAGTGCTCCAGCATGGGAGCACTGCCTAAGGATCAAAGAGCAAACAGCAGACATGATGGAAGTGCCTACCCAATTAAAGCAGCCTCCTACTCTTCAAATAAGCTTTGTGCTCTTACACCACAGATCTGCACAATGTCACAGTGCAGCCTAAGGCACCTCAGACAGCTCCAGGCCTTCTCACATCCCTGCACTGCCCCATGCAGGAGGCATCAGCTCACACTGCTGTGGCTACCCTGCTTCTGCTGCCTTTCCTGGGACAACCACCCAGCACACCCCTTCCCCATGGGCAGGGGTTTGCACTGGTTCCAGCAGTAACCAGTTACCCAAGAGGGTATCCTGCTGCAACTCCAGGCACTTTCAAATCCTTTCAGAGTTTCTGGTCATTAGGTAAAGAGTCCAGACCCTGAATTACATAAGTCACACCTGACCCCAAGAAAAACACACAAAATTCAGAGAACCTGAGTCATGAATCCAGCTCTTAAAACAAAAGGAAAGTTCTCAGAGTGCAAAACTATTATGAAATAATTACGAGCACTAACTAGGCCAGGTCATATTTCACCAATTTAACCAAAACTGACAACATTTCAAAAACAGAGAAACCTTTGAAGGGTGAGATGAGGACCTTCACCTCTGTACCCGAGGCCTACCTGTGAGGGACACCGAATGATAGGAGCCTGCAGCAACTGTCTTCACCTTTACATCTTCCAGGCCTAGACAAAAATGTAACTGCATAAAATTTCTACAGCAGGTATCAGTTCACACACAGACATGCATACAAGTGTTAACAGGATGGTGATGACTTCTATAACAAAAGGCTCTGCCTTGGGGCCACAGACATTGCAGGACTCTCATTTTTCCCACATTATGATGTTCTATGGCCATTCTACTCTTCAGGTACCATGTGGCCTTATAAAAAGGAAGGAACGTACCACTCCAAATGATATTTCTGCTCTATCCACCCATAAAAAGGAAGCTGATTCCTGGATTACCTGTCACTTCACAGGGTTCCTTTGCTGTCAGGAACAGGGGAAGGGCTTTTCCTTGGCTTGCACGCTTTGCCCGAGATGCCATCCCTGTTCCCCACTGCAGCACCAAACCACTGCCTTTTCAGAGTAAACACAGATAAAAGAGATTAAAACACATCAACCACCAACGAAAATCACTTCACACATTAAGGAACAGCACATTCAAGTCATTTTCACTGATTCAGATTACACTTTAAAAGACCTTTATGCCAAAAACCATTCAGATAATCCTGGTGAAGTCAACAAGCAACAGGCAGCAGTAGATTCAGCATACAGGTAAGAAAACTAAGAAGGTGGGAAGCTACTGGAGACTCAGTAACAGAAATCCCATTATTGCAGTACCTCAGGAAAGGATACAAAATTATTGTACTTTCCTTTCCCTCTCTCGATGCCAATTTGTTTGTGCAGTGCAGCACAGGGAATCTGAATTCCCACTATTCTCCCAAGTATCTCCTGTGCACCTTCATTCTTGTGATCTTCCAGGTGTCAATTTCAATTCAATTCAATTATATTAAATTACATTCAATTTTAAAAAGCCATATTTTTTGTGCAGTTCCATTTTGAATCTTATATAAACTTAAATTACTTTGCATACTATAATGACTTGAAATCATAAGAAGATATTTCAATTGATCAGAAACTTTTTTTCCTGAAAAAAACTCCTTTTATGCTTTGTTTCAGAATAGGAAAAAAGAAATCGGTACATTTTCCATCCATCAGAAAATTAACTTGTTAATAAACCATCACTCTGAATTCTTGGAAAGTTTGACCCTGTGATTTTCCAGGAAGATGTTTCTAGAATGTTTACTATTCATGTTAATTTATCCCAAAATCTTACAGTCTACGACTTTCAGGTGTATTTTTCCCTGTTGTATTTAAAATAAATAGCAGCTAAGATAAATTTCATCCTCTTTTCTTCCCTCTCCTCCTCCAAGCCATTGAAATCCCATTTCATTTGTTACTGAAAAGATGTTAAAATTATGATACACTTACCTGTAGCAGCAAGGGCATGTCTCAGTCCTGCAGCAACATTCACCACCTTCTCTTTGAGAGACTACACAAATAAAAGAAAATAATGTTTTAGTTGCTTTTTGTATTTAGTGCCTTTAAACACAAAACAGGCCAAACAGAAGTGGAACACTATGAAAATAGTGCATGCAATTCCAGCCTGCATGTGCCAATGCATATCAACATTTTATATCACAAAGGAAGTAAATTTTGACCAATAAAAGTTAGTGGGAATATCTTCAAGAAATAAAAAATAAATCAGCAAAGCAACTTGCAATAAATAAAATAAATAAATATTTTGTGGCAATAAATAAAAAATGAAAGAAGAAACCTTGGTGGTGCAAATATGTTTATTTCTTAATTTTAACTTGGTGTTCCTCAAGAATTACACCAAAACCTCCACATTAAATACTGGTGACGGGCAATGCTGTGTTCCATTAAGCTGTTCAGTCTTGCCAAGTTACTGATGGAATTTTGTTTTCCACTGGAGAAAAACCTGAAAGTTTCCCTCCACAGCAACATATCTGAGGAATCACATGGAAGTTTCTCTCTTCTGTTACCTCCCATCCCATCCTGTCTTGCTCTTGCAGGGTTTTGCAAACCCTCTGGATATCCTTGGTGAAAAAGCAGCAGGTGTATTTAAAATAGATGGCATCAAGCCCAAGAATTTAAAGGATACAAACCAAAAGAGCAAATATTCTGCATGAATAGTCTGTGTGACAAGGGATGAGAGATTCAAACCAGCATTGTCAATACTACCAAATTTTAAGGCACCATATGCAATGGATGCTCTCAGGAAACATCAAGGACACAGAAACATCAAGTAAAACATCAGCTGCCCTCCTTTACCTACATTAAAAAAGCAACAAAGGAATAACTGGCATGAACCATAATGCTAAATAATTTCTTGTCTGAGAAGTGAGGGTCAACTTTCTGTTACAAGTGGGAAACTTCTTCATACAGCAAGAAAAACAGCCCTAGCTTTTCAATTCTAGGTTAATGACCATCTTTGGGCCTTTACTTTGTAGGTTTATCTGTAGCAGACAGGCACTCTAAAAATTAGTTGAAGAGTCTTAGCTTAAAGCCCACTGAGGTCAGGTGACCTCTGTAAGCTGCTAGAAGCAATATAAAGCACAACACCTTTTAAATCTTTACCTCAATCTTTTGTGGAATCAAGCACGGACCTGAAATTTGAGGAAGTCCCAGTTGTCCAAAAGAGTTTGACCCACAGGACATCACTAGGCCAGATCCTGCAAAAAAAATGAAGTGTTAGAGCAGGATCAGTAAACCCATGAGCAACAGCACTGTAATATTACAACATGCACAATAACACAGGCAAGTAGCTCAAGAAATGACCTAACATGTCCTGTTACAAAGCCCCTGAAGCTTCTGGTCCTACACACCATGCCCAGAAAAGGTCTCAAGTTCACTGAGACACATGGAACAGAAAGTTACTTAGCTTGCAAAGCAAGTAGCTGAAAATCTATGAGTGTCAGCACATAGAATGGTTTGGGTTGGAAGAGACTTAAAGATCATCCGGTTCCAACCCCTCTGCCACGGGCAGAACACCTACTAGACCAGGTTTATCAGAGCCCCATCCAACCTGGCCTTGAACACTTCCAGGGCTGGGGCATCCACAGCTTCTCAGGCAACCTCTTCCAGTGCCTCACCATCCTCCCAGGAAAGAGATTCTTCCTAGTAACTAATCTAAACCTGCTCTTTTTCAGTTTAAAGCCTTCACCCTTTGTCCTGTCGCTACATGCCCCTGTAAGAAGTTCCCCTGCAACTTTCCTGTGGCTCCTTTAAGGTTCTGAAAGGTTGCTATAAAGGTCACCCCTATCACAGTTGTCCCAGGGCAGGTGCAACCTTTATTTAATGCTGGGGCTGTGCTGCTTTGTGACCACAATGCACCATACAACACAAGGCAGTATAATTACAGGGGTGGTAGCTCCTTCACTAAATCTATGTCTGATGAGCAAAATACAGAAATCCATGGCCTCATTTATGCCATTTTTAATCAAAGTAGGTAGTACCTCACCCTGCTGCACTGATGTCAGAGGTATTTCTCACATGGATGGGATACTCAAGTAAGGTACTACTAAGATTGATTATGGATGTCATGATTAGGTACTTGTTAATGAGCTGCAAAACAATTCTGAATCCATTACTCTTAGAAAATTTTTGAATGTGATCATCAGTAGCATTTGCTATGAAGTGAAAACTATCTTTCAAGTATGTCATGTTTCAGAGAATGGCTAAATCCTCAATTCACTGCTAAACCAAATTCCATCTAAGTTTTAAGAGAATTTGTCCAGGGTTAGGACCTTCTCCAAGCTGAGCAGCCACAACTCTCTCAGCCTTTCCTCACAGGAGAGGTGCTCCAGCCCTCTGCTCATCTTTGTGGCCACCTCTGGACTCACTCCAGCAGCTCCATGCCCTTCCTGTGCTGGGACCCCAGAGCTGGGTGAGCACTGCAGGTGGGGACTCTTCTCCAACTCCTCCAGGTCCCTCACATCACACAAGCAATAGCATTGTGGAACTTTCAGCATGTTCTCTACAGCAAAGATATTTCTTCAGCTCTTAGAGGGACAGATTTACCTACTAATATGACTGTAAAATCCCAGCCACATGCAACTTGTTTTACACAAAAGCCAGACAAGGCAGTGCACAAAGTAAAACGCAGCACATCCTCTGTGTGATTCAATCCCAACTGCCCATCTCTGTTGTGGCCACATACAAAGAGTTGTCCTTCACCTAGAAGACAAAAAAAAACCAAAACAAATTGTGTTTCACTTCACAGACTAAAAAAAGAAGGCTACATCTGTCAGATCCTGTGACAAACAAGGACAGTGATTATGTGTCACTTTAGGCACTGCAATCAAGTAAAAAGTAAGAGAAACCTGATGAATCAGAAACATCTCCGAATAACTACAGCTGTGGAGAGCTGGGTCTGTCAAGGGAGACAATCTACATGGTAAGACAGGCACCTCTCACACTAAAATGTTTAATTAACTTTTTTGTTATGTTCACATCTGTCTGTATTCCTTTTTTACCATAATTAACTGTGGCATACAGCAGAACCTTTCAAGGGCCAGATGTTATCTCTTGCTCCTTACCTTAACACTTCTTAAGATTGAATAACCTCTGACTCCTCCTTCCCAACCACCATCCTCAATACAGAAAATTTGGCTTCCTTGTATGAAAAGAAACAGCTGAAGAAACAGTCACCACACAGCCACGAAGTAGCCAAACAATATACGAGCCACAAGAATTTCCCCAATTTCCCAAATATTGAGTTAACTGGGAGAGGAGGAAGCTGTTTTTCAACAAAGGATTGTACTCGCTCAGAAACAGCAGCCACAGAGAGGTGGCAGCACTGAACCAACAGGGAAACACACAACAGAAAGTGATTAAAAGCCAAACACCTTGTACAAGAGCAGGGTTTTTACCAGTAATAACTGCAGAATGTCCCCCTCCTCCAGCAATGCTTGCAATGTCTTGACAATTGCAGGAAACATCTTTCAGTGCCTGAGGAACCAGCACATCCTCTTTATGACCAAGACCAAGTTGTCCATAGCTGTTTGCACCCTTCATATGCACACAGAAAAACAACTCATTTTTTTTGAAAGTTAACAAAAGAGGCACACATATGCTCCCAAGGACAAACAAGTATATTTGGGATATGCCACAGGTTAACCTGCTCCTAACAATCCCTTGATATGTCACACAGGATTCCCAGGATTACAGACCAGGAGTGTCCTAACTTTACTGTCATTAAGGGTGCCCGTGCAGCCCCAGTATTTTAAAAAACACACTGGAATAAAACCAGTTAATTTTAAGTGCAGACTCACAGTTAATAAGGAGGAAAACCTTTCTATCAGGATGATTACCACATGTTTAATTTTAATGCTAATGATTCCCACTCATCACTAAGGTCTTATTCATGCCACTGGTTTTCTGGCAGGCTACCTCCAAAATGAGAGCAGAAAGACCTTTCTTGGAACTTTAACAAGTAAATCAGAAACCTCATTCAATTAAGTTTTTTAAATTAAAGAGGTCCAAATGAAAGTATACCAGTTACAGGCAGGAGAAATTTATAGGTACAAAACTATAGCTACTACACCCACCATGGAAAGCAGCAGTTGTCAACATGGTAACAAGTCAGTAAATTTCTTAGTCAATTTCAGCTCTGTGTCCAACAGTTCAACCTTCATTCACAAAAAAAAAAAGAGGATACTATAACCTTCCCCATCCCACACACTGCAGTAACAACACTCCACACTCACAATGCTCCCAGCTCGTGATCCGCAGGAAATACTTTCCCTACCTCACCTGTGCATCCATCTGCTCTCAATTAGCCCTCCACCTCCCCCGAAAGATGCAGCACCTGGTGAATGTTAAAAGGCTGCATTCAGCAATAAATATTTCGTACCTACAGAAACGCCGACACTTCAGACAAAACCGCCAGGCTGCTCGGCCCAGCCCAGAGCCAAGAGGTGGGTGAGGTGTCGGGAGTGGAGCTGCACGGGCACATCAAGTTGTTGTCTCACAGTCGCTACTGGTGATACGCACTTTAGAGCGTGGTACTATTGAACAGGCGCAATTCTCTTTAGAAGGTGTGTCGCAACCTCCCATTTTAGCCTGTAGTTCGCAATGAATTTTCAAGCTCTTCAAAACCGCGACGAGGTGCGGGCAGACCCGAGAGGCTGAGAGCGGGTATCCCAACGCCAGCACCACTGCAGCCTCCAGCCGGCACCAGCCACGGCCCCCCGGAGCAAGCAGGGCTGCTCAGGGTGAGGGATGCCCCTTTCACGGCTCTCAGACCTACTGTGCCCACCAGGTGAAACCGCGCCGTTGTTTCCCTGCGGGGCGGGGACACCGCGGCCCCGCTTCTCCGGGCCGAGCGCCTCAACATCCCGTGAGGGGAGCAGCGGCCCCACCACCCTCCCGCCTCCTGGGCAGCAGCAGATCCCGGCCCCCGGGCTCCCTTGGGCCGTGCCGAGGGCCCACTCACCCAGGCGAACAGCTGGGGCTCCATGGGCCGGCGCCGGCGGCTCCTGGCGCTTCCCGCCGCCCGCGGGCCGGGCAGGAAGAGGCGGGCACTGGGCGGGATCACGGGCGGGCAGTGCCCGAACCGCACCGGGGAACGCCGACTCCGAGCCGCCAGCGAGAGCTTCGCGTTTCCCAGGAAAATCCACAAACCTCCGGGGTTTATGTCCGAAAAGGAGACAGATGAGTCCAGCGGCTTTACTCGAATAAAGGGAGAGAGTCCACTGGGGCACACACCTGTGAGTTTTTCTCTCTCAGGTTTTCAGAGGGGGCGGCCTCCTTTTATCCTAATTCCTGGCCTCGTTGCCCTCTTCCTTTCCCCGTCGGCTGAGGCGCTAGGAAGGTGCAGCCTTCCCGAACTTTACCGCATATTCCCCCCTTGAACCTGTCATGTTACCCCAAAATTCAGAAACTCAGGCTGTGCAGACCCGTGTCTGTTTCAGGAGCCGAGCTCTCTGGGCTCCGCAACAAACCCGCTACCCACAGTCAGTAGAGACAATGAAGACCCATTTCGAAGTCGTTAACACGCACACCTTCACCCATCAAATTGTTTGTAAAGACATTAACTTTCCTCTCATGTGTATTGCTGCGGTGCGGAAGTAAAGGGCTTTGGTGATTCCGATAATTACCAGCAACTCCTTTATTTCGTTGACATTTAAGCCTCCACAATGGTTTAAAGTACTTAAGTTACCACTCTTTTACAGAAGGTTTGGATGGGTGAAGCCGAACATACACGTTGTTAGTGCCGTGGAAGTGCACCTTCTCGGTATTACTTCTAGCAGTTTACATTTTCTTCTGCTGCACAAATGCAAATAAAGATACAACTGCTGTTTTTACAAAGTATTTGAAAGTAGGTGCTAATTTCACAAGTGTAAGAACTCCTACTTGAAATGTACACACAGTTCAGGCAAGGCTTGAAGTAACACAGACCTATTTTTCAACAACATCATTAATCCAATGTTGTTAAAACTGTAGCTGAATATTAACTATTATCACAGAAGCAGACAAAACAGATCCTCCCTTACTACTCACTTTGAAGGTTTCTTCTTTAGAAAGACAAAGTTCCTAAAATCTATTTTTAAATGAAGTGTAATGTAAGCCATAAATGTTGTACACCATAATTCTACATTTTAAATGCACTTTAAAACAAAGTTATAGTAGGTTTATAGCCACAGAAAAAAACTATCTAGTCTTGATTTAAACAGTGAACATCCTTGGAAAGGTTGGCCTGGCAATTTCTTATGGAGCAGAGGTGTCTTACTAGAAAGCATATGAAATTTAAGCTAATTTTCAAGCACAGAGGTTTCATGAAAGTCCTTTCAAGTTCTCAAAATCCTAGACTAGCATCTCCAGTGTTTTTAAGATTTCAGACCATTCTTCCAGTGTGCTTTCTGGATTTCCTGATAGGATCTACCTATGAAAAATGGAGAGCCTAGGGTGCTATTAAATACACCCTGCACATCACAGATCCCCCACTGAAATGTCTCACACCCTGCACACATGTCTATGCCAGGACAGGGGCAGCAGAAGCTTTGCACAGCTCTGCAGGATGCTTGGAACTGTGGGACCCTCAACACAGGCAAGTTCTGCTGCTATACAATGCAGACAATTCAGCAGGACACTGCTCCCCACCACTTCTAAAGTGCTCTTTGGAATTAGGTATTTACACTACAACGTAGCTTGTTGCCTTCATAGCCACAGAATTCCTGTGAAATGCTTGGGCCTTTCAGTAATATTTTGACTGATAGAGAATGAAGGTGTTCAGGTCAGGTAAAGAAGAAAACTAAATGTATCTTTGTGCAGCTTGTGCAGGTCAAAAAAGTGACTGAGCAATCAACAGGATATTTATTTTTACATAAAGCACACTGGTCTATGAGCTTTGGGCGTTATTTTAAACTTTGATGTTGTTTTAGAGCCAATTAAGCCATTTCGAATATGAGGTTGCAATTTGGAAATGTTTTTAGGCTTTGTGCTAAGTCAGTGCTTGATGTCTTGCTATATTTTTTGCTAAATTAATTGAATCAGGAAAAAGGCAAATGATGTCTCTGTAAGGAAAGGTCTTCCCCCAGGTGCAAGATCAAGGACAGCAACAAAAATCCTGACTCTTAGCCAATATCAAAACTCTTAAAATAAATGTAATTATGATGTCATGCAACAGCTGTATCCCTGCCTTATACTAGAAGCATGCCAGACAGCACATTTGCAACCCTTTGTGGCAAGAATAATCCCACTGAAAGCACGATTTGACCCCTCCCTTTTATCATGTTGAACCTCCAGCTATTTGTGTCCTGATGCCTGCATTGTAATCATTCAAGTTTCAAACTTAGTAGCACAGACTTAGAAACGCTGAATTACCACAGCTTCCACACTGTCAGGTCTTCAGCGCTGTACAATCACTACCATAGACTGCTGGAGTCAGAAATTGAACTCTCCCTACGGTGAATTATTCCATTTTTGCCTCATAAGCCACTTCCTGCAGCACCTGATCCCAGCCCTGATCCACAGGGTACACTTTTTCTCCAGTCTAGTAATTTCTCTGTTCCCCTACAAGCTTCTGAAAGGCAATTCTGGACCTTTTTTATCTAAGGGGGATGGAGGAATGCATTTATATGAGGAAATTTACAGACAGCAACAAGATTAAATTGTTATTCTTATGGGCCGTTCACTCTTCCATGTGTAAAGGAGTGAGTTCTGCATACAACACATTATATGCCTAGAGAGAAATCAGTGGGGAAAAGGGAAGCATTGGATTGCACCACGGTGCTGACAGGGTGTTAAACTTCCAGCTGCTTGCCCATCTTGCTGAGGGCATCGCTGACAATGTCCAGCTCGTGGCGCAGCTCGTTCACCACGCTGGCGATGCTTTTTGTGTCTTTCAGGATCTGCACACTCTGAGTATAGGGATTGTACTTCACCCCAAAGGGGCGCTTGATGGTTTTTGCAAACTCTCTATTGAAGTGAAAAAAAAAAAAAAAANGTTATAACCAAAAGAGGGTGTTATAAACAAGGCATAAACCACAAATGCATTCTCCGTATTCAGCCAGAATCAATAACCACTTTTCAAAACTACTTAGAAGTAGTCCTAATTGTTATGTATCTCCCACCCAGTACACAGGAGACCAAGAAAATACTAAACAAAATTTCAACACTGTGAAAAATGGTTACAAAACTGTGATAAGAATAAAAAGGTCTGGTGCTGCTACAGAGAGATGTATAAAACCAAATCTGCTTTTATAAAAGGAAGGGGGGGAGATAAAGGGGATGGAATCCGTACCTCATCTTTTCCTTTGCTTCTTCAAAACTTTCAGAAACAAAGTAAACCTCCTGGAAAGTTGTAATGAGACATTCTTGCTTGCAAGTGACCTTTGGATCAAAAGGCTTGACTTTGGCACTGTCAGACAGTGAGTGCTGGTTACGTGGTATCATGGGTCAGAGGAACATCACCATCCCAAAAATCCAGAAGGAAGATGACGTGATGAAGTGAAGTGAATAAAAAGGATTATGTGAGATGATTTTAATGCATTGCATCTCAAAATTTTTATCTGCTGATGAACAATGATTAAAACCTAACAAATTGGATTATTCTGAATGGTTGTATTCTGCCTGTCTGGGTGAGAAAAGGGACTCCACAGACACAAGGCTTGTGTATAAACAAGAGTGATATTTTCAGGATCTGATTAAACCAATAGAGCTTTAATCTGAAAGTAGTTACTTGGACCCTAATGTTAAGGAATTATACTTCATAAAAAGCAAGGCAAAACAGTGGTGATAATAATGAGGTACAAAGAAAAGAGGCAAACAAGCAGTAGCCATTCTCACCTTGAGCTCACTAATCGAAGAGAGCAAGCCAGCCCCATAAACTCGTAGCTGTCCCTCTTGCTTGCACAAGCCAAACTCTACTGTGAAGAAGTAGCACTGAAACAGAGAAGGAAGTAAAATTATTCAGTCTTCATCGAAGATGCTGTGGTGAACTAGATGGGAGCATTTCTATTTGTGGATAGCATCAAATAGTTGCAAATATCAGATAGTCATCACTCCATTATCCTGAGATATTTAAAGAGGAGGAAAGCCAGAATGGAATGGTGAAGAAGCACAGGACTACATTTTTCTCATAAGAAATGTTATAGATCACCCAGCTGGGCTGGAAGATGCTGATGCCATTGTGAACATCGACATGTAAATCTGTTTTGAGAAATACTGACAAGAAATCACAGCCTCAGCTTAAAAGAAACACTGGCTAGAGAGGATCTCTGAGTGAGTGAGAACAGCCCACTGCAGTTTGTTTCTCATTTGGTTAGTGTGCTGTAAAATTAAAGATTCACTGAATTTCAGGATTTCTGCAGCTATACAGAAAGGAACACTGTTTTAATAGATGGCTTCATTCTGCTCCCACTGAAGGTAGTACAAGTTTTACCACTAGCTACATGAGATGGGAAAAGAAACTTTAAAAATCAGCAAACTAGTTCTTGCATAACTGGCACCAATTATTTTTCATCTAAATTTACTTTTAATCTTGAAATACTTTTGCCAAGGTATCCAGAGACTGATATCCAGAAAATTAGTTTAGTTTATATTATATTAATTTCTTGACTAAAAAGTATCTAATGCTAGCACTCACCACATTCAATACCATATAATTGCAATTCATTCTACACATTAAAGAAACAGAGCACTTTCAAATCATTGAATCATATTCCCAGAAGTAGATTTTGTCTGAAAGAAATAGACCATAAAATTTCAGTCTGCAAGAAGTAATCTACCACCAGAGGCTGAACCATTACTTGACAGTAGAGTGAAGAAAAATACCAGTTATATCAACTTTAAAGTGGGGTTTTTTCCTAGCATGGAAAATTTTTATATGCTTTAAAATTGAGGGACCAGTGAAACACAAAGATCTAGCAGCTGGTGTGGCTAATGTTGACATGAAGCTCCAAATTTATTTGATGGAATGGGATCAGCCTAGTAAAGCACAAAGCTTTTAATGGAATCCCCAGGCACTCAAACACTCACCGTTGCCAATTTTTGGACAGCCTCATCTGATGCCCCAAGTGATGCAAGACCAATTTCCTGGGAGAACTGAGCAAAACTGGGTTCAGCCAAAAGAGGGACATGGCCTAGGAGCTCATGGCAGGTATCACTGGAAAAAGAAACAAAACAAGAAATCTCATTATTTGTCTTCATGGGGAAGTGAAAAAGCAGCACCACTGAACAGATACAATGTCTTACATTAAACTTTAATATCCAAAGGACAGGAAAGTGTCACTCACTTATCTGAAAGCAACTGAGCAGGTCATAGCAACTCTATATAAATTGCATAAAATCAGATTTTCAAATGAAGATGCCTGAAGTTAAGATCTGAGCTCCCCATTTATGGGGCAACTGGATATTAAACCAACTGCACACAGAGACATCAGTAAGAGATCTCCAATAACATGCTGTACTTTTGAAAATCCTGCACTTATGAAGGTGGCACTTCAGCATGCTGTAACTTCATTACATTCAGCAGGAAGGCTGAGTCTTCAGCACCTTAAAAATAAGTTCTGTGCTGGTGTTCTTGAGCAGCTTTTGAGTAACTTGGCTCTTGGGTAAGCCAGATTCAAAACCTTCTCTCAGATTCTACCAGAAGATTAAATGACTCACGGCTCTGGTGTATAGAGAGGGTCCGAGCTGTGCCTGACGTATTGAGTGCAGTGAAAAACCCGGAATGCTAATCCTGCCAAGAAGTCTCTGGGTGACAGATATCCAGCAACGGGGCGAATGGTGAAGCCTGTGCGCTCTGAGAATGAACAGAGAAATTGTACATTCGTTTAGCATAGCTTGCACAACGTTGTCAGCTTTCCTGCTGGAACTGAGGTGACAGCCACGGTGCTGCCTTGTCTCAAAAGCACGTGGGAAAATGAGGCACAATCAGAAAAATCAGGCACAGGCTTGAGAAAGGGCCATTTTTTAAAATGTTGCTCAATCTCTGTGCCAGTGGATTTCCTAGGGTTCCATACCTAAAGTTAACAATACAGCCAGGTATCCCCTTAGCCAGTCCTAACAATCTTTTCAGACACTGCCCCTCAAATGTCACTGCATGCATTGAAGACACAATACATTAAAACACAGATGGCCAAAAGGCCTCTTAAAGGACCAGAATGAATACAAGTCACCAAGGATGTTTTCTTGTGCCCACAAAATAGTGGGGTTTGCAGTGCACCTCGGTTTATTTTGAAAATTAGAAAATTTTAGAAAATCAGCACATTACCTTTCAGGAAGTGGGACACATCTTCCAGCTGGGGGATATTGTCTTCCCTGTACCCACAGTGTTTGGTGAGCAAGGGCAGATTTTTAAGGTACTCTCTGCAGGCATAGGTTGGGTAAAGGCTGTTGAGCTCTCGGTACACAGTCCCCCAAGTTTTGATCTCCTCCTCAGTGAATTCAATCTTGGGAATTGGGTCACCACTGCAAGGAGAAGAGGAAGAAAGGACATTCCCTAGTAAAGGGCTAATAAGAGGTGACTAATTTACCTACTATTACTATTTAACATCTTTATGACTGTGACATCTGTCATTAGACACCGCCAAATACACAGTGAGATTTGGTCTATATCCTAGAAAAATTTCAGTCTAAGGACTTGCCTTTTTTTTTTCCCACTTTAACCAGTTGTCAGGAATCTTTGCATTGACCTCACTTAAAGCTTTGGTTCTATAAACAGTTTTAATTATTTAATGCCAAGAGTAAGGTTTAAAACACCGGCATAATCTCTTCACAACTTCAAGAGCTGATAACACATCCTTTTCCCTGTTGGATTTCTAAGTCTGCAATTATTTTCCATTACCCTTTTAATTTGTTTTAGGAAAAGAGAATTCCCTAAATTAACAACATTTTGTGTGACAGCAGCTAAATATACACATCAGGTAAAAATCTTACTTCTGTGCTGAGGAGACAAGTGCCTGGCTGAGCATATTAATCTTACTCTCCCTTTTCTATTTAGTCCTCAGGACCCTGAATAAAGTGGTTTATGGCAAGGGCAGTGTTACATTGCATTTCCACTGCCAGCCAGGGAACTGGCATGGAAAATGCTTTGCCAAGGGAATCTCTGTCAACAACACATTAACAGTAATCATCTTGGGACTGTAGTAACCAGTTGTAATAAACACACAGTGCGACAGAACTCTAAATACAGACCTTTTCTAGGTAATTTTCAATTGAGGAACTTGACAACTAAATTCAATCAGGCCACATGAAAATCACGTTTAGAAAGAATTTACAACACTGAGTTATGAAACCCTTACTGCTTTAAGAGCTCTCCCCACCCAGCTAAGAAGCACCTCCAAAGACAGAAGCTCTTAGAATTTCTTTTCACAGAAAACTTCTTATCTACACATCACACATGCTAGTTTGAACCAGGAAATAAAATTCAAGTTTTAACATTTGCCCAGAAAGTTTACTCTCAGTGGCCACTGGGCTGTGTTTTGGGATTTGCCTCCCCTCCCTCTCCTTTGCAGAGCAGCTGGCCAAGCCCCATGGCCTCAGACTGACTAGAGCTGCCTTGATCCACCTTCTCATCTTGCCTTACATCTCCCTTCCTTTCACCTCCTTGGCTCTGATTCCTGAGCTGAACCTGCATGTCTCAGCCTGATCTGAGCCCAGGAAGATTAACTCCTCACAGTCCACTCTGCTATCATTTCAAAGCACCCAGAAGGCTTATTCTAGAAGAATTCAAGCTTACTGTTTGTAGTTCATAGCCAGGTCTGCAAAATACTTTCGCCTCTTGCGATAGACATTGTCTTTAAAACCCTGGGGGGAGAAAGGAAAACACAGTTCAATGAGTTTCCAAGCCGTAACAAATTAATCAATTTAAAACAGGACACTTGACATTTCTTCATTTGGGGAATATAAAAGTATGATGTGTAAGAATGAAAGGAGAGGGCAGGAAACTCATAGCTGTAGTCTGAAATGTTTAATAGATATGAACTAAACAAATACTCCAAAGTAGGAATCAGCTGGTTTATGCATGCAACTATATATTCTGTAGACAAGGATTCATTTCAGTCATATCAGTATTTATACAAAGCCTGTTACTTGCTTGATTATTCTAAATTACAGAACAAATTGCCCATTTTCACTGCCCAAATACCAGTTTGGTTTCTCCACTGAGGAAGAAAGAAAGAGGGGGAAGAAAGCCTGCCTCAAAACAGTTTTTTTAGCTTCTTTAATTTGTATGTGACCACTCATGGCCCAGACCTGGAGCTGTCACACAAGTAAGCCTTGCAGAAAGGCATGAGAGCTTAATTCAGTCACAGTCTTGCTTGAACTAAGAAAGACACATGAAATCCTCAAGAGAAGATGCTCAGACCCCCAGAGGCGCCATTGACAGAGAGGACAGGGAGGAGGAAAAGCTGCAATTTTTTTAAGTCAGCTCCACAAAGTGTTTCCAACTATAGACTGGTTGTAGGGAGGGAAAAGTACTTACGGGATGGTCAGCATCCAAGTCAGACCCATACATCAGCACCCGGTTTGCACACTTATCCAAATCTGAGATCTTCTTTGGAAACCAGGGAACATTCGCCATGCCTAGGGAAGGCATGGAATCCACAAGGTTATTAATAACACCGAGCAGGCCGAGGGAGGAAACGCTACTTTCAAGTATGGCTATGGCGGTTACAGCTCACTCTATAAATTAAAGGGGCATGAATAAGACAAGGGAGCCCTCTGCCTATCTGGCACCAGCCTCCAGCTCACACTTCCTCCTCTGTCACTGCCACAGTCTGCCTGCAGAGCACAGCCAGCTCCAGAGCCTCTGGGAAGGAAAGTTGACATGGGTTTCTTTGCTGTAGTTAGAGTAGCATCTAGAGGATCCCATGGAGACAAGGTCTCTGTGTGTACAGCTGCTGGGTATCTTGTAGGGCACAAAGGGTGCAAAGGAGAACAGAAGCAATTTGCCTGTGGCAAATTTCTCTGGGCAGAGTGGGAGCAGGGAGAGTCCTCCCATCCTGCTTTACTGACCATGGGAAATGGATGTTTCTCTGTGGTTATGTACCTGGGAAGCATCCAGCTTTGCCTCAAGGGGCGTGGGAGGGGGAAGAGGAACAGGAGGCCTTGCAGCCTGAGAGAGGTGCATCCTTACAGTTTTGCTACCAACTACTTTGGAGTTATTTTTAGCGTAAGAGGGTTTTTTCCCAAGCTCTTGGCAGAACAGTTAATATGGTGTTTTTCTGCCTTGATGCTCTTCAGTTTACTTAAAAAGGTCAGGAGACTGGATTGAATTTCCGCTTACTCAGGGCTAAAGTAAGCCATTTTATCCAAGAACTCCAGATCTCTCCTTACCAAGCACAATGACTGAGAAATACACGGGACCAGCTTCCTGCTGCCCTGAATTTTGGGCATCTCTTTAATTAGAATTAATGGTAAAAACATTGTGTAGAATCTAAAGGTAAAAGGAACCTCTTTCATACTAATGTAAGCAGCCAGTTATGATTAGAAATGGGTAAAAAGGATAATGAAATCAAGAACTACATGAGGAAATTGCAGAATCCATCTTCCACTCTCCCCAGTTTCTGAACTGAACTGGGATCTGTCACTATTACACCTCTGCCATCGTGGTGTACTCGAGCCCTCCATGCAGACTTTGCTACAGGCCAGCCTGCAGGGATGCAGGGCTCCCACTGGTGCCAGCTGGGCTGTGCTGGGAAGGGACAGGAGCACAGACAGCAGACGCACAATTTGCAGCAGCCTGACACAGCCTGAACTCCCAGGTGACAGCCAGAATACCCTCACACATAACACAGGAACAGTACCTGGTAGCAGATGACTGAAGGCACTACACAAGTGCAGGTGTGGACAATGATAAAAAGATTTCAAACCAACACATTCTGAAGGGCATCTTCATCAGAGTGCCTTTCGTACCTACCATCTTCCTGGACATTGAAATGCTCTGTTGGGCTCACAGAGACAACGTTGACATGGGATTTCAGGAGCTGGAAGATCTCGTTCAGTTGTTCCCTGTTACTGTCACAGTCCACGAAGATCTCGAACTCAGAATTTCGTCTCTTGGACTTCCGTGACTCAATGTGTACCAGATTTACATGCTTCTCCTGTTTGGTAAGAAGTAATGTTCTCAAAGAGATAGGCTAAAAACAATTGACTAAAAATTAAAATAGTTTTTCAAACTATTATTCTACTGCCATGAATCATTCACCACCTCCATGAAGCCATTTTAGTTAATTGGATCTCTTGATAGCAGTTTGCTTATTGGAGGGGGGAAATGTTTGATTTTCTATTCAGAAAAAAATGAAAGTGAACCTCTGTTCTTTCAGTTTTATTTACATTCAGGAAGCACATAAAGACACAGTCAGAAGGTTTAAATTCATAAACCTTTTTCTTTCATCCTTCTCATAGGAAGCTGATTAGCAAAATTCACCAAAATGCCAATCAAGTCACTATATAATTATCTCATAAGTGAGCAAAGTATTTAAAAGCAGTAGTTTTCAGGGCATTAGTTTCACTTCTCTTTAATCTGAAAAATTATTTAATCATGTGTTTGATATTAGGAACATTGAGAAAACCCCAGGGTAAGACATGCAGGGCCCACACCAGAGCACAGTGGCACTGCACATATTTCTCAGACAATACCTGCCCAGCAGCTGTGCAATCAGAGCTCCTCTGTCACCTTCAGTGTGGCTGAGCAGTGTGACAAGGGCACTGCACTCAACACAGTACAGGTCAACACCCCAAGTGTCTACCTGCCATCAGCAGGGGCTTCAGACTACCTCTTACTGCCAGCAAAACCATTGAGTGCTGATCCTCTTGTCATGAGGGGAAAAAGACAAACCTCTCTCAGTGTTCAGGTGGTGCAGGTAAGATTTTTAGCCAGCCATCTTCTAATTTCTGAGGCATACATTTTCCTTCATGGGTAGTTTTGGGTGCAAAGTGGGAGCCAGGATAAGGATTACATCCTTAATAAATGGATGTAATTAATTATAGCGTGTTCCAAAACTACCCTTACAATTTAAAAATGCAGAGTTGCTGTGATGAATGTATGATTATAACATACATACCTGAAAGAGTTTTAATGCTTTTACAAGTCCTCCAACTTCATTCTTCAAGGAAAAAATGATGGCTGTCCTTCCTCTTTCAGATGCGTGGTCTTCATTTTCTTTATTATCTTCAATCATCATGTAAGCTGACTTATTTAACTAGATGCAAACAAACAAAAAAAATGTTTGAATGGATAGCAGGGCAAAAAATTTAAGTTTTTGCATTTCAGGTTGTCTTGGGGTAATGATGTGCTTTGACTGATCAACCACAAAAGGAAAACTACAAATTAAATCATTACACAATAACAGGAATAAAGTTAGGCATAGATAGAATCTGTGAGAGATTGAAATACCAATATTTCTTTCTATTAGTTGAATGATGTTATGGACATTTTTAGTCATTCCCTGGAATGCAGAAAATATTTTCAATGTATAGTTTATAATTAGCACTGTTACTGGGAGGAAGGGGAGCAATAAGATGTAAGCAGAAATAGTACATTGAACAAAACACTTGTTAGCAAGTTCAATGAACACTGGCTAAGGGAATAATCCAAATCCCGCAGGACATAGGTAGGAAAAGACAAATCAGGATTCAGTAGATTAGAACTGAAAAATCACTGCCTCTCTCTTTTTACATAACTGTAAAACACTGTTTTCATAGGGCAAAGAGACAAACCTAGGGAGATAAAATGTTTTGCTGACCAGAATCTGCTGACTACAGAGACAGTTCCACTCTGATCAACCACAGCTGAGCTGCTCCATCTGCCATGTCCCCTAATTTGTATGTCACACCCTTGGCATAATCACCCAAATCACACACTAGGAATTCAGACACCCTACACTGTCAGACTGTGTGGTTTTGTACCTTACTAGTGATCACACTCCTGACTGTGTGGAAATCAGCAGCTATCACAGACCATATTCTTAGCTACATGTAGCCAAGCCATAAACAGAGATAATACTGAAACAGTAATGAATGGGGGAAATACAAAGTCAAGAAAAAATACAAGGGTCAGAAGCAGAGGCTGTGGCTCATAGACCCTCAAACCTTGCAAAAAAAGAAAGAATAAAAGACAAGGTTTCTGAATGAGTCAGTGAGAAAGAGGAGAGGAACAATGAAGGCATATTATTGCTATTTGGAATAATTTTTTGATCTGACACAGCTTTTTAAAGATATCACTATCTTGAGGCATTTTCAGAAATAAAAAGAGCAAAAAAAAAAATCAAAATGCATCAGTTCCACTGATTCCATTCTACAGTCTCTCCAACTTTAACCTCTGCAAAACAGATCATGCTGAACAGCTAAATGTTTCTACCTATAACTGAGAAGATTAAAAATAAAAAACATCTTTTACCCATCTTTTATCAAAATGTTCTCATTCACCATTCAGATTAAGAAGGTAAGTCTGCCTCACAAAATAATGACATTACTTTAATTTTAGATTGAGCAATTTTCAGTGAGGTAGATATTTGATGCTGCCCTAAGGTTTTCAAGCAGGTTATTAGGTATGAGCTCTTTGGGATTCCAAAGTTGTATGCTATGGAAGAGGTCCAAGCCCACTGATGCTAATGAAGTTCCCACCTCTAATGAGTTGCCACAATATGATGAGCCTGGACAACAGTGTCAGACTGTCACACTGTTTCTGATCCACCAAGGTCAATCACCTCCATCACCTTGAGGCCAGACATCAAATTCCCTGTTGAAAGCATGTGGCAAGCCCAGTCCAGGTTCAGCTGAGCAGCCTGCAGGTTCTCCAGCTCACTTCAGTGTCAGATCATGCTAACAAGAGCCAGGAACAGGCACTGAGCAAAGGTACTTCAAGCAGAAAAGAAAAAACTACCAATGCCACGATTACATACAGGTCATTGGTTGTTTCCCCAAGTGCACAGAAGCCATTTGTGTGAGCCAAATCCTCTTCAGATGATCCTGCTGTAGGAGAAGCTGGCTGCAAAGAAGTCTCCATTACAAGGAGAGTTAGGTGGTGAAGGCAATAAATGTAGGGCTGGTTTATAGAAGTGGCAAATATGCAGCATGTTGGCTTGACTCCACATTTAGGATCATTGACTTAAGCCAGGATCAGCCTTTATGAGGTTTGGCACAGTTGCCTGCAATGTTACAAGTTGCATGGCTGGGACAGACTACCTGCACCAAATACTAGTGCTCCTCTTTTGTACTTTGCTGCTGCAACTTACACTGTGTCCAGGATCGGGTGACAACATCTACAAAGATATGTGTTTAAGAGATCAGTGCAGAAAATCCAACAAAACATAGAATGTTCTTGTATTAAGCTCTAGAGGTGACCTCTAAATTACAAAGTACAGGTTGGACAAGAGAAATTGAGATGCTTACAATGCCAAATGTAGCCCATGTACGTATTTAACCCTACACCAAAGCTTTTGCTTTAATTAGAAATGAACTGAAGACAGTAATGCAGCAACCATTTGGGTGCAAGGCAACAGGAGAAAATAATAATGCAGAAACAATCCCTCTCCTCCAGTGGCTGCACTTCATTTATATTTTATTCTCTATCAGCAACCCAGCTCTAAAAAAATCTGACACTTTGGTTTGCATGGTAACATATTTGAGTTTTTTGGAGGGTGAAGGGAGAATTAATATTGCATTGATGTTTTTTATTAACAATGCAAATTATTGAGTGAACTTCCACCAACATGACTCAGTCTTGATGGAAATACACAAACACAGGGATATTCTAAAGCCATTATTTAGATACATGATTATGTGCTTTCTGGTTAAAGATCACACTTTTTGGGACCCACAGGAATTATCTTCCCTTTCTCCCTCTCCCCAAAGGATGTTCACTGAGAGAGATATTTGAGGGTGCACATTTTGTGCTGTAATTCTTTATATTAATGGATAACCAGGATTTAAAATGATCCAAACATATTTACCTAAAAAAAAAATTACGTTTTAGAGCCATAAATTGAAGATGAGAAATTCTTTTCAAAATATTTGATACTGATGGACATTAATTGCGATTAATAAAAAGTGTCAATGGGCATCTTATATTCTCTTCCCTTTAAGTAGCTGCTTACTTTGTCACTGTCCTTTTGAGACACTTCTAGGTTAGGGTGAAGACACGATGTAAAGAGTGACCACAACTAGATACCACATTATATTTTACAGCCACAGCAAAGTTCTTCCTAAGATTTAGCGCTCAGACACCAAGCCAAAAGCTGTGCTGAGCAGCTTGTTTGGCTTCCAAATATCTGAGGGATACAGCAAAGCAATATTTTGGAGAAACTTTACTCCATTACTGGAAGCATTCTTGTCTTCACAAGGAATTTGTACAGACTTTATCAAACGCACAGTGTCAATAACTGCAGCCAATGCATAGGTGCTGCTTTTATCTGATCTTCTCTGATGCACTAAGTAAATTCCCACAATAAAGTGGAATTACCCAGGAGTGAGCTTTTCTCGTCTATATCACACCCTCTGTCTCCTAAGCAATGAAGCACCAAAAGTTGCTTTTGCTCTACCTTAATTTCATATGCTCGCACTTACACTTTGGGACTTTTTTCCCCCCCTCTTCTATCCAGAAACAGCAGTCTCACCCCAATCACAGCGGAACTGAACGCCAGAGGAGCTGCACCCCAGGGCTGTCCAATTACCGCTCTCCAAGTACCCGGGGCCGGAAAGCTCCCGTTTCCCCAAATCCCCCTTCCGAGAACTGCAACAGCGAAGCGTCCGAGCGCTCCACAAAAGCAGCGCTTACACCGCAAGCCAGGACCGATCCCGGGGCCGGGCAGTGAGGATCCCATCCTGCACTTCCCATGCTCACCCCGCTCCTCCCGTGCCCACCCCGCTGCTCACCTGCCCGGCAGGGTCCCGAGGGCTCGGTGCCGCCTCCAGGGATGCGCCGCGGCGGGGCACGGGGTGCATGGCCGGGGGCAGGCTCAGGGCAGCGCCCGGCCCCGCCGCCTTTATGTAGGGGCGAGAGCCGCCCCTGAGCGAGGGGAGGGATGCAGGGGGGCGGGGGAAGCGCTGCCCGGCCCAGCTGGGGCAGGGGTGCGTTGGCCTTCTCCACAATGTTTACTCAGTTTGCACAGCAGCGATGCTTGGATGCAGCCACCACCCGCCACTGCAGCCCGGAGCAACCCGCACAAGAAGTCCTTTCTCTCCTGAGTTGCACCTCCTTGATCACCCGGACAGGGTCACTCGAGAGGGATCCCAGCAGACTGACTTTTTGCAAGTAACTCTGTGGGTTTTGCAGTTAAGATAATTTGCACACCACGGGGCTGAGAGGAGTGAACACGTGGATGGAGGGGGTCTTCTTCCATCATGTCCACACAGGTGCTTCCCAACACTTGTGCACTCCCTGTAAAAGGCTCTGTATGCTGCCTGTGGGAAAGGAAAGGGAAACTGCATCAGAAGTGAGAGTTGGTGAGGGCTGGGCCTGTAGCAGAAGGGCTCTGAGCAAAGTGGCCTCCAAGGGGACTCAGCAGTGAGGAACTCCCCTAAATTCCCGACAGCACGTAGTGCAGGTTGTAGTCTCAAAGAAGAACAAGGTGGGCAGCTGTATTGAGCGGTTCACTAAAAAACCAGTGCATTTCTGCTATGAAAATAAATTGCAGTGTATTACTTGTTTTCTCAAAAGCTCCTGTGCATACAGGAAGAATACTTACATTTCTATTGGCAGAAAACTACATCTGTTTATATCCTTTATGCTATAATTTATTTTCTGCACACATCTAGACATGTTTATAATACAAAAACTCATGGTTTTTAGACTCCAGTTATCCCAGTCCTCACTGTCTCCTCTCAGGTCAGACTTGACAACATTAAAATAAGGGGATTTGTGGTCTACAGCAGGAGAAATGAAAACATTCCCCAGGAATATAATCTGTTGGAGGCGTTAGGGGTCTCTTGGGGAGTAGAGATTGATTATTTTGTGTTTGAGCTGTCCAAAACCAAAGACACTGATCTTTTTATATGTTCTTTTCAAACAAACCTTTCAAAGAAGTGCTCAAAATCAGCAGCAACTACTTTCACTCTAATATACTCAAGGTCTGAAAAAACACCCAGTATTTTTCTCTTCAATGCCTAAAAAGGTTTTCAAGCCTGAAATCTTGATTTCAGCTAGATTCCTTAGACACTGGTGTAACACACGTGGTAAATCATATTGATGAAGCCAGTGTACAGGGTAACACCTAACCCAGGCAGGCACAGTCACATTTCCACCACTATTTGCAATCAGGGTCTGCCTTCTTCCTAGAAGGCACTGAACTTCAAACAAGCCTGTTTCTGAGAGGACTGAGGGTGACTACCTCAGCCCTTCAGACTCAGCATGGGACTGAAGGAGCATGGCTGTAAGTGATGTCATAGCTGGAAAAGCCTTTTTTTTTCCAGTTTGCTAATGGGATATATTTTGTCACCAGATGCTTCAATTTTCCCCTGCATTAAGAAAATGAAGTATTTATCAATATATATCTTACCTCTACAACACGTATTTCACTTCCTTCCTGAAGAATAGATCTCCCCATCAAACGAGCTGACTCAGAAAGCAAACAATTTGTAGGATCTTTACCCAGATTCCTAAGTGTGTGAGAGCCTGACGTTAATGATAAATCTGTAAACATGGGCACAGTAAGACATTTATGATGGAATATGATTAATCCGTCAGTTTTCCCTAGCTCAAATGGAGCAATAATAATGGGGAGTCCATGGGCATCTTGACCTATAACTGCTGAAAAAATGAGAATGAGGTCGGGAATGGCCAAGGAAATTTAACCTAATATATAATTATTAATTATTTAGTTACATAAAGAGATAACTGTGGTGCCCAGAGTTTTGGAGAGCAGATTAAAGCTGATTCACTGGTTTAGGATGAAGTGCTTGTTCACCACAGCCAGTGCCCTGTGGTCTGAAAGGGCAGAACCACAAAGCATGAACGGGCTCGATTACAGCCTGTTTTCACTGGGTGCTCACTGGAGCCTGCTCTGCTCCTCTCCACACAGCTCCTAGGAATCTGTGGATGGCTCTATAGGAGAACTAACTAAAAGGTTTTATCCCAAAGCTTCACAGTTTTAGGGTTGCAGGGTTTCAGAAAATTCTCACTCTGTCAAAAGCACAGCTGCTGCTTTGGGTTCTCACACACAGAAAAATTTCTACCTTTTCCCAAAATCTGGTAGCACATTCTACCATTTAAGAATGGTGGCTTGGGCCCCCCACCACAGAAGAGAGCAATATGGCACAGCAGTCAGGTATGGAGCACAACACAAACAGGGCAGCAAAAGGCACAGGAGCTACCCTGCTCATCCTGGCAGGAGGTGGCACAAGCAAACACTGACCCAGGAAAGGTCTGAAATGTCACCTTGTTGGTCTGCAGGTGCAGCAAGGCAAAAAGAGGCCAAAAGTTTTCAGTGGGATGCCAGAAATCTACACAGACCCTGAGGTGGGAAGGAATTGTGAAGTACAGAGACAACTGTCCTTCATTAATACCATAGGGAAAGAGGCCTCCTCTTATGCCACAGGAGGTAAGTCAATCCTGTGATTAATTCTTCTCTAAAGCCTGCAAGAGATTTCTCACATATAGCCTCTCATACAGACAAAGCCCTCCAGACAGATAATCAGCACCTGAGGATGGAGCACAGGTCTGACCCTGCTCAGAAGTGGGTCAAGCTGATCACGTTTTGCAGGACAGGGCTTTGCCATGTGCAGCTGCCACAAAACCTCTCTCACCAGCACAGAGCAACCATGGCAGTGCTCACCATAAAGGCTACGAGAGTGGCTTTCAATTATGTTTTCCATCATAATTCCTCATTAAATGAATTCTTCTCCACCACATACAGATCCAAGTGACAGGGTTGTGTCAGACTGAAGTCCCATGTTTCCTCAGTCCTCTGCTGGAGTAGCTCCAGGAACATCAAGCAGCTCAAGAAGAGACCATGAGTCTATTCCTCCTTCCCATCCACTAACTCAGAGGTGACTCTGCTCTAATTTTCAGAGAGTTTCTGTTTTGTTCTTCAAAGCAGAAACTTGACAGCAGAGTTTGCAATCAAACAATGGTTCTGACACTTAGGGGTACACATTTGTAGATAAATGCTCTGGTGATTTTTAGGCTAAGTATTAAAACCAAGCTGTCACACCTGCAGATCTTCCTCTCAGTAGAGAGCCACACAGTAAAGGGACCCTTTTTGCTGTCTGAAGCACAACAACATAAACCTTCTGCCCTGCCTCTCCTCTTCCTCCTACTCTGAGACAAAGTCTGCTCTCCAAGGCTCAAACACATAGGGACTCAACTAGCCTGGCACATCTTTCCAGACACGGCTCAAGTCTCGTATTTACCAACACTCTGAGGAAGCTGGTCTAGAAAGAAAAAAGAGGTGGAGAAAAGAAAAATCAGAGGCTCCCAGGGGTTTCGCACTGGGAGAGAGACAGAGTCAGAGGGTAATTTTGTTGAACTGGTGAGGCAAGAACCATGGAAAAGCAGGTTGGGAATGATCTGTAAGGATATTAATCTTCTGCTGAAAGATAAGATTATCTACCTGAATGCAGCAAGACTGAAGGAGAGAATCAGTCAGCCCTAAAGTCTTCTCAATCCCATCAAGGTCATCAGTGGGAATTACCTGATCTCCTCATGTGATAGGAGAAAGTGCTGTAATCTCCAATAAGGCAATTTCATAACATCAAGTCTGAGGTATAAACCCCCTTGGACTTTATTCGGCCCAGCCATCTGCCTTTCCAAGCAGGACCATTTGTCTGAGGCAAAGTGGCCACTTGAAACTTTTCCAGAAAAAGGTATGAAGTGTTAACTCCTGAACAAAACAGGTTTAATACGACTCAGTACCAAGCCTGCTCTAATCGTAATTACTTTCGCCAGAACAGACAACTGAAAATTCTAATCACAGCCCTCTGCCTTTCTGTTAATTAACTGCTGCAGACAAGTCATGCCTTTAAGAATCTCATGGCACTTAGGCAAGCACTGTGGAACTTACAGGGAAGAGTGAAGACTAACATCATGCAGCCCACTGCACAGTTTGTTTTCCAGTAAAGGTTTTACAGATCTTCCTCATACTCTGAATTTTTTCAATGCCCTTGTATACTGATGCCCAAAAAACTGCTAGTCTGAAAGTCTGGCTCATTTTCTTCTACTGATTTTTAATATTTATAAAGCATATATTGTCACAACACCTAAGCTGCAGCACTCACTTCCAATCACTTTCTACATTCTCTCAACCTTTGACTTCTCTCACCTAAATGAGGTAACCTGTCATTGTGGCATTTACCTGAATGCAGGGAGCTAAAAAGCTCCAAATCCAATGCTTTTCAAATTTTCAAAGAAATGTATGGATCTGAAATCCCTGTCTTTCTACAGAGAATTTTTCCATTTTCTCCCTAATTCCGTGAACCACAGCTCTCCCAACAAACACTTCCCAGAGCAATTCACCCAGCCTTTAACCAGCATGAGGCTGTGACAGTGTCACACCCTGAATTCAGAGTAACCTCCAAGAAATGCCTGGATGTCTTGGTCCCTGAAAAGGGAACCACATCCCCATGAGGGTGGGTTAGCAATCAGTTAACTGCTCCTGCTACTGAATAGTTGTCGATAAATAAAGCATTTAATTCATAACCAGTTAATATGCAACACAAGGAAAAAGGGGATTTAAATTGCACAGTTATTCAAAACATTTACAAATATCTTTTTCCAATGAAAAGTGCAGAAACCAATGAGGTAAATTACCCTCTCAGCGTGACTCAGCCAGCTGTAGTATCAACAGCCTTCAAGCATACTTATTTTGAAAAGCCAGAGCCGCTGTGTAAACCTACTGAAGCACATCCAGCCAACAGCCCATTCACTGTTTGTACATTTGCTTTGGACTGTTTGAAGAAGTAATTTTAGCCCTTTCATCTGAGGCAGGAAATACTTTTCATTTCATAAAAGCTAAATAAAATCATGAATGACATGAGTTACTTGCTGCTCTGAGAAACAAGGTGTAGTTTTTCCTAACAACACCTTTGCAAACTTTTTACAAAAGGTTTGTTTAGATGCTGCTGGGACAATGGAGAAACCAGGCTCTGATTCGTTTTCTCTAGTGAAAATAATATCACAAAATTAATATCAATCAGCTATATTTCAAACCAAAGTGTTGTCTAGCTGGGAAACAAAGTCCTGAAAGAGCTCTTTGCTCCAATTACTCTGGAGTTACTGGGTACAGAAACGCCAACTACAACTGTCTTTTATTTCCTTATCTGTTCAGTGTTGGTCAAGTCACCTGAAGTTAAATGTGGTTCCCCACCAGCCAGCAAAGATTCCCTGTGTTACTAGAGCAAACAGGATTTAGTCCAGCTGGAACCATCAACCAAGTGGAAAAGCTCAACAAACTTATCTGCCTGCTGCCTGGAAATACAGTGCAGCCTGGAGAAGACAAGGGAATATTGCACTTCCATCAGCTCTACCTGAGCCTTGCAAATACTGGTCTGCTCAGGCTCACACCCCAATCCTGTAGCTCAGGCAGGACTGAAGGGGAGGCTCACGTTTGGTTTCACAGCAGTCTGAGCAAGGTCTCAACTCTGCACTGCACCAGTCCTGGCTGTCAGCCCCAGAGCCCTGGCAAGGGGAGGGAGGATGAGATGCTGCTTAGTGCTGATGGCTCTGGCACCAGGTACAAGGTGCAAAATACCCAACCTGAAAATGAAAGACAAAGCATCTGAAAAGAGAAGAGGCTGTGCTGTGCGAGAGCCTTAGGCAACCTCAGCCACCACCACTGAAATCAGCCACTCATGGCATTCAGGGATTACTTCTGACCAAGTCCTGATACTTCTCCACCCCTTAAACACAAAGCATAGTAGAAGTGGACTCCACTCACTGAGGAACCACCCTGGTACCATTATTTCTACTACATGATCATTACAAAACCTCAGGAATTATCCAGTGCTTTCACATCACAGACAAACACACAGCAAAATAGTCAAATGCATAAATCAGCCTGCTAAGAGCAGTCACAGTGTTTGTTAACCTCAGCCTGATGGCCTGATTAGTAGAACAGCAGCATAATGTGTATCCAGAGTGAGGTGGAGGAACGAACAAAGGAGAAAGCTTTGTACTCACTAATGATATGAGTAAGCAGAGCTCAGAAAGCGATTCAGCAGGCTTTGATCCATTCAGGAAAGAGAACAAGAGCTCTCCAGGTACTTCTGACACAGCCTCACCATGGACTTGCAGCAGTAACCAGCCTCTGCCATATTCAGATTCATTTGGAAAGTGTATCCAGTATTAGATTTGCTGAATGTAAGAAGCAGGCAGACTGTATGCCATATGAATCACACACCCTAAACATAGCCAGGCCAAGAGAAATCAAGAGATAACTCCAAGGCCCAATCACCAAAGACATTAGGTTTGCCTGTTACAGCAGGTTTTTAGTGTGTTTCACCTCCGTGCTGTAGGTGATCAGCCTTTCTGAAACAGAGGACATGGTCAGATTGTTCATTCCTAGCCAGTCTGTTAAAGTCCCTCAGGGCTTCACAACAAAGTGAGCTCAGAGGACCATTCTCTGTTCACAGATTTCAGACATCTCCATCCAATGAAGTCCTGAAATCACATAGTGAAACAGATGACAGAGGGCAGTCTCTGGTCTAGACACTGGCCATTGACCAGCATGAACAACATAAATTAAATCACAGTCACTTTTTGCTCCAAGGATGAAAACCAGCAATGTAAACCCATCAATTCACAGCAGCAACTTTAAACACACTGGCAATTGTAAAGTATCCAGCCTCAGAGCTGTGAAACACATCATCATTTCCAAGACTGGCAAAAGCTGTTCATCTTGCTGTGTTCTCATGACATGTGTTTTTTCCCCTCTGAGTTTCTTTCATCTTATTAGATTTTAGCTCCCATTATAGTTAGAACAATTTTGTATTGGGGCAAAATTAATTAGCTTGCATCAAGAAAGGCTCCTTGAAATATAACACTAATGAGTCTCATCTGCCTGATTAGAGGGCTTTGCTTTTCGGAACACTAGGTACAAAATTTTGTTTCAGAGAAATACAACATTATAAGATTATTTAAGGTTGAAAGCATTAGCTAAACAGTAACCAGGATCATGGAAAAAATATTAGGGTGGCAAACTGTGAGAAGACTTGCAACTAACAAGAGGATGCAAGTGTAGACCAAAACAGGCTAATGAGGATTTGTCAGAGATGTGCAGGCAGAGCTCAGTACAACTCCAATATATTTAGTGAACTGACACTGTGTCTCCCATCTATTCACAATTCTTTTCACTATTCACAAGCTTGTAGGGACTAAATGGACAAGACAGTACCAATTTTTAGATGGAAAAGGGGAAAAAAGTTCATTCTGGATGAGTCAAACTAATATTTAATAGCTGGCAAACTACCTGGACAAAATATTTGCTTATTTTTAAATCTGATTTTAGTCAAGAACAAGTTGTGTTAATCAATGTTGGCTTTGATCATTGTGAGAACTACTCCAGAGAACACAGGTGGGTAAAAAGATTGGGTATTTCTCATTTGTATTAAGCTTCTTCACCCCACTCACTTTCTCTTACTCCATTAGTACAAACAATTAAAAAAATACAATCTAGAATTAACTTCCTAAAAGACAGGCAAATTCATCTGAAAAATCACATGGTAAATGTAGTTATCAGAGATTTTCTGGTAAATTTGGCATAGCACACCATAAATGACATCTGTACAGCCACTTGCTGGATCATTTGTAGATGACAAACACATGACATAAGAACATGGAGTAGAATATAAGGGAACTGCCTTCCCCAAAGTGACATCTCCCTCCACAAACCTCTCCAGCACAGACACAAGTCTAGGAATGAAGAAGATGTGGTGGTTGGAGAGGGCAGGTCCCAGCTGCTGGCAGAAACAGCTCCATGTGAGAGGAGGCAGAAAGCCCACGACTGGGCAAGGATATGCTTTTGCACAATGTCTGTGGCCACAGAAACCACTGTAAATTTGTGTGTGCTCTCAAAGCTCCCCAGGCAGATGCTGAGCAGTACAACTGAACAGGCACCACCTCTGGCTAGGGGAAAACCATCCAGACCTGCTGCACAATCACATCACAAGGCACTGAGGGCTTACACAGCTTTAGGCAGCTGCACACAAAAAGCCTTTGGATAAAGCAAGAATTGAATTTGAACTTCTCTTACCTCTTTCCTCTGTTATGATAAGGTTTCAACTCAAACATTACCACTTTTTGTCAAAATTACCTTGACCTGCAACAGGCAACACTGAAACCTTGACGTTTTTATCCTTTTGCAACCTAACACTGGAATTCAAATTTTAAAAGCTCATTTGAAACACCCATGTGTCCTCTTCTTCTGACGCCATGCATACTGCACCTGTGCATAATATTCCTCCTGCCAGCCTTCTGCATTAAGTCAACAACAACAACAAAGACAACTGTGCCTGTTATTCGTAAGCTTTTTGTTATCTTGCGGAAGAAGCAAAAGGGCTCGGAGCATTTGTGGGAAGGAAAGACCTTTGTCTAATTTAATTATATTTACTTCTTTCAAGTCTAAGTAAACTCAGGGATCAGCAGATCAGAACTGGTTAATTAAATCATGACAGCATGTCCTTTACCCTTTGTGGGCAATCACATTGTGCTGTGTCACATTCAGCAGGTTCTTCCAACAAAGAACCCTCAACCTTTACCCTGTGGACAACAAATAAGTCTGCCTCCCAGGTGGCATGGCAGTATTAAGAGGTCTTCTAATGCAAAAGCTGACAGCTGTGGAGTAGCACTGTGATTATTTTCAATACTTCCATCATGGGGGTTAACTCCAGATCTGTTGGTTAAAGTTACTGATAACACTGCAATAAAAGATCTGGTTCTGATCCTTATGTTCATCACTGAGTGCTGAACAAGAGGGAAGTGAGCAGGGTGGGCTCAAAAGCACGTGTACACGTGTGCTATCCTGACACACTGCTGGATGCTGTCCTCACCCACCTGCCCTGGTGGCCAGGAAGGCTGGAGAAGCAGGAAAGCTGCAAGAAGTTTGCCTCTCAGGGTTACCCCTGGCTGCTCTTGCTTATATATCTGTAAGCACATGGACTGTGCAGGAATTGGCCTGGACAGCTCCAAACCCTCTCCAGAGCAACTTGATGCCAGTATATTTTGCATCTATCTCCAATCTCCTTTTAGGAGTTGTGAGAATCTCTACAATAGGGGAAGAAGGAAAAGGACAAATCTTCCCTTCATTTGAGCTTGGGAGAGCTCAACAAGAGCAGCTTCCATTGCACAGTGCCAATACATTTATGTCTCTCAAAGACTTTCCTTGGACCTACATAATTTGTCAGCTCATAAGCAATTTCCTGTGTCTCTTTTTGTCTACTTATAAATGTCTTCTATCTACTAACCTCACAAAACCAGACTCCTCCCATGCTCTTCCATGTTTTCTCCATTCATTTTCCCCTTTCCTATTATTCCAGCCTTTTCTGTCCACTACTACTCTTCCTTCCATTCAGCCATTGTAATGGCTTGATCCCAAATGACAAAATAGAGTAATTTTGCAGTTTTGGTTTTTCCCACCTGAGCCGAAGTGTTTCTCCTTCTTTTCTACTCTCTTAACTCAATCAAAATCTTTACTAATCAAAAATGTCTTCCCATGTTTCCCATGTCCAGCCTTCCCACCTGACTAACAGAGAAACTCTCTGATGTCGAATAAAAGAGTTTGTGCACTACAAAGAGTTTTTAATGGAAAATGAAACCACCTGACATCACTGGCTAATTATAACACAGCACTGTGGCTGTATTGCAGAGCAGGATAAAAGTGTACACGTATTTCCCTGTGTGGTTCAATATCCTCCTATTGACAGAAGATAGGGTGACTGGTCTAGAACTGGAGGCCAGGAAATTATTTTTCTGATTTCATTGGAGTAATTGACAAAAGCATTTCCTTTCTATGTAAGGTTAACAGATGGCTTGTTAAAGTTACAAGTTCTTTAAACAGAGCTGTCACCAAAAATTATATACATGACAACAAAAATAATATTGATACAAACTCACTGCAAAATTAAAATGAAGTTTGCATAACCTAAAGCACAGAATAAATAACTGTCACTATTGCAACCCAGAATACCAAGGTGCATTTGCTTTTCTAAGATTCCCTTGGAAACTGGATGAAGGGACGTAAATTGGGGAAGTGCCAGCTTGGGACTTAAGTTACCATGGGCACAAAGATGCAGTCAGTCACTGTGCCTGTGCCAGGAGCAGGCTGCAGGCTGCTGCAGACCCGTGGGCAACACAAGCACCAACCCTGCAGGACTCTGCTTTCACATCTTCCTCTGTCACGTTCAAAACCTATGCAAGGCAAGGGCTTGCCTCACTTCCATCATGATTTGGCTCTCTGATGCCTCACCCAGCCAGCAAAAAAACAAGCGGGGGGGGCAAGTGGGTGAATTAAAAAAAGAAATAAAAAAACCAAAATCCAGCAATACTCATCTGCCCACCTGCTGTGGTTTTTAAGACCTCATGTTCACCTCAAGCTTGTCTCATTTCCATTAGAGCAGGAGAAATTGCAAAGGAGATTCAGTTTTGAAAACAGAAATTGTAATCAGTGTTAGACTTTTGATAGGTGGCTGCACATCAGCTATTCCACCTGGACAGATCTAGAGTGCTAACGTAATTACTGATACTTAGTACCTTTCTCTTTCAACATCACACTCATTATTTATCCTCTTTGTCAGGATTCTTCCAGGTTTTCCCCTATCTTCCTTCTTTGTCCAGTATCTCTTCATCTTTTTTCTTTCTCTAGTATTATTGTCTTCTCTTCACAGCCTCCTACCACTGTTAGCTTTTCTTTGCCAGCTTTTTCCCAGTAGCCTTCGCATAAAATTCAGCTCCTGGACTTTACTGAGCCATCACTAAGACATGCCCTCACATGCAATGACCTGGGAGAAAGAGAAATGAAACCCCATTGGATTTTCCCTGGCTTCGTTCATTTTCTCCACAGCAGCAACTCAGAAGCAAACCTGTTCTCCTACTCATTTTAGATGTCAGCTCCTTGCATTACAAAACTGGGTTTCTTTTCACAAAAGTGAATCAGGGAGGGAAATAAAAGGAGGTGTAGGAGCAGCATTTCCCATTGCAAAACCTCTATTGATAGCTGTTGGCAATAACCTGGTTTGTTTTGCCATGCTGGGGATGTCAGATTCACTCAGCTCATGTCCTGTCAGCTCTGATTGAGGGGCTTCGCTCACTGCAGGCCTGATGCATGTGGCTGCCTGGGCTCGCCTTCACATGAAGGGGTTTTGGGAAATTGTATCACATCACAGCAGACTGGTCCTTGCCCCAGGTGTAGCAGGTTCTTCCTTTCTCACCGACTTCGGCTGAGCACGTGAATTTCATCATCATTGCCAACAAAACGAAAGGCAAACGGCAAGTGCTGAAAAAGGACAATTAATTTTGTGGGGGAAAATAAAAGGATACATTAGGGAACTGCTGTGACCAAGAGATTCTGTGCTAGAAAAAAAAAAAGGCAAATTCTTCAGTGAAAAATAGATACTGCTGCTTTTGTAACTCTCAGTAGCAGCCAAAATAAGGGTAGTGAGAAAGAACACAGATTTTCAAGGGAAACAAAACCACAGTAACACCTCCATACCTTTTAATGCCCGTATAATAAATTATGAAAATACTTCACTTAAAAATAAGATATCTTATCTTATTTCTTTTAGATTCATTTTAGTTTCACTGAAAGATTATTTATAACAGGGCAGTTTCATCTTACAAAGGACTCACCACAGCACTTAGAAAAAATATGAACTAAAATAGTAGTGACATGGATACTGACAGAAAATTAAGCATGCAGAGTGACATGGATATGGAGAAGCACAAAAAGGAGCTTTTTAGGTTTCATGGTTTAGCCTACCAGAAAGGATAAATTCACAACATGAATACTGGGCAAGCATTAGGATATCAGCAACCACCTCCTTGCACTGCCAAAGGAACAGATACAGCATTCCACTCTTTCTTTTCCCACATCCCAAATTTCTTTGGTTTTGTGGCGTTTTGTCCCACCAGGAAAAAGTTACAATGCAGCATAAAGATGCAAATGAACGTAAAAGTTGAGTCAACAGAATGTTAGAATCCTATCTTTGAATTAAATTATTATATGGATATATTAAGCCTAATTTAAAATAAGGCCTTCCAGTCTGCTTTCTGCCTTAATTTTCTAGGTGTTCTCATGTCTCAAGTCACATCCAGCTCTGTCCAAGAAGGATTTAGTTCCTGCTGCTTTAGTTCAATGCTTCAGATACCGACTTTTGTTCACAGCCCTACACAGAGCAGTGACAAGTACTTTTCACTTCTCCCCAAAGGAGGATGTTCTGTAGTTAATCAGATCTTTGGTCTGGAAGAAAGCTGCTCACCTGCTTGTAGCCAGACAGATACCATTCTGAATCAACTGGCCTAGAGAGCTCAGGCTTGCCAGTGGATGTCAAAACAGGTCTAGGAGAGGGAATTAAAAAAGATACCAAACTTGAAATCCAAACATCTCCCAAGCCCTCCCTGCCCCTCCCCAGAAAAACCCGAACCCCACCAAAAACCCAAACACATGCTGCTTGCAAAGCACAGGCCAAGGGAGGTCCCTACTGGCAGGATGATGAAACACACGTGCACCATTTCCAAACACATCATCCACCGGCTCCCACAAATTGTTTCTTCCCATTCTGGACCCCACAAACACAGGACAGTTACCTTGCACTCAGCCTGGCACCAGCCTCTTGCTCCCAAAGGCAGTGCAGCACCCACCACACAAGGGCAGCTGCCTGCTGGGGCAGAGGGGGAATCCCAGACTCCAATTCACTGTGGATTAAAAATTCCCAGCATACCTGAATTACCATTCTGTTGAAGCAAGGCTGACTGACCATTCCTGCAGCTCCTTCTGTTGCAGATGAGCAGGAGGATGGGACCCACCTGCGTTCACACATGCTGTAATTTTTTCTGTCACATGACAGGCAGCAGGTAACACTTAGTTCATCAGCCAACACTGGATATTGGTGTATTGAAAAGGAGAAGGAACAAAATAAAACAACAAATCTTGTCTCAGATTTTTCTCCTATATTACATTACATGTCTACTGCAGAATTTCAACCACAACAAATTTCAGGAGATGTACACCAGAAACAGTTCTTCACTATGGTGGAAGACACTTATGACACAGCTGGGGACAAACTAAGCTCAAAAAATGTTTATGGGATGAGACACATGTTAGCTTCCAGACCACAAAAATGGCTATGCAAAAAAAGCAAGAGTTAAAGTCAATATTCAATGAAAGAAAACATCTTTTACGGCACACAGACGTTATGAAGAGGTTCAATTTTCCCCTTACAACTGACACAGCTGAGAGGAACAGACATTTCCAGTGGCTCAGAAAACAAATTTAACTGACACTAGAATGAAGGAAAGCATACAGGTTTTTTTAAAAAAGAAGCTTTATTACAAATATGTAGGTTTAAGAAAATATCCCAAAACTGTCAAAGTAGTATGAAAAATGCTGTCATCTGATTCACAGTCACCAGTTTCTCCAACAAACATAGCATACAAAAATTGATATAAACCATGGCAATTCTTTTTGGTGACACAAGTCAGGTATTTGTAATTCCAAATTCTCTGCTGTCAACTAAGATGCTGCTAGCAAGAGGATAATTAAATTGCCCTGGTTTTGAAAACTGGAGGTTGGGATGGAAAGGTTATATATACATATACACATACTGCATTTTACCACATGTCCAGGTAACTCAGGGCAAACACAACATGGCCCAGCACAATACTAAGGTCTGTAAAACCTGGAGAGCCAGGGAATGTGTGATTGTGACATTAAGTTATTCTCTATGATCTGGTTCCTACTTGCTTTTACATCTCAAACCTAATAAAAAACCAATTGTTTTCCACTCTTATTCACAGAAACAGAGAGGTTGATGTGCTGCTCTACTGCCTCTTCAGACTGAGAATGTGTTAGGGGCACTGCATGCAGACACAGGATCTAAAAATGCAATGCAGTTAAAATACCATACAATTAAAGTGGGAGTTTCAGGAGATTGTACACTGAATTTCCTGCAAGTGACCTAACACTGTAAGCTCCCTCATGGAAAATACGCATTTCTCATGCCATTCAGAGATAATTCATACAACAAATGGAAGAAGGAAAGAACTGATATATGTCACACTCCTAAACTGAAGCACAGACTGCTGCAAAAAACCCGAAAGGTCTGCAGGCATACCAGGGATTGAACCCAAAGCTGCCCTAGAACTCTTAACTGTGGACAGTTACCTGCAATGGCTGAAGCTGGAGCACAGACCATCAGTAACAATATTCTCAAATCCTTTGAATTGCCCAGGACTGAGACACCACAGCTCAGAGCTGCAGTGAAGATGAGGCTTCAGTACAAGAAGTGAAGATTTGAAAAGGAGCAGGATGAAGTATTTCTGTTAAAGTACCTGCTCAAGGTATTGATATAATCTAAAAAATCCCCAAACAACTCTATAATTTAACTGTTTTTATCAGGTGCTTAAAGGGGATTTTCTATTGAGCAATCCTCCTTTTGCCAACAGCAACTCGAAAGAAACCAGCACGTGCTTTTCAGTAGAAAAGCATGAAACTGAGAGTTATTCAAAGAAAACTGCTCTGCAGAAGAGCAATTAGAAATCAACAGTCTCTCATTACTGGAGCAAACAGAATGGAAGATGCAGAACTGATTTACAGCAATTTCCTTCACCATGCAGAACAGGTTAAACCTCGGTTAATCAGGACTACCTGGAATATTTCTTAAAAGCCACCTGTTGGTAAAGAGGTTGCCTCATTCTGCATTTACTGAAAGCTTGATTTCTGAAATGCTGTAATGAAACAGTCCAAAATCTTCATTCCAAAGAAGGAAAATATTTCATGTACATTCTTAGGTGTGAACCTTCAGGCTTGGGAAACGTTTTTCTAGATTGTCAGCAAGTGTCTGATCAGCCTCACGCAGGACTTCAAGGAAACTCTCCACCTGGAAATAAAAAATACACACAAGGAGAAAAAAACCCCAACTTGCATGAAACACGGAATTCTTATACTGGCACAGGGCTTTTTCTACTTCTGTACCTTCCAGATAACAGCAGCCAGCAGCAGCTACTGCAATGAACAAAGGAAAATGCCCCACAGTAGCTACTCCTAAACCCCACAATTCCAGGTGGTCTAAATTTTGAAATGTTACCACTTTCCTCAAACCCTTACTTTCTTGTTTAAAAGAAACACAGAAAAGAGAAGTTTTTCTCACCCAGAGAACAGCTCCCTATGAAAAATATTTAGAATAATTCTCCTATAAAAATACGGACAAATTTTCAGCTAGGATAAATTTTCAGACCTCCATTCACACCAGCATAGTTTGGCCCTGGCTTCAGCAAAGCTCTGGCTGAAGTGAGGCAGAACAGACAGAGGGGGTAAGACTGCCTGGCACTGGAATGGAGTTTTACCTGTGCCTGAGCAATTCTGTCCTGCTTGTACATTAGATTTGCAAAGGTCCTACCACCCAAGGAGCATTTTTTCAGCTGTGTCATGGACCTTGTCACATACTCACCGATGCAAAATACAGAGGTAAGAGGTTCTGAAAAGCACAGGAACATGTCTGTTCATTCAGGTGTCCCTGGTGCAGTCCTTCTAAGGTATTCTCCTGGAAAATGAGAAATACAACCAGCATGTCATGAACAGCTGTTGAAATAACAAACTCAGAACTCTGCACAGCATCTACAGAATGTGCTCTGTTCTCATAAATGGGTAAAGAACCAGAACTTACAGTTCTCAGAGAAAGCCAAGTGTGAAAGCTCACACCTGAATGCTTCCATAATTAAAAAGGTCCAGCTGAGAAGGTGAGTTTATATATTGACTATATTTCCTTTTCTTAAGTAAACTGACTTTGATTCAAAAGAAAGGGAAACATATATCTACAGAATTTATCATACAGAATCTTGGCACACACCTCAGAAAACCTGTGTGTCCCTCCCACCTTCCACACACGTTGCTACTCACCTGCTGGGTGATTCTCTAATGAATTCCCAGTAAGCAACTGCACTTGCAACAAGAAAATATCCTCATTAATAGTAAAGACTTTTTTCTTACCTATCCTGCAGAAGTACCTACTAGAATTTTGTTTGTTCTTACCTTTGTTAGCTCTTGAAGCATATTGGAAAGTAATTCACAGCAAATATCCTTCAAAATTTTTAAATGGAAATCTTCCTCATTTACATCAGTCCTTCCAGTCTCCTCTTGCTCAGACTCCTTGGAGTTATCACCAGCTCTCTTCCCACAGCCCTCCATGTATTGTAAAATACGAATCAAGCTCCCAATCAGAGGCATATCTTAATACAAAGTAAGAACAACAGTGACCTTTAACACTGAAAATTCTAGCCCATCCTTTCAAGGCATTAGAATTTTGAAACACACCACCAGATTTTACACAAAAGCTATAGGAATGTATATTCTGATAGTGCTGTGGTTTGTTACTCAAAGACAGTTTTAAAGAAGCAAGTGGAAATGTAGTAGAAAACCAAAACCATTTTTCCTGCAAGCTGACCTGTACCCATAAAAACTATATAGCCAGTGGTAAGGAGCATGAGAAGGAAACTGTCTTTAGTAGCACCCAGTGAGGGCAGTATGTTAAATTTGCATCCAGATAATCCTATCTGACAAACCAAACTGCACATCCTTCTGCTGCAGGTGACCCTGACTCTCATTCTCAAGACAGGCTTTTAATTCTAAAGACTTGTCCATGGATTGAAAAGTAAGAAATGATAGATGAATTTCAGTTAAATGCAGAATCAGCCCCTGCTAGAAAGAAAAAATTACACATAAAAATAATTTATTACTATATTTTGGCAGAAATAAATTCTGCAATTTCCACTAATTTAACCAATGGAGAAGACTGAGCAGAATCCGTAGATTCTGGTACTGTACCTCCTCAGAATTTACAGCTCATTCAGAAACTAAACTTTGGTCTAGTTGTGATTTTGAGTAACCAGGAAAATCTTACTGTATGCAATGTCACTGAATTGAACCACCTTCCACACTCACATAAAGCCAATTGTGAATATTAACTTAAAAAGAAAAACAAACAAACAAACAAACATATGACTTGCTTTTCCTTATCCTGGTGTATTCCTGCTCTGTCTGTGAAGCAAACATAGCAGACAGCACAGACAAAATAGAAGCCAGCACAGTCTTCTGCTCCTGCACAATGATGGGTGGATCATCTGGCTGGCAAAGCTCCTGGCAAACGAGGTCATAAAGCAAACTCCAAGTCTCTTTTCCTCCATCAGGAGCCTGCACTTAAGAAAGAAAGAAAGAGAACCCACCAACCCAACAAATTTAATCCAGGTACATGAATTCCTTTTCTCCCCAATAAATATGTGATGATCCAGAAGTTAGGGCCTCTCTTGGTCCCCTCACACGTAGCAATTCCAGGTTCTTACCAATAGCCTGGATACCCTCATCAACCGTGGTCAGGAGCTGCAGGATATGCATATAAACATCCAGTCCTTCTGGGTTATCTGATCTACACAGAACAAAGAGCAAAAAGACAAATTAAAATGCTGGTTACTGTGCATATATTCTGTGTTTTGGTCACAGAGAAGCCCATCAGCAATCACTGCCATTCCCTTTGCTAACAAATAAGTTGGCTCATTTCAAACCATAAGTCCAGAAAAACACATGCCAGTGATCTGTCAAACTCTGCTGTTCCCACGAAAAGCAAGATGTTTGGACACAGGCTTTACAAGGTTATAAGGAGTCTCCCCAGCCATGAAATCAAAAAGAAATCTCCCATACCGGACTTGCTTGGCTGCTTCAAGTATACAAGGCACAATCTTAAAGTCTGGAAGTTCTTCAGGGGAATCATCTACAGATGGTCCCACAGAGCGACAAGTGCCGTTTTTGATCCAGTTTAACATCAGCTCTTCATCCAGATCAAAGAGCTTGTCCACCACTTCACCCACTTTTACCAGCAATTCAACTGCACAAGAGAGAATGTTATTTTTATTTCAACGAGACTAAAAATGAAGAGCAAAAATAAGCTCACAAAAATGGTAGTATATACAAGTATTTGGAGTAAATTCAGGACTCAAATATATTCATTTTCTTCATGACCTACTACAGGTTGCTACGTTTAATTCCTTTATGTGGCACAGACCACACAAATATAAATAATAAAACGGGATTATTGGAAAGCCTACTGACACCTTCTACCTTGTCATGCCATTATGCGAAGCAGTAACTTTTTGCTGCAAAAAGACTCCGTGTTCCTGAAAAGTCCTAACTCCTGCTTCTGTAATAAAACTTTTCAAAATTTGTTCTTAGATGTGCAGTTTTATGCTAATCTTCCACATGCCAATCTGTATTTTACTTAAACAGATCTGTTATTTCATGAGAACTGTCATAAAAAAAATTACTAAAAATTTGAAAAAGCTGTATTATTAGGATTCCTTGACAAATGACAATTGCTGCTACAACTGAGTTGGATGTTAAACATAAATGCTATCCCAAATATTTCCATTTTGAGGTGGTTGGTGTGGTTTTTCTAAATTAGTGTTATAGGAGATTTGTGTAGCACTGTCTGCACACCCAAAGCCTGCACAGTACTCAGCTGCCAGCGTAGCTGAATTGTTCCTCCAGTTCACACTCCACAGATACAGTAGTTTTAAAAATAGAAAATCTGTATCTGACTTGAAAAAAATAAATTAAATTAGGTCTTGTTTCAAGGTTCAGAAATGACATATGTGTATCACCAAATGAGGACTATGTCCTTTCTTTTACTGTGGCAAATAACAATTTCTTCAATTAAACATATTTTGATCCCCCCCTCCCCGAGCTTTCTTCTTCCTCTGTGAGTGCTTTTCTGGTTGGTTTTATTTATATTTATAAACCTGCAAAGGCAGGGCAAGTTTATCTTGGCATCCTTTAAACTCATGAGGTTTCCTTTACTTTAAAGAAATTAACCCAACTGAAAGTATTTGTCTTTGAAATAGCAAACTTCAGTTCTTATTTTTCTTCTGCAAACACCCACTAAATCCCAGCTTGTTTAGGGAACTTACCATTTGTAGAGCTGGACATGATAAAGCAAACACAGTCGTACACAGAGGGATTTTCTCGGATTCTCTCCACCCAGACATTGGCCACCTCAGGCTGGGAGAGGCAAGTTAACAACAACCTAGGCAAGAATTCCCCATTTAACAGTTTAGAAGCCAGTTCACTCCTGTGCAAGTGTAAATCCAAAATAACAAGAATGGAAATAGAAACAGGAATCTAATTCACAGCAAAGTGATTCCACAACAATGCAGAAACAATAAAAGGAAAGGACAAGAGGATAATAAAATAGAGAGTCCACTTGTCAGTTTTCTCCCCAGGCCTCAGAACATAGCAGAACTACACTAATGATGCATTAATTTCTGAGATGTCCTACCTGCTTGTTTCCAGAAGAGTTGGGGAGTCTGAATCACACAAACGTTGCAGTAACACTTGGCTTTAAGGAGAAAATGCAGGGAGGGAAAATGTTAATAAACTATTTTTAAAAAACGTACAACAAGGTTAATTTCACAGCTGCAGCCATGTTCTGAGATTAAAGCCAGCTTTTCTTAAGTGTCCATGCACTTCCCGTGTCTGAAGACTACCAAACTTAGAAACTAACTTGACTGGTGATTAAAACTCCCCCAGAAATAGTGGTCTGTGTCCTTTTTTCCTTTCTTGAGCACTTCCCACACAAACACGGTCAGCCAAAATTTATGACTGAATATGAGGCTTGGTAGGCAAGCTTAGATCCTTCTCTAACAAATATTCCCTGATTGTGAGTCCAGGCAAGCAGAACCTGTTCATGTACAAAGCACACAGACACTTACCCAAGATTCTCATCTTTGCTAATGGACATGCAGATGTCCTGGAAACAGGCCATATTCCCTAAGATTCCCACACAGATTTCCTGGAATGTCAAAACACAGTATAATGAGACAACTGCAAGTCCACAATTTCACCTTCAGAGCAGTAAGAAAAAGTTTAGAGGTTCAAAGATGTTTTCCAGTTTGATTTCCAAGCTTTCATGACCTACTGTTTTCATGACAAAGATATAAATTTTTCCCCAGATTTTATACTGATTTTTCTGTTCTATCAGACTAGCCTAAAATATACTCAGCTACTATTCAGATATTTAGGTGTTAGGGTGTTCCATAAAAATAAATGTATCTTGAAATCAGCTCTGCTTGCATATTCTATGTTTTGAAGCTAATCTGGCAGCCCTGTTATTAAAGCAAAAAGGAGTCCTAAAACAAAAATATAATTATGTAAGTGTGACCCTCAACAATATTCACTTGCTCACAAAAGAAAGGGATCTTAATACAGGCTTCCAGCAAAGCCCATTTTCTGATTAAAGAGATCTAAAATAAAATAAAATAAAAAGCAAACCCCAAAGCAGTGCACACCATTAGGATATTCATGCCAAGACAATCATTTAAAGGATGCACACTTGTGTAAAGGGGACCATGAGAACTCTGAAATACCTGCAAGTGCAAGCTAAAACAAAGTGGGTCATTAGTTTGCAGCAATTTAAAGTTAGAAATCAACTCTCTCCAGTAAGGTTGTCTTCTTAATTATTAACATACTATTACCTCTGCTAAATTACAGCAAGCACTCCAGTAAACACTATTTCATGAAAGTAACTGTGACAGCTAATTTGCACTCACTTCCAAATTTTGATTGTACTTTCCAAAGACTAAGTACTAAAGTTTCAAAGCTCTATTTGTTTCTACTCATCTCCTGGAGTAAAGCATCTAATAACTTTTGAGGAAGAGGATTTACATCAGCACTGAATTCCTTTGAAAATCCTATCTTGAATCTTGCAGTGCACTGTGTAGCACAAGCTGCAAATCAATTACATCAAAATAAGTGGAAAATTTTAAAAAAATTATTAAGTATTGGTGTCTAACAATTCCAAAAATTACTTTTTGTCATCTTTTGGTGTCTGTTCCTCATTATCTTGTTCTTATTTTCTTGGTAATAAATTAATTTTCCCAAGTGGAGTCTGTTTTGCCATGACAAATCACAGTAACTAGTGAGTGATCTCTTTCTGCCCTTATCTTGACCCATGAGCCTTTTGTTGTATTTTCTCTCCCCTGTACAGCTGAGGAGGGGAGTGACAGAGCAGCTTTGGTGGGCACCTGGCCTCCAGTCAGGGTCAAACCACCACACTTCTATAGGTCTGAAGAAACAAATTCATGATCACTTCTGTTTAATCATAAAACAAGTCAAAAGGAAAAAGGGCCAGACTGCTGGGTTTTATAACAGGTCCTATAACTAGGTTTGACAAACTCAGTCCTTAATCAGTTTACCCAGATGAGGATATGTGAGCAGAAATGTATCAGCTTCAGCATCATCGAAATTCTTACTGATTAGGCCATGTTAATAACGCAGTGAAAAAGCATTTTAAAATTAAATTCTGTGTTTTCTCCTGGTTCTCCTTACACATTATACATGCAATGGGAGAAGGGAGATAAGTACAACTGCATGTACAGAGATATCTACTACTGCTATTAACACAGGACAGCTTTTTGAGAGCCCAAACTTACAGTTAGGCGAGGGCATTTGGACTTGGCAAAAACTCCCATGAATATATCGGGGGCGTTGAACTCCTGAAGAAATAAAGCAACATCCTGTGGAGAAAGTGAATGGATAAGTAAATGGATCTCTACAATCCCCAAATGCAAAATCAAACATGTTCCCACCACACAAGGACTGGATCAAATAGATGACAAACACGTTGCAGGAAATTTGTTATTTGCCAACAGTTAACACCACTAATCCTTGTTTTTCAATGAGAGAAGGCCAGCAAGCCCCTCTGGTCATTCAGGATGCCAGCGATTTGCTGTACAATTAACCAAAAAGTCATATTTGCAAGAAAATGCAAATTGCTCCCTATCTCAACAGAAACAGACACTCAGCCAGAATTCAGTAAATACCACGTCTGAAGGCAGGACATCACCATGACATATAAAAAAGAAGCAAGTGAAGGGATTGTCATTAGAACTTGACCACAACACACAAGAGAGGAGATCTCCACTTCATTTTGCCACACTGAAACACAAGATTAGTTCTCTATTTGGGAGTAAAGGACCCATTTTCCATGTTTATTTTAAAAAATCTGAACAACAAGGTAGGGAATGAAATAATAATACTTAAACTTATATATATATATATATATATATATATGTATGTATGTATCTTGAGGATTTGTTCCAGCATTTGAGAATGCTGAGAAAAATACCATGAAGCCGTGTTACATTGCCACTGCAAGTCTGCAGCCAAACTTTGAAAGGCTGTTTATCTATCAGAGAAAGCCAGGCTTACCAGCAGGACGTATTACAACTGCTAGAGGAAAATATGCCTGTTTCGACATGGCATCAATATTATCCCCATAATCCAGGTGCTGCAGACACGGGCTGTGCACCCGAGTTAACTCCAGCTGCTGTCCTGTCCCTGCTGCTCTTGCAGCGCAGGCTCCATGGTGAGGCTGCTCGGTGCCGCCCCAGCCCAGCCGGCCTGCCTCACCCTGCCCAACACCCCAGAACGAGCCCGCCGGCTCCTTCCCTGCCTTCTCCCACTGCCAGCACGATTCTGACGGGTCACTAGAGGCAGACGCGCCCCGAGGTGCCGCACAAGGCTCCTACCTCGTCCATCGACATGTCCCACACCTTGCAAATGTCATTCTCCATCTCCTCGTCCAACTCCGTCCGGGCTCCCTCGGGGCTGGCGGCGGGATCCGCCTCCGCGGGGGCGATGACCTGGGGTACAGCGGGGCGGGGGAAAAACGACCCGGCTGAATCCCCGGCACCACCCGGGAGCCGCTGGGTCCCCGCCGTGTCCCCAGGTTTGTCCCCGCTGGCCCCCGCCGTGTCGCCGGGTGTCCCCCCGGCCCTGGGAGCGATCGCGTCGCACCCACCCGGCGCTGGCCGACACGGGGCCTGCCGCCCGCTCCCTCCCGTTGGCCGCGCACCTCGATGAGGCGGGTGAGTACGCTGAAGAGCCAGTGCTTGCTGTACACCGTGTTCCCCACCGCGTCTCCCTCCTCATCCTCCGCATCGCTGCAAGGCGGTGACGGGTTACGGTCCATGGTGGCCCCACAGCNGACCCTCCCGCCCAGGGCCGCCCTTCCGCGGGGTGCGGCTCTCGGAGCACCCGAGGGTCCCAAGAGGAACCCTTTGGCAGACCCCATGATGCCCCACCACCGCGCCGCCGCCCCCGCCCCGCAGTCCCGGGAGGATGGATGCTCGCAGCCAAGGGAACAGTTCTCAGGAGGATTTCTTTATTCGGCTGTGCAAAGGGACGTGTGACAGGAGCGGAGGTCGCCGCTAGTACTTGCTGGGCAGCCCCCTGGGCCGGTAGCGGTTCGGGTTCCCGCCGCTCCGGCCCCACCTGTTCGCCTCCTGGTCCGCCCGAGTGTCCTCGGCGCCTCTGCCGCTCACGCCGCTCTGCCAGTTCTCTCGGGCATCGCTGTGGGGAAGGAGAAAAGGCCACCTGAACAGACTGCATCTAACTCATCCTTATGTTGGTTCCCTCACTCTTGTGAAACAGCTTTTCCCCAGGGCTTCTCAAAGTGTGATGCAAGCACACACTCAGCCTTTGTCTGAAAGCCCCCAGTGGAATCCATAACTGTTATGTCGGGAAATGAACCAGCAAAGAAGGAGAGTTCCTTATCAGAAATGGAGAGAGAGGAATCTGCCTTCTCAGGAGGACAAGAGGAAAGGCTCACGCTCATGTGGCACCATTCCTACAGAGACCAGTTTTCCAGATGGGAACCACTTCTCCCCTCTGCTGTCCTTCTAGGTGCAAAGCTGAGTACAAGTCAAAAAGGACTCCACTCCAGCTGGAATGCCTGGATCCCTAATAACTCGCTGTTAACAAGCCAAGTACACCGTGTTACCTGATCACTCTCGCTGCCCAAGCACCACCAGGTCCTCTCCGGGCAGCATCATAATTCCCACGAGCATGGAAATACTTGTCGGCACCTCTGTAATTGGCCTCGCGCATGTCCCGGTATGCTCTGAACATGTCCCACGCCCCTGAAGAAAGCAGAGAAACGGAGTTGGTGTTGACTTGAAAGAGCCACACCAGAAATAGATCAGTACCATTTCAGCCGAGAGCTGAAAGGCCCAAGGAGCAGTAACAGTGAGGTAGTTCTCCACATCAGCCTTTGCACAGGGCTGTGCCCACAGAAAGGACCTGTGGGGGCTGATCAAAGCCCTTGTCCAGTGGCAGAAAACAGTGGGGGTCTCTAACGTGGAGCTGTGGATCTCCCAGCTCTGAGGGCTGCACCATTGACTGCTGGTGACCTGTGCTTTGTGCCTGAGGGGTTCCTGAGGGAAAGGTCCCTGGTAACAGCAGCTTACCTCCCACTGCATCCCGGGCAAATTGTCCAGCTCGGGCTATTGCTGGTCTGTCAGCACTTGCACACAGAACAATGGAGAGCAATGCGATGCAGACCCAGAGCCTCATGGTTCCTGGCCAAGCCTGACAGGGAGCTGAGAGACAGTGAGAGAGATGAGCAGCTCTGGAGCACTTTTGAGCACCCACCACACCCCAGCTGTGCCTGGGCTGCTGCCCCAGTGCTGAGGGCTTGCCCAGGACCCCCTTCTCCCTCTGCAAGGAGTGGTGCCCTCTGTGCAAACACAAGCTCCACAACAAAAGCAGGTGCACATGAGAAACTCCCATTTTATCACTCCCTGCTGCTCCTGTCATGAGTACAAAGAAGCCCCACATGCTAAAGCATTGGTCCTGCTCCCAAACACCAGCTCAAAACACTGCACACAGCTCAGAAATTCAGAATGTCACTCACCACTGCAGAATGGCAAAGCCAAAGGAGATGGAGATCGTCTCGTGTGCTCTCAGAATCAGAGAGGGTATTTATAAGCAATTAAAACCCCTCAAAAGAGGAAACTGGAAAGGATACTCACGGTTGGGAAATCCCCATCAGCACTCCCAACACAGAAATCATTACTGGAAACCTGTCTTTGTCCTTACTGAAAGTTCATAGGTCCTGTTACACAATTTTTTAGAAATTATGTGGTGCTTCTTCAGCTGTCCTTGGGACTATTTGCTCCTCATAACAACCAGACTGAGAAACTGCCTTGAAAGCTGAAGAGTTCCCTGTGCTAGAAGTGTTACTGTTGTCTCAAGGGTGACAATTTTGTTTGGATCTTGGGTTGGACAGAGCTCGGAGGGGAAGGTGCCTGGCTGCACATTGAAACACCAGGTCAGGTCTGTGTCTTTGCACAAGGAATGGTAAACTGCATCTGCAGAAGAGCTGCAGGAACTGCTAAGTGAAATTCCCATGCATGATGGGATTGCCAGATGAATCCTAGAGTTAATGGAATGGAAAATGTGAAGTGTTGCTCTTAACTCCATTGCAAAGCAAACTGCATACAGCTACATCCCTGCTGATAATGCTCTAAGGTAGCACAGACACACACACACACACACACCATAAAGAGGCTCTGAATGGTTCATTTTGCCTTGGCTTGCTCTCACAGACCCCTCTCGAGGGACTTCCAGCCACCCTGCTGCAACAGCAGCTCTGTGGGGCTCAGGTGGAGAGTTTTGGACACAGCAGTAAACATTCTACCTAAGGGGAAATTCAGAACCATACAGCTGCAACTCTGCTAGATTTTAAGTCAGCTGTCTGGTCTATTGACATGGTTCACTGTTTAAGTACCCACTGTGTTCTCCCTGCTTAGAGCCTGCTCACTTCCCTTAGTTAACAACTTGACACAACCCTTTCCCCTGCAGAAAGCTCCAGAGTTGACTGCAGTTGCACTGAAGGGTGAGTGTGCAGAAGGTGTCCCCATTGTGTAGCCTTGTACATGATTTAACAAGTCTAGGAGAGCACTTCACATTCCCCTCAGAAGAGTTAGGGGTAGCTGCCCCACTCAGCTCTGCCACTGTAAACAATTCACTGCTGGAGCTGCAGGGCAGAGGCATGACTTGAAAGAGGTGTAATAAAGCTAATAAAGTATGAACAGTAACTTCCTTGGGTGTCACTGGACATCAGTCAAAAAATTTAGCTTAAGGGGAGACATTTTCTACAGATTGGCCTGGAGCAGCAAGACAGATACTCTGTAGTGTGATGTATCTCAGGATGGAACAATTTGCCACTAGAATCTAAACCCCAACCCAATGGTCAAGGAAACCTTGCAAAAAGCAGGGAGCAGACAGATTTTTGTCCCCTGGCACCCCTGAACCTGATACTTCACAGTGTAACAGTTCAGCTACTACAAGGACTGAAGCACTGTGTTTTGCTGCAATTCTGTTCACATCCTGATAACCTACATCCTTGCAGTACATGGCAGCTCAAGTGCCTTCTCTGCTGGCTGCAAGTAGCCCTGTCTGTCACCTTTTTGGTTTTTAAAAAAACAGGAAAATTACTCCTGTAAGTTGGGGTACAGGCATCTCACACTTTGCCCATGGACTCAGAACAAAGCACTGCATTCAAAACTGACCTAAGGAACTTTTTCCCTACAAGAGCTCACACACTTTGGACCATAGAGGATATTTTGAGTCTTAGCTGTTTTGCATCCTTTGCAAACCAATATTTCTGCAAACCATGAGGACAATTGCAAGAAGGCTGGTGCTGGAGGGATTCCTTGGAACATCTCAGAGTGCAGCCCCTTGTGTACAGCACGAAGGACAGCAGCAGTGACAACAGTGCTGGAGCTGCCCGTGGGGCTGAGATAAAGCTGCAGCTTGGGGCTCTAGCAGGGAACAGTGCAAGCTCTGCTTTCCCGTATCCTCTTGTCCTGCACTCCAGGTCATGACCCTTGGCTCACAGAATTGAGCTGCAGCCAAAACTGTCCCTTTCGCAACAGAAAGAGGCAAAGCAGCCTCCAAGCATGGAGGAGGGTTTGAACACAGTATTTCTTCCTGGCCTAGCAATAAATACTGGCAGCATGTGCACATTGAGAAACACAACACATTGAGGGGGCCCTGGAGACCATTTTCTGAGCTTGTACATTCTGATGCAGTTAAGATAAAATGCAACCCCATACTGGTTGCCCTTTAACTGTAAATATCTATGAATGCAAGCTACGTTCCACAAACATTCCACAATTTTGCAATCTAAGAATGTCAGACTAAGAAAAGGGATTAGGTGAATTCCCAGCTCAGGCACAATATTTGCAGTTATTTCTTAATCTGGGAAACAACAGTAGCTTATTTAAGTTTATATGTGCAATAATTCATTTCAGGAGTTTTGCCAAGTGGAATATATACTACCACTATAGACATGGAAAATGACTGGAAACTTGTCTCCTTTCAAGAAGCAGACTGAAAATGAAGGTATTTATCTGAAGTAAAATTGATTTACTCAGAGGTTTCTGATAGTGAAATAAATGTGAAATAATGTATACGTTTTTCATTAAAAAAAAAGAAAAAACCACCACCAGTTTCTAATTAAGGCTGCTCCAGGCTAAGCTCCCTTAATTCATCTCTGCTTTTTAAGGGTCTCTCCCAATACCAGTTACCCACAAAAACCAAAGCTGAGCTGTAGCTCATCTCCACAGTGAACCTGGCTGAGCTGTTAGTGGTGTGTTCTCCGCTGGCTGACAGGAGCCTTGCTCTGTGCACCTGAGGCAGTTTCTGTTTCAGTAATTTCTGAACAGAAGACCCTCTCATTTCACAGTCCCTTCACCTTACCACAAACTGATCCAGAATAGGAAACATTCATTTTCCAACTGTTCTTCAGAGAGTAAGCTCTCACTCTTTATTGACAGCCAAGTTAGTTGAAATGATAAACACAAGCTCACTTTGGACACAAAATCTGAACACACACTTCCCATCATGTTACCTGTATGCCCCTTCTGACATGATTTTTTTTTTTTAAAGAAAGCTCCAACTGGAATTATGATTTACTGTAAAAAACTCAAAAAAGCCCCAGCCCTCATTCAAAATTAACCAAGTGTATAAAACCTGCACAGAAGTAAAAAAGAGACTGATGTTTACAGAAAATACACCACAAAAATAAAGTGGAACCATATGGAGGTAAGCCAGGCATGTTGTCAGAAATCCAGGAATTCCCATGAGGAAGGCAAGGGGAGCACGCAGCTACACCACACACTGCATGAACCCGAGGTAGGTAACTGTGGCAGCCCCTGAGGCAGCAGCAGCTCATCTGGCAGGGAAGAGAACAGGCACCAACACCATCTGGCAGGTACCTGGCTCCCATTCCAAGTCTTGACTGTGAGAGCATAGGGTATTCCTGATGACACAGATCCCTCTATTTCCAATGGCAGAATCTAAGCCCCAGAAGATTTAAAGTTTTCTTTTTTAGAAATAGCTCAGTATTGACTTTTCCACAAGCAACACTATGAATGGATGAAAGCCTGCCACTCAGTGTCTTCCTGGAACTTCCCTTCCTCTAGTGAAATAACCAATCCTCCGCAACCAAGTTCTTCTTGCAATCAAGATGAAATAGTCTGCAGACTGCATCTCTCAAAAGGCTGAAAGTTGTACTGTCCTATTTTGATGAAAAGCATTATTTTGTAGCCCTACAAGTGCTGCAAGACTACATGATTCCTTAAAAAGCAGTATTTTCATGTAATTTTACAACAAAATCAACAATTTTAATTAAATTTATTTCCAATTAATGCATTAGTTTTTCATTTAAATGATATTTGTGAAAATTGAGCATGGACCAGACCTTGTGGCCTTCTGCTTAAAATGTGGGTCAGACAGAGAAGAGGGTTAAAACTAGAAGCCTAAAAAGAAACTTGTTCAAAAACGTATTAAATGCAGAAAGAGTGCTAGTGCAAAGCATAGTTCTGTAAATGAGATATAAAATTCAAGTGATTTTGTGAATCTTAATATTCAACAAGATATGTGAAAAGACTTCTTCCTTGACAGCATCCATCTAAAATACTTACATAAACCTTCAGCTTTTAAAAATATTAAAATAAGTCCTCCCACTTTTCAAAATGTCAGAATTAATTGTGGAATTACCAAAGTTGACCTGGACTTCAGTAAGATCTTTTGATACTGTTTCTCGGAATGTTCTCCTGGAGAAATGGGGAGCTCATGGCGTGGACATGTGGACTGTTCATCAAGCAATAAACTGGCTGGATGGTCAGGTCCAGAAAGTGGTGGGCAATGGAGTGAAATCCAGCTGGTGGCCAGCCCCAAGTGGTGTTTCCCAGGCCTCAGTGATGGGGCCTGTCCTGTTTCATCTCTTTATCAATGATCTGGATAAAGGGATCAAGGGCACCCTCAGTCAGTTTGCAGGTGACACCAGGTTGGGTGGGAGTGTTGATCTGCTGGAGGGCAGGAAGGCTCTGCAGAGGGATCTGGACAGGCCGGACCGATGGGCCGAGGCCAATGGCGCGAGGTTCAACAAGGCCAAGAGCTGGGGCCTGTCCTTGGGTCACAACAACCCCAGGCAGTGCCACAGGCTGGGGCAGAGGGGCTGGGAAGCTGCCCAGTGGAAAAGGACCTGGGGGTGCTGGTGACAGCAGCTGAACATGAGCCAGCAGTGCCCAGGTGGCCAAGAAGGCCAAGGGCACCCTGGCCTGGATCAGCAGCAGGAGCAGGGCAGGAATTGTCCCCCTGTACTTGGCACTGGTGAAGCCACTCCTCAAGGGCTGTGTCCAGTTCTGGGCCCCTCACTGCAAGAAAGACACTGAGGGGCTGGAGCAAGTCCAGAGAAAGGAAATGGGAGCTGGTGAAGGGTCTGGAGCACAAATCCTGTGAGCAGCAGCTAAGGGAGCAGGGTGTGTTTAGTCTAGAGAGGCTCAGGGCAGACCTCATCTCTCTCTCGACAACTGCCTGAAAGGAGACTGTACCCAGGTGGGGCAGGTTTCTTTTTCCCAAGTAACAAGGGATAGGAAAAGAAGAAATGGCCTCAAGTTGCTCTAGGAGACAGTTTGATTTGATACTAGGAAACATTTCTTCACAGAAATGGTTTTCAGGCACTGGAACAGGCTGTCCAGGGAAGTGGTGGAGTCACCATTCCTGGAGACATTTAAAAGCCATGTAGATGTGGCACTTTGGGACATGGTTGAGTGGTGGATTTGGCAGTGCTAGGCTAATGGTTGGAGGGTTAGATCTTCAGGTCTTTTGCAACTTAAATGACTCTGATTCTAAGTCCACTGTCTTGAGGTTTGTTGGAATTACCACAACTGATGTCTATGGTCACAGTGCACAAACAGGTATGAGCAATTTAGAAATACTGTGCTTGTAGTTTAACAGCGAGTTAATTTAACAAGTTTGTCCATTAATCAGCATTTTTAACCATAAATCCACTACTTAAAAATATTTCCCTCCCATTTTAAGACTTGGCTTGGTAATGTATTTCAATTAGGCAAGATCTGTCCATATAACTTAAAAGGGGGAAAAAAACAATGGGTACCATAACAGATACTTCTACAGCAACAGTAAAGGCAAATGTCATTTACAGAAAAGTCAAACAAGTATAGGCTTAGATACTTCCCAGGAATGGTTTCTCATGTTTGCAAACAAATAAACAAAAAAATTTTATACACCATAATTTAATACTTAGGGGCTCATATCCCTAAACACTTAAGTTATAGACTCAGAAAATAAATTCAGCAATTTTCATCTCGGATCTGTGAGCTTAATTTCAAGATAATTACTGGCTTGTTTTGATATAGTTCAAAAGTCATCTCCAAAGGAATAAGGAAGAACTGTCATCAGTTCCAGGTCAGATACCTGCCAGGTGGAGACTGGCTCAGTACAACTGAACTTTTAGACAGGAGTTCGTAGTTTGTTATTTTTAAGGGCCTGTGAAATTTAAGAGGCACTTTAATATACAGTCATTACAGTATAAAATGTTCCCAGAGTTCTCCCAAGTTGTTTTCTATGCTTGCTGAGACCACAAAAACCGGTCACACCTTTCCAACATGGACTGAATCAGCGCTCTGCAATTAAAGCAAAAGGGAAAAAAAAAAAGGTCAAACAGTAAAAATGCTAATAACAGAAAGAACAACAGAGTTTTGGCTTGCTTTTTAAAGAGAAATTTGTTAAAAATGTGATTGTATTTCAGAAGTAACATTCTGACATCACCATTCACACCTTTGGAAGGAATAGGAGAGATCAGAGTCTGTACAAGTCTCAGCAGGACAGAGCTCTTTCAGAGAATCTCCTTCACATACTTCTTTAATGTATGATTTCCATTTTCAATTTTAAAATGCCTATATTACAAGACACACAGTTCTTATATAATAAAAAAGCTTTCAGAAGAGTCTAAAACCAAAAGTAAAAATGTGAAGCACTTTTCTTGTTAACTGAAAAGGAAGTTTAAAGCACCAAGGAGAGCCAAAAAGAATAGTATACATCTTCTGCTGACACATCTCTTACCTCTGCCTTTTCTCAGCAATTCTCAGTATCTCACAGACACCAGTAAATCTCTCAGACAGTTCCAGTGTCAAGCCACACTCCTTCAAGAGAGGCAAGGCACGATTTGGGCCGATGGCCTTGGCCAGCAACAGAGCAACATTTTCCACAGTGATGCAGTCTGGGCAGCTCGGGCCTCCGTTGCTGACAGCGTTCCCATTCTGTGGGCCATGGTGGTGGAAAGCTGGGCCGTGATTCTGTGCAAGATGCAGAAGAAACTTCCATTCTTCTATGGTGTCTGGTAGGGAACCTAGATGTAAAATGAGTTTGTTACATTATTTGTAAAACAAGGATTATTCTAAGCCTATCATTTAAACTATATCTGTACTTAAAAGTGAAGTTCACTATTCTCTGTTTTGCTCTGAATATTTTAGGAAACCAAGCATTACCAACAAGCAAATTGTGCACACAAATGTACTGCCCTGACTGACTCAGTGTAAAGATTTAGTGGTGAACACACATAGCTTCACAACATTTCAGTATTCAAGGCTTTGGGTTAAGTCAAGAGACAAAGTTTTGTCCATCTTAGGGCTGGAGTGAATTTTCTTTTAAGTGCTGCCATGTGGTACAATGCTTTGCTCACCCTAACTTTGGGTGTGTGCATGTGTAGTGGGGCAGTTTCATGCCATCCAGGAAGGCTTCCTATCCCTCCATCTCCAACACCAACTTTAGCTTTTACTCCCAATTGATAAACGTCAAAATTTTTCAACTTTTAAGCATTTTCTAGCACAACAGATCTCATAAAGCACAGCATGAAGATAACGAGAGTATAACACCCATTTATGTGTTTCAAATACGCTGTACTACACACAGTTTGGGCTACAAAAATACTTCAAAAAATAAAAGTTCAATTCAGCTTTGGGCAAATCACTATATAAGGGCAGTTCCCACATTACAGAAGTATGTTTACACAACTTAAGAATCACTAACCCTCTCCTCCATTCACCAGGCTCAAATCATCCAAATGAACAATATTAGTAAAGGCTTCTCTTCTTCTATTCAGCTCCAGACAGAGAAAAAGATATCCAGGCCAAAATCTTGAATAAGAGAGTAAAGATTTCCAGGCATCAAATACTCAGTTCAAACCAAAGTCAAGAACAATCACATGCTCATTGAAGTATCAGTAAAGACAAAAGCAATTAAATTTAATGGAATGTCAGAAACAGAGTAGGGATATGAGGAATAACTCCCATTTGGTACATTAAATTGGACATTCAATATTCATCCTCCAAAAAAGGAAAGGTTTTTAAACGAACCCTGTCTAAACAAGATGCAGATAAGTCATTTTCATTTGTATCTTCTCAGGGTCAGAATACCCACTAACCAAGTATCAAGAATTACCAAGTTTTCTCCTTACCCATGTGATTTACAGATGTCAGCCATCTTGTCTTTCATAACAAAATCAGCTGGGAGTTTAATCAAGAGCATGATGAGCTGGCTGTAGCCCCAGGTAAACAAATGCGATCGTGGCCTAAAAGATGAGAAATTGACTTTCAAAGCATTATTGAATTTCTTCAGAACATTATGGCAGATTGATGAAAAGAGGAGGAAAAATGAAAGAAACACCATGTGCAGTCTCAGTAGAGCAGTCACTCTGGACGGCATTTCAGATAAAAGTTATTCAATCCTTTGGTTGTTTCTGCTGAACTCTGCAAAATGCTCCAAGGAGTCAGTCATCCAAAATCTAACCCAAAAGCACTGTCACACAAAATCTAACCTAAAAGCAGACCTGTTAAATCTTTCTGCTGCACTTAGGACCTTGGGCGAAACCCACTTTACCTGGGATTTCCTTCTTCATCCACAGTGTTTGCCCTTTGTGGAGCATCATGAGAAACTGCCAAGCACAACCAATCCAACCGTAGAGATTCTGGCTGCAGAAGAGACCTGAGGAGCAATGGCCTGGAAAACAAAGCAGACATTAAAAAAAATATCCTACTAGTTTTAAATATACCAGATATGGAGAAGCAGAGATTGCGTGTGGACAAATTAACAACAACAAGAAAAAAAGGGGGATGTAAAATTAAATGTGGAAAAGCCTAAAATGATTTCTGTCTCTAGAAACTGAGGCAACCACAGAAAAGCAACTTTACAGGTTGTGTTCCCCCAGATTTGGTTCGGGGTTTTTGGGTTAGTTTTTTTTTCGGTTTGGTTTGCTTGCCAATTTTTTAATGCCATCTAACCGGTACACCGAACTACAGACAAGGGAATAAAAAAAGTTAATTCCATTAAAAGCATTCTTTAGAAAAACACTTTTAAAACTAGAATCTAACCTAAGTCTAAGGCCAACTAAAACCAGCAAAATTACTTGGAAACCTAATGCTAAAGATAACCAAGCAGAGAGATACAGAAACACAAAAAAAACATCCCCAAAAGCCAAAACAAAAAAAAACCCCACACAGCTACATGACAAAGAGAGCAGAGAGACGAAAAGGATTCTACATTCCCCTTACCTTTTATCCTCTGGCTTTGATTTCACCAGACTATCTAAATATGCTAAAAAGTGAGCTGGGTCATTCCTGCAAAGCTGTTTAATATCAGAAGGCAAAATAGAGGGGTGGAACTTGATCAAGGGCCGAAGAGCTGTTTCCCCAAATTTTTCATAAAGCCTGGAAAAAGAGAGAGATTAAAAATTACTTTCAGTACCAAACACCAAAATAATTTTTTCAAGATCTCTTGGCAAGTTCAAGATAGTACTGAAAGGTGATCTCTCTCAGAGATTCCAGAAATCTCTGTGACATAGTAGGTGAAGCAATTCCTGCGAGGAAGTTAACAACACTTAAGAGAAAAAGAGGACTTGGGTACAAACCTTTGAACATGTGCCAGCAACAGTGGGCTGTCATCCCACGGCCCCAGGTCATGCAGCAGCTTCAGTATTTTCAACATATCTTCACTTTCCATTGCCAAAGCCACTGGGCTGTGACAAGTTAGTTCTGAAATAAATCAGTGCATAAGTTACAAGACATGGGCAAGTCTTTTTCCTTAGCACACCCTGCCTCTCCTTTTGTCCTTATGCTGAACAACAGTTATCACTGCTTTCATGGGAAGTTCAGCACCCACCTCAATCCTGATGAAATACAGGTATTAATCTCCAGGCACCAGTGTAGTCCAACTAAGGACAAAATAGCAATGCATTTCACTTCTAGAGTTCTCAGAATCCAAGCAGTGAAGAGATTGCCAGAAACACAAAGACCAGACACCAACCCTCGAAAGCAAGATTCTGTTGTATAACTGCTCTTTGCTGGAACAGAATCAATGCTAAGGCTTTAATTCACTCTTAAAAGAAAAACATAAGGCAGAAGCTGAGTGCAGAGAAGTTCTATTTTCCAATACCGTCATGAAGCTTTGGTTCAATAAGACTAAAGAGGCATCAAAAAGATCAGAAAGTATTTCTATGGAATAGGGAAGAGTAAAGTGATCACAAGCCACTCACCTGCATGGAACCATGTACTCCATTCAGTTTTATTTCATATTAGCCACATTCATTTCAAGTTGAATCTTCCAGTGCAAATGCTGAAGCCCCTCCCCTACCTTCCACCTTGTTTCTTCAGACTTGTGATTCTAATTAAGATGTTTTTGCTCTTAAAAGCACATGTTTGTTTGCACATAGGCTGGGATCACTACAGTGTTCAATCAACAAAGTCCATGCAAACTAACAGGTTCAAAGTTGCAAACTGGGGAGAGAACAATCTCTCCAAGGAACCAGCAGTTCTTTTTTTTTTTTTTTAAGAAATCAGAGTATTCTGAGTTGGAAGAGACCCACAAGGATCATTGAATCTAGCTCTTAGGTGAATGGTCCCTACAGGGCTTGAACCCACAACATTGGCATTACTGGCACTATGTTCCAAACACCTGAGGCTAGGTTCTTCCTAAGTGGAGTATTTGGGGGAAAAACAATCAACCAAACAACCCAAAACCAGAACAAACACTCCCACACACCAACCATCCTCCCTCTGCCACATTACACTGGCAGAAGGAAAACCTGCAGACACAATTATGAGTGTCTTCAAGGTTTTTTCCTTTTTTTTTTTCTCCCAAATAGAGACAAAACTTCTCATTTTAAGAAGCAATACAGTGTTCATTACTTACCTTTCAATCCTGCAATGTATGTTTCCCACACATTAGGGCTGGTGGCACATGTGGTTATAATACACTGCTTTGCTCTCCTTAAATCCAAAAGGAAGAAGTAGCTTTGCATAAACCTACAAGCCAAGGTCCCTGAAGGTGTTTGTGACAGACTTCCCTCAGAGCTCTCCTCAGCCTCACCACTCCCAAAAGAAAAGACACGCAGCTCAAAGCACAGAGTTGTCAACTCCACGAGATCTTTCAGAAAATCTGGTTCGATGTCACACGGAGCAGACACCTGAAAGCTGCAGCCCAGAGGCCCCATCACATCAGTACCACTTTCACACGTGGTTTTGCTTGCACAGGACTCATCAGTACTTTGCTTTTCAATGCAGTCTTCCAAAATACCACTCTGTTCCTTGTCTATTGTTTCTCTGTCAGTTGGAGCCACTTGCAGGTTTTCCTCCAGGACTGCCATCTGTTCTTCAGCACACAGAGTATTGCTTTTCTTAACAGACAAAGCAGAATGCTCCTTGCTGCTGAATTTTTCTTCTAGATAGACAAGCCATTCCTGTAAGACCCTTCTCATACACTGAGGTTCTAATAAAACCAGGGGATCCTGGAGCTTGGCTCTGCAGCATAAAAAAGAACTTTGCTAAGTTTAACAGTTGTAAGATACCACAAGTGAAGTTTCATATATGCTTTGTGTAACTATACTCCTACCATTGACTTGGAGTCAGTTGTTGGGTTTTCATGACTGTGAGTGCATCAAACAGAATTTAGGCTACTTCACACTGTCTACATTTGATCTCAGCACATTTTGAGCTCCCCAGGATTTCTTTCAGAATGAATTTTTATTTGAGATTTTGATTTTTTTAAACTATGCCTGTAATTAAGACAAAGGGATAACACTAGAGGAGCTTTTAGTGAATTTTGCATGGTTTTAAAAAGAGGAATCAAATAATTCACCAGGTGAGATCCTTTCAGGTTATGTTAATAGACGTTTAGAGCATCTCTCTTACATCCGTGTAAAATGAATGAAAAGAAAAATTTAAAAAACCCAATCATTTTTTTGCCAAAGCCTAACACATCTATACAGTAAGAAGTTTCTCTGCTTACATAGTTTCTGCTGTTGCAGTCTTGAGATCTCTCAAAGGACGGTCCTCCTCAGGAAGCTGGCAGCTCTGGGGTTCTGATCTAGAAAAGCACATTCATTTCAGTCTTACCTGAAGTATTAACTTCAATAATTTAAGTGAGGATTTCCTGACAAATTTCCTCAATGCTAAATTCCTTTATTGAATACAAAGCTTTCACTTGTAAGAAGGAAGAGCTTAACAGAAATCATGGATAAATTTGTCATGAAGAGCAACAGATAACACTATTTTTGTGGCTTTCTATAGTTGCTTCTACTCCAAACAGAGTAGATTTCTGCAGGTACTGAACAAAAAACAGCACCATGCCACTGTATGACAGTTAGTCCAAAGTGGTAAATTAGCACTGGAATATGAAATTACTTATCTCTCTATTCATTGCCTCATCAGCTCTAGGAAAGGAGCTGGGAGAACCAGTGAAACCCACCGTAGGAATGAAGGCATCTGGAAAATCCTAATGCCACGTTCCTCATTCTGCTTGAAAGGGTTATTCCTCAGGTTTCTATCCTCAGGACAATCCAGCAAATACAATTGCTACGAAAATGTGGGTTTGCACTCACTCTTTTTCTTCCTGGGGAAATGCTACCGGATTAAGAGTTAGTTCTGGTAGCTGCTCATCATCCTTTGCTTCGTGCCTCCCTCTGGATTCAGGACTTATATGAAGTGTGCCAATCTTTTCTGTGGTTTTGCGTACAAAGCTGGAAACACTAGGAACCAGAAGTTCAAACATTTAAAATCAAAAGTTCAGAAGCAAAAAAACCAAGGACTTTTTTCATTTAAATCATCACTTCAGAGACTTCATAGTCTGAAGAACTCTTGAGAAAATGATGAGAGCAGTGATGACCAACAGGAGCTAAACTTACTAAGAACCTACTCAAAATTCATACTCCAGTCATGATCTGTATTTTCATCACAGAATAGAAACCTGAAGTATTTAACACTCCTGCTGGAGAAGCAGGATCACATACCAACATTTGCCATACATTTTGACATTTATTTCTAATTTGTTTGCAAATAAATGCAGATTGGCTACATTGCATTTTAAAGCTTTTAAACATAAAGCATCTTTAGGAAATTATGTCCCTCTTGGTGGCAAGAAACCACCTGACAATTCTTCAAATTAATTCTTCAGATTACAAAGCTCACCAACAATGTCCTTTTCACTCAGCAGTCCCTATTCCTTCAGGTATTTTATTGAAGAGAAAGCTCAATGAACATACCAGAACTCAATTATTTCTACCACTGCCACAAACAGAGCTATGTCAACAAGATTTGAACAGAAAAATAAGCTTCCTGCTTTCCCTTCCAGAACTAAAAAAAAAAAAAAAAAAAAAAACCAAAAAAAAAAAAACCACACCCAACTCAGCACCTTTTACTATAACAATGTATAGCAAAAGTTGAAGCTTGCTCCAGAAGGCAGAAAGGATTGAAATTTAGCAAAACAATTGGACTTTAATATATAGAAGGATTAAAGCTAAACTTAAAAAAAATAACTGTAAATATGATAGTATTTTATTTAATGATTAATTGCATCCAGTGAATACTTGAAAACTTAGCTCTCATTATTAGCAGAAACACTTATTACTAGTAAAGTCCTCTAGGCTGCTTATGGTTTAGAAAGAACTCAAAACATTAAAAGTACTTCTGATGTTTATTCTGAGATCCTCACACTGCTGACAGCAGCTACAATTCTTTGTTGCAGGACACGATTCACATACTGAAGAGATCAAGGAACGGCTGTGCAATTTTCTGGATGATTGCTGGGCCAGAGACATTTTCGCTAAGTAATTAACATACAGCACTGTTATAAAAATTCTAAGTTATGTATTTTACACCATCTCCTTTATATTTGTATACCCATCCCCTCATTCCCCATTTGAAAAAAAAAATGGTTTAAAATACCAATGTGATTTATGCATAAAATGGACACAGATCTAATTGTACCAGATATAGGCTACCATTATTCCATAAGTGTTTGGGAAATCGATTAGATCCACTGAAATGCCTGTATGGGGATAGGACAGGCCACTCTGCAAGTGTGTTTTAGCAATATCTATCTGCTTTGAATATTTCAATGTTTGTCCCCAAGCAACATAGGAAGCTTTCCCTCCAAGTTCCAGAAAGGCAAAATTCTAAAATATTCAGTAAGTTTTCCTTTGAATACAAACCACAACAACAGTTTACAGGTGTCCTACAGGACAACATTAAACATTCTTAAACATTAAACAATTCTTAACTGTTTAAAAACTGAGGTTAAAATCTTGGCTCCACTGAAGTTACCAGCAGCTCTTTGTATCTTCTGTCACTAAAGCCAAGATGAAGATTTAAAACTGCATCTCTGGTGTTCCAGTTTAGGTGTTACAAAACAGAGTATGAACTAAACTACACAATGCTACAAAACCAGGGGACAGAAGAGGGAAAGATGTAATGGATGAGTGAACTTGCTGCATGTTTTACCTTTCTTTGACAGCTTGGAGAGAGACGAGAGGAGATGGGGAACGGAATGACAAAGGAATACTGAATGGGAGAAATGTCTCATTCCGGTCAGCCTCAACCACCACAGATGCATGAGATACGTTCTCTGACAAATGGAATTGAAATAAAAAGTCATGAAACAGTGGCCTGGCAAAAAAAATGGAACAGTGAAATGAACTGCAAGTCATTAATGGATAACCTGCCCACCATGTTTTCCTTTTTAATACTCAAGAATGCGTGGAGACAGGTTTCAAGGGCCATTTTACTACTGACTTTGAACTTAGCAAGTCTGCTTTATTAATAGTGCTTTGGCTCTGTAGCAAGGCAAATAATGACCAACAACAGTATGAAAACTATCTTCTAAAAGTAGATAGCATGATCATTTAGGAGACAAAATCTTGATTTAATCCACTGAGTTATCAATACATCTAGGAAAATTAAGAATTGTGGCATACATCAATTCACATAGCATGATTTCAAAAATCTAAATCACATGTGAACAGAGAGACACACAAGCCATGATTAGGGTATAAATCACCCTCTTATTTGAATGGACTTAAAAATCTAAGTGAGCCCGCAGCTCTGTGGTTTTTGATAAGAATCACAGGAAATACAGAATCACTGACTATTTCCTCTTCTCTCCTATGGCCCTAACAGTATCTACAATGTTTTGCTTAATCATTTCCTGGTACAAACACACACTGTATCTTTAAGTGATGTCAACAAGAAAAAAGGGATCATTTTAAGCCATGATGACACTGCATTTTGCAATAGTCAGCGGTAACCACAACGTTGAGAGGAAAAGATGCTGCACTGTTACAGAAAATCTACCATCAGAATCCCTCTTGACAGCATCTGAAGGTCACAACTGACTTTACAATTGGTTGTAAATAAGGCTGCTTTTGTTCATTATGCAGACTAGAAACCTAAAAACTCATTACATCTTATGCCATTGTGAGCAGGGAAACATTAAGTCCATTTCTTTCAAATACCAAATCAAGTACTTGTGCTTCAAGAAGCATCTAGAACTTCCCTACTTGGAAATAATCTGCAAATTTGCCATCTCTTGTGGAACACAGAGAACCTTTCTATCTTCTGACATTCAAAAATTAAGTCGCTTGAATTTTGACTTTTAATGTTGCAAATGACACACTTCAGAATTTCCTCACTTGTTTTGATGATGATGTAGGTAATGAGGTACATGTACACCTAAGTGCTACCAACAGCACATAACTTAGTCAGCAGGACAACACTACTGACAAGTAAACACCAATTTCTGCACTCTCCCTCTCCACTGGGGTTTTCTCCAAAGCATCCAAATTCTCTCCATCTTCAACTGCTGTCTACTCCTTGCAAAAGCTGAAAAACAGCCTTTTTATAGGAAAGCCTCTCTACCATACTTTGAACTAAGGCAGCTCCTCATCATCCCAGGTTTCTGCAGCCCTTCCCAATCCCAACCAGAGCAGAGAACAAGACCCATTACAGTCTCAATCTAGCTTTAGTCCAGTGACAGACATTTGTCAGGAAATAAAGCTCCCTGGATGGGCTAAATGTTAATAAGTAACAATTCTATCACCCCTACACTAATGTTTACACGTGTAAGAGATGATCCCCTGTACAAAGGAAGCCCTGCCAGAAAGTTAAGAACACCTATCAGAATCCTTCTGCTTTCCCTGAAGAAATATAAGCCAGAATCCAGAATCAGAAATTATTTTCTGGAACAAATATTACAAAAGGATATTGGCAGCAAACAAATCTTGTTTGAAGCTAAATTGACACAGGCATAGACAGCTAAAGGAATCTTAGCATTAATGTTCAACTACACGTGGAGAGGGGGAAGTTGGAGTGAAGCTCATGCTTGGTGGTAAAGCCCTCTGGACCTTTCGTTTTGTTTCTCTGGGCTTTGTTTGCTTTTAAGCCTGGATTTCTGTGGAGCCAGCTTTTCAACCCAATGTTTCAGGAAGGATTTTGACTGGAAGGTGGGGTGACTCTCACTTGATCAAATTACAGGTATTAATAATGAATAACTTGATGGTGGAAAGTAAGAGAGCAGAGCCAACCCAGCCAAATTTTTGTAGAATAAACAAACACGTTCAACAAACATATTTTCATTAAGAAACATTACCAAGTTCAAGTTGCTCATCTTCATGGTGTGCAGGAAATTCTTTAAGTCTCTCATCTTCTGAGAATGTTTGACTGTGGAGGGAACATGAGTCTTCATCTGACTGACTGCCCCTTCGACTGATAACACGGTATATTCCAGAGTCTAAGACACTGAAGCTTTCCTGTCAGACCAGGGAGGGGAGTTAGACATTGTGTGAGTTGTACTTCCTTGGTAAACTTTCTGCAATGAACTCAAACAACTATACCCACACAAATAAGCTCAGAGCATTTAATAATTCACTATATTAATATTATTAATAATTTAATAATTCCTATTTAACAGAGTACTTTTACTATGTCCAGAACTGAAAAGGACACAGATGCCAGCAAGTGTGCAGTTGAGCGACTTTAAAAAGATGTGTATGCTGCAGTTGCTTTTAGGAAAGCAGCCTGTGGAACAACTGCTGTACTCAGTGCAAGGTAAAACCCACTTCAGGTTTAGTCCTGCAGCAAAGACTCACTTCACCCCTTTGTAGCTGCATACCCAAGATTTTGTATTCTTTCTGCTGGTCAGTCATACTCAGCCAGCAGAACCAACACACTTTCTTTTGCTCATGGTCAGTCTACATAGTTTACTTTCCCACTGACTAACTAAAAAAACCTTGTCTATCACATCAAGATGGTATTTACATTACTTGACTTTTTAAACTTTCCTTTAAAACATTGTTAAAGTGAAAGCAGGACCTGATATTGTATTATCTATGAAATATTTCCCCTTTCTTCTGTATGTTTATTAGAAATAGGCTTTGATTTTTTTCCTTACAGCTTTCTGCTTAAGCTTCTTAGAGTGAGACAGTTTTTAAAATAGGACTAAGATAGTTCAGAGCATTCAGACATTAATTTTCATCACATAAAACTAGAGTTACAACCAAGACTACCTTTATTGACGCATGCTAAGACACTAAACTGAGCTGTGGAAAATGCCATCTTAGTATCAGTCTTTGTCCTCACCTCAGACATTATACCTAAAATAATATGAGAAAGAGATAGAGGTCTGAGAGCTTACAGAATGCAAGTAGTGGTGTTTCATACCTCTTCACCCAACCTAGTTTTAAAATGCAGCATTACACACTGTAGTAGACAGGGCAGAAATTAAAGCCTCATCTTCCAAGTGAGCAACAAGGTGATTTTAAGCCATAAAGACAAAATCTGTAACAAGGTGATTTTAAGCCATAAAGACAAAACCTGTAGATAACATTTTTGGCATTACCAACATACATACATGAGATGAAATACTGCTCCTTCTACTGCTGCATGCAGAATCTAGAGGTTCCAACTTTGAAATCAGTTCTTCCAGTTGTACAGCAAGATCTTGCTGGGTTGAAGCATCCAGCTGAGACTTCAAGTGCTCCAGCTTGTCTAGAGGCAAATTTTTTCTTGCCTAAAAGCACCCAGTGATACAGAAGCATTATTATTTCTATATATGCAGGATAATTGTCATCCTTGAAGTAAAAAGTTTAGACAACTTTTTAAAAAATCCAACAAAACATATCTCAGTAACCATGAAACTTAATGGAAGGGGGGAAACAGGAAAGACAGTGAAGTTGTATTGCACATTCACAGAGAGGTATTTACTTACTCTGCAAGAAATAATTGAATTTTGGAAGAGACAAGAGACCCTGGCAGCAAGGGTCCAGAATCCTCTTCTCATCAGACGTTCTATGCAGCGATCAACCAGCAGAAGGGAGAGGTGCACAACTTTCCCATTTGTATGCAGACAGAACAACTCACTCTTGTGAACTGCAATATCCTGAATATCTGCAAAACCACACACAGCAATGCCTGAAGGACTGAAGTCGTTAATCAACATTCCTTTCTGTCCATGGAAGAAGGTGAAAGCACATTCCCACCTGACTGCAAGTGAGTGCAAAGCACGAGGGGCATGGGGAAAACAAACACTGGGAAGTGCTGACCTAGCACCTAAAAACCACTATAAAACACAAAGTGTCAAAACTTTCCAGAGTTGCATCTCCAGAAAACATTCAAAAACTACACTAGATTACCATAAAGTTTCCTTTTGCTCTGAGGGGAGATGAAAAATTAAAGCCTGATAAAGATGACAAATATGTAATTGTTAGCTTTGAAACAGAATGAAAATATTCACTGGTAGAAAAACAATTTTGGCCTTCCAGCAGTTTTCAAATGTAATAGTTGTGCTGTATGCAAACACTGCATGACAAAGGTATTGCAAACTTAACACCTAAAAGGGAAGAGACAAATACTGACTGACAATAACTACTGTAGGACTCTGCTTACAGACATACACAGAGAACAGTTTATGAGGGTTCACTCATCCGCCAAATAAATATATTCCCTGGATGCAACTTAGACAGGTTTTAGGAAAAAATCCCAGGTTTTAAGCTTTCAGCAGCCAGATTATCCTTCACAGGACACCTGACAAGGAGCCTAAGCAAAGAGAAAAGAGGAAATGATACTGCAGGTTAATCACCTGTATTTTAACTACTGTATTTTATGAGTCACTCTACACCACGTTTCATTTCTCAATAAGCATTTTTTTCAGATCTGTGGAAGGAGAGGTTGGCTGAAGGAGGCAGGGAGATGGTTAATATTCAAGACTATACCAGACAGATGACAAGTTTTTTATAAATATTCACAATCCAGCTGCAGAAATTGAGCTTGAAAAGCTTCCATGTTAGGCAAGGACTTCAGGAATGACCAGTGTTAACAGACAATGCTACAAAGCAAAGTTTAACAAACTTTAGTTTACCTTTAACTTCACTCCAGAGTAAGACTTGAACACTTTGAGGAAGAAAAATATAAATGCCTCTTTCTGTCCATGTCACCACACAGTGCTCACTGCAAGCAAAGCAAGTGTTAATGAAACAACAATCAATTGTGGTAAAATAGGTAAAACTTTTAAAAATTGTAAAATATGCAGGGATTACATTGGCTTAAGCCCAGTGAGATGTGAACCAGTTGTTCAGCATGATACTTGGGAAATATGTACACAAAAAGCTGAAGTTGGTGATATAAATTACGAGAATATGTGACTTTTTAAGCCTACTTCATCAACAGGAAGCCATGCTGTCAAATACTCACGTCAAATACAGCAGCTTGGGGAAAGATAAGGATTGTGGAGAGCAGCTGGAACCAGTATAATGAGGATCCTGCCTGCAAAATAAAATTATTATCAATTACAAGCATGACTACAATAACATCACTTTCTAAAGTTCTTAAGCCTGTAAATACATGGCTGGCTTAAATAAATATAATCTCATGACAGCAGCATTTACTGTCCTCACACAGAGACAGCCACAGAATCAAGGTTTTGGCTCTTTTGGTAATTATTGGCAACACCTCTTAGAGGAGACTGTATAAGATGACAACTAATATAAACATTTGACTGCAGTATCAGTTTATTTAGTCTTCTCACCACTAATGCAGTTCTTTCCAGCTTGTCTGGAAGTCCAAAAAAAGCAACTTTATCCCTGATAACACTCATGTTTCTACCTGAGAGTAATAACAGGGAGAGGTGGTGATGAGAGCAGCTGCTTGAACTGATGTGTGCTTTGCACTTCCCCATCAAAGTTCACCTCCCACATCCTCGAGCCAGGTCGAGCACAGTATATCAATGGCTGCTGATTCCCACTGTTTTTTCCAGCGGGGAAGAAACACGCTCCAAATTCTCCATCTCTCTCTTTATTGCCTATTTTCCAGAACTTCTCTCTAAAGGGGAAAATACATACTTGTTAAGTAAGTCAGCATTCATAAAGGCCCTAATTAATGTTATGCTTTTCTTGAATAATAAAAAATACTCAATCCCAGCTGCTGAATTGGTTTTGGAGCTAGAAAAAAATCTGTAATTAATATCATAAAGCCTGCACAAAGTTTATACAAGACAGGGTGCAGAAATATTCATTAGTTGAAATGAACGCTCAGATCAAAAGGGGTTTTTTTTAACAGAATCAGTTGTTCAACCTGATGATGGGAAGGTGTGAAAGATTCTCAGAAATCGTTTCCAATCACGTGAAAAATAAGACAGTGATTATGAATAGTCAGCATGAATTTATGGAAGGGAAATCATGCTAATAGCCCTCTGCAACAGAATGACTGGCTGGGTAGTTGAGAGAAGAACAGGGGAGATTGTTTATCTTGATTTCAGTAAAACTTTGGACACTAACCTCCCTAGTATCTTCAGAAGCAGACTGTGGGAGCATGGGCTAGGTAAAGATACACTGATGTCATTTCAGAAACTGTATGTGACCCTGCGAAGCCCAGTATTTCAGAAATAAAACAGAACTTGCCTCTCAGTATCACATAAATAAGTGCGGGTAAGTGAAGATATGAGCAGTCTTCCATCCAAATAATCAAGCTGAACCACCCTAGAATCTACAGTGGTTATAATCTGGACAGGAAACATCACAAAAGTAGCAGCAGCCTACATTTAAAAAAGGAAAAAGAAAGAAAGCAAGCTGGTCTTCAGTTCAAAGTAAAGATTGTTTCATTATGTTAAAATTGCAAAATTCAGAAAGGACTCATCTATGCTCTGAATACACAGCATAAGACAGAGCAATTCCTTTCTTCTCTGTCTTTACAAAGCAAGGCTTCAATGCTCAGAAGCACAGGCATCCAAATCCACCTCTTTCCAAAACCATTCCTGAAGATTTAAGGAAAAAAAATCATATCCCTGTAGCATCCTGATATTTTTTTATAAAGGCTGTTTTTTTCTGTAAGATTAAGAGAGGGTTTTACTCCTGCTATTTTAAGCTTTGTGGTTTTTTTCCAATTCTGCCTACAAGTACTTCAAGCTAACAGTTTTATGGACACAGACCTGGGGGATAAACTCATACAAAAGACAACTTCTATTGGAATTAGGTTGTTCACAAACTCACCTTCTCTTTTATCCTGTCAGAAATTATCTAAATACAATTTATCACACCACTGTCTCAATTTGCATGGGTGGATGAACAGTCTCAGATAGACTTATCCATAAGAAAACTACTGGGAAGCGCATTTAAATCTGCTGTCAGACAGTCACTATTTTTGCCAGCTTAAGTTGTTTTCCCTTCTTAGGAATATGACAAAGTGCATTATCTGAGAAATCCAAGTCCTGTTCCTTTAACAGGCATGAGCAGACAGATTCCATGGGCCTTGCCCTTTTCTCCTCTCTCTCTTCCCACAGCTGACTTTCCCCGCCTCTTTCATTAATATAATAATGGTCTTGCTACTTTTAAATCAATTTTCCATCAAAATCTTCCATGAGGACCTGGAGGAACATAACTATTTTCAGGTTCTGCCCCTTTTTACAAACTGAAAAGAAAGGACCTAGTAGTGGTAAAACCTAAGGAACACTCAAGGGTTAGAAATCAGGCTATAACTAAGAGGTGTGTCCTTTCCACAAATATAATGGATGTAGCCTCGATGACCAACCACCATTTATTTTATTTAATCCAGATGTTTAAGAATGAGAGCAGACAAAGCCAAACAAAATCAGTGTCTGGGACTGCTCTATCAGACCAACAGCTGAATTGAGGACTGAAATAAACAGCTGGACCCGTAGCTGGAGTCTAAGGAATCCAACAGGCTCAGAAACACCAAGACCCCTAACTTAGATACTTGTAAATTCCACGAAGCAGCAGATTGGCCAGTTTGTGATTCTAAACATTTGAAAGCACTTTCATGTTGCATTACTAAAATAGATAGAATAAGGATGGGAGAAGTTCATGGGTCAGATTTTTATTGCTGTCTCGAGAGACTGGTTCTTCATCCCAACAGTTAAAGCTACCAGAGCTTCACCAGCTGGCAAGTCCTGCTCTGTTCCACCTCACTAAAATCAACAAAGACATTCCACACACCAACACGCCCCTGCCCCATCCTGTGAATACTGGTCAAAGTATGCAACATTTTACCTTCCCTTGTTTCGATGTGTTAATCTTGATGGCTGATACTTTTCCCACATGATCTCCCACAAAAACTCGAAGGGCAGCTGTATCCCAGCACAGAGCTGTTACTTTTCTGCCCTTATGCTCAGAGGAAACATAAATCCGTTCTGGCTTTCCACGACGTTCCTGATTCAGCTCCCAGACTACTACGAGGCCTTGGCTACAAAAAGTTAGAAAGACAATACAGTTGGAAAACAAGTCTTCTAATGTTAACCAGTTGATAAAGATGCATATAAAGAAATATTAGTGGAATTAACTACCAATCTCACTCTACCACATTAATGAAAATGCTTCTTTTGATACTGAAAGGTCTCAGAAAGACATTTATCATCATAATTTCACATGCATGAGCTCTGCCACAAATGTTCTGTTACAGAAATAATACTTAATCTGGAACAATTATTCCAGAAAAAAAAGTTAAGCAAACTGTGCAGAGAATAATCTTGCAGTGGCCTCTACCAGTTAACCTAGTAGGTTAACTCTGCAAGTTCTCATCAGCTGTCCAAGTCTGAAACTTAGAAGCTTCCCAGAAATATTTATCCAGTGCTCCAGTTTGTGAGTACATCACTCACCTGGTGGCAACAGCAACATAATCTTCATCATGCAAACAACAGGCCACCCGGGAAATGGCACCTTCCTGAAAGCAAGCACAGGAGTAAGAGCAGGTAAAAGTTGTTCCTGTACTGCCTCTACCACTGTGCAGCTTTTATCTTTAAGATATAAACCAGATTCGTGTGAACAGATGCTACCACTCTGCTGTGATGTGGTTGGTGTTTACTGTTTGGGTTTTGTTTGCAAACACTGAACTTACTCCAAGATGCAGCTGACAACAAGACATTGAGAGCAAGGACTGCAGTGCATTCTCTAATTTGGAAAACACAGAAATCACTCTCCTGTGATCACACCTTTGGAAGCTGTTTTGACATAATCAGGTGAGGTTGTCCCAACCTTAAAGAACTGGCTGCATTCATGCTATACTGGAAGCAGTAGTGGCTCTCAGAAAATAGCACCTGGCTGTACAAAAAACAATTCCTGTTTCATGATCTCTTCCAGCAAAAACAAGTCAGCCTATCTTTTCTTCACTTACCCAGGTATGTTACAGTTTGGGCATTCAAACACTGGGAGTTATCTACTTTTGAGTTGCTCTGGTTTCATATTCAAAATTTTCTTCTAATCCTTAACTATCCAGGTGACTTTGTTGCTGCTGTTAAAAAGTAATAATTTGAAAAACAAAGGTCTGACACACTGAAGAAATTTTTTCCACACCTCATGAAATCTATTATACCTCATGCTCTGGGGACACCCTCCAGAACCACAACCTCTTTTAAACACAGCAGTCTAAAACTCCACCTACTTTGGACAACCCAGCAAGCTGAAGCTGCCTGTTGACTCTTAAAAAACATTAACTTGAAATAATGTTTCTTTCCCAGCTGCGTTTTTGGAAATTTTAATTTAAAATTTTTACCCTTACCTTGTGAGTGAGAAAGAGTCTTTGTTTCCAGCCATCCTTCTGGATAAGGTTCAGTCCTCCTCCTGAGCTGCCAAGAGCCAGCCATCTCTTTGACACATCTATACAAGTGCACTGAAGGAATAAAAACCATAATGCATAATCTGGTAAGTTCGGATCACGGCATCTTTTTCTTGCATTACTATGTTTTTGTTTTAAAGGCTTCATTACTTGACAGCTGTGTGCACCACTCCTGAACCACTGGCAGTGAAGATTATTAAACAGCACTTTGCAATTGGAGCAAATAGTGTAAGCTGTGTCAGGCTGTGTTAAGTACCCACAGCTGTATTAAGGAAAAACATACAGTAACAGGGTCCTTTATCTTCACTCTTTCCTCTCAAAGTACACTCCCCACTAACATAGCATGCACACACCCAAAAAGAATTAGATTAATGCTATGGCTTAGTCAAATAATTAACCAAATACAGTCATTAATTGACTTTTTAAAAATTTTAAAACTATTTTAAAAAGCCCCACACCATGAACTCACCTTAAGACGACTGGAATCCAGCCTGAGTGCAGAAAGCAACGGATCCAAACACTCCAACTCTGCCAAGACATGGTTGTAAGAGTCTGGAATCACTGGCACAGAGGCCATGGATGCACAAGACTACTGCTGCTCACTCATGGGTGCATTACAGCTTCAACTTTTAGTTGTACCTGCCAAAAATAAAGTTCTTGATTAGTTCACTTTTACTATTACAGCTAGTGTTCTGTGCTTAAAGAAACACCAAGTGTTTTCCTACACAAAAAGTATCAGGTTTTAGTTTGCCAAGAAGAGGCCCAAGGGCTGGAAAATAAGACCCCTGCTTCCTTTATGAGAAGTTTTTGATCAAGTTCATTTCTGAAAACTTAATCTATCAGATAGCCCACCTGGAAATACTTAAACTGTAGTTGTATTTACATCTGCCTGTGAAACAAGTTATGTCTACCTATAGAAAAAGTCTTATTTTATGGAAAAATACACTTTTCCCCACAGCATGCACCCTTGGCTTGAAACTAAGTTTCTCAAGGAAAACATTTGGCATTTTATACCCACATCATATTCTCCCCCAAAACTAAATTTAAGGAGTATTATTCTCAAGGTATACCAAATTTAGAATTAGCTACATTTGTGCATTTTGATACAACCATGCACTATCCTCTCCACAGTATCTCTTTTCCAGTATACAAGACAAGCAACACAGAGTGAAAACCAAGAATTTAATACCTATCGAAGTCAAAAACGCGTATTTTTCCTAAGCAGCACATACTTTAAAGCAATTCCTTGTTGAGTTTCAAGTTCAAACCTGTACATCGCTTAACAAAACTGCAAACCTGTTACACTTCACAGTCAAGTCCCGGAAATTTCTAAGCAACCTTTAGTATGCGATCCCATGAATTAAGGAACTCCCTCCCAGAAAAGCCGTCACGGGGAAAATTTACATTTCCTCAAAAGAAAAGTGAGCGCTCACTCTCACCAGGCACTAGGAAAAGGGAAGACGCACATTTAGCCAACGAAACTGAATGTTATTTCTGCAAAATTCTCAAACTGTCTTAAAAACCTTAATGGCTACTTCTACCCTGGCCGCTCTCTGCCCCATTCCGCCTGTGTGGCCCGGGGCTGGCGGCTGGGGCAGAACCGCGACACCGCGGGGCTTTCTCTCCCGTACCGGCAGGAGGGAGAAGGATCGCAAAGGGCAGAAGAAGCCCCCAAGAGCCCTTCAGAAACCGCGGGCAGGGCAAGGGGCGAGAGCCGAGCCCCGACGGGGCACAGCCGCCAGCCCACGGCAGCTGTACAACCGGGAAGCAGCGCTCGCTGCCGGTGCCGGTACCAGAGCCTCACCGCGCTCCCCGCTCTCTCTCGCGGTGCCGCTCACGCCGCCGCCGCCGCCAAACAGCGCGGTCACGTGACCCGCGGGAGGGCGGGGCGGGGCGAGGCGGGGGCGCGCGCCCGCTCCGCGGTGCATCACGCGCCGCCCGCGCGAGAGGGGGAGGAGGAGGAGGAGGAGGAAGCGGTGTCACGCACGCGCGCGCGCGCGCGCCCGCCCGCC
>VZTR01031152.1:204942-274128 GCA_013400775.1 Chaetops frenatus
GCGGGTGGCGAGGAGATGGCAGCTCTGCGCCGGCGGCACCGCGGCCGGGGGCACCGGGCTTCGCCCCGGCGCTTGGCCCGGGTGCGGGCGGCAGACAAAGACGTGCCCTGGCAGCGCCTTCCCCTCCTGCTGCCGGGGGCGCCGGCGGCCGGGCCGGCCCCGCCGGCACCGTGCGGGTGTCCTCGGGCCCGTCTCGCGGCAGGGTGACATCCCCCCCGGAGCGTGGGTGATGCGGATCGGGGCAAGGCCAGGCTGGCCTCTCAAGACCGCGCATCCCCCGCGCCGTGCGCGGGATGAGCGGCACTGCTGCCACCTCTGCTTCCCCGCTGACAGACCCCTGCCACCCCTCGGGTTGCTGCTCTGCCCGCTCCCGGAGCTGGCAGCGTCCCTGTGCCGCTGCGGGTCAGGCTGGGCCATTGGCACAGATATGCCGTGATTCTGCTGTTGCCTGCAGGGAGCGGAAGCCCAGCAGCAGCAAGGCTTGCATTGATCTGTCAGAGCTTGCCTGCCAGCCCCTGCCCACCCTGGCCAAGTCAGGGTTATTAAAACGTGTAAACGTTTCATTTATTTCTGCTCAGAACTCGACAAAACCATATGGGAAGAGACTGGAGTGAAATGCTAGTAATGGAGAGTTCAGAACAGGTGTTGTAAAGAACAGAGATGAGACATACCTGGTTTTAAAAGTGGTTAGGAAGATTCATTGCGATGGAGGAAGGATGGCTGTTGGAATTTGATGGTATTTCCAGAAGCTGTGTTTGCTCCCACAGAGCTGGGAGGGGAGGGCTTGTAGGTAGGTGGATAAGCACACAGAACATTTCTTTTGGTCTGTGCCAGCACTGAAGCTTCCTGACAGACCCTGCCCATTGTAAACTGCAGCTGAAATTAACATCCCCAAGACAGGCTTGATGACAAGTTGTACCTCATGGTTAGGCCTTCTGGTTGATGCAAATGCTTTTAGAACTGTTGACCAAGCTCTGCTGCTGGGGAATTTAAAATAAACTGTCTGACCTTCCTATTCTGGAAGATACATGACCCAGCAGCTGGAGAGCACTAATGTTGCAGCACATTAAAATTATCACTTAAAGCTGCAAAATAGCAGCATTTGTCTGTGTGCATGTGGCAGTTCTTACCCCTTGCAGCAGCAATGTCATCATGCACAGTAGTGATCCTGGACACTTTAGTTGTTAAATGTAGAGGTTATGAGATTTAGGTAGGCATCACTGATGGCTCTTGCTCTGCTGCATAGTAAGCTTTACATGTCAAAAAAAAGGGAACCTGAGCTGTGTGCTTTGCGTAGCAAGGATGTAGCTTTCCCTGTAGGAGACAGAGAACAGAATCCTCAAGGAGGAGTCCTGTTGTAGAATTTTTCCTGTACTTCTTGTAACAAGAAGCCATTTTGTTTCCATTAGTGACAGACAGTAACCTTCCTAAATCTGGATTATTAATAGGTTTTTTTATTCTTTCTGATGTACTGTTGAAAAGACAGCTCAGGGTTTTCTCCATTTTGGGTAATGCTTGCTGTGCTTGTGAGTTGTATCATCCCACTGCCACCGTAAATTACTGCAGAAAAAAGGAAGCACAGCAGTGACAGAAAGAAGACCAGCATAAGCCAGTGTGCTCACCTCCCAGAAAGTGGAATGAGCCACTTGCGGGCTAATTGTGCTCTCACAGATTGCACACTGCAGGGTACTAGAACAGCTCTAAAGGAGAAGTTGGTAGCTGCTGATCCTTTGCTTCTGTAGTTGAAAGACTGGGTGTAGGTAGGTGAAATGGCGTGGTAGAAAAGCACAGCAACTGGCCCCAGAATGAGCCTGCCTGTGGAAATACATTCTTTTTTCTTGCTGTTCTGTGAGGTTGAATTCCTTTGTATTCTGTGGCTTTGCCTTCACTGCATTAGACAACAATGACTTAAAGGACTATAAAGTAAAAAAGGGAGAAAAACACCAAATCCCTAGCTTTGCACATGATGAGATTTCCAGTCTCTGAGAACCTGTGGCCAGCTGCCTTTTTCCAGTAAGGATAAGGTGCTCATGAGATTGCAGACCTGCAACAGGAAACTACATAAAATGGTTGTGTGAATAGCACTGAAAGGGAATAATGCTGCTGGGAGACTGTAATGGATTATGCTAGGGAACAGTCCTGAAATCATGCCATGCTGTTTTCTTTGAGAAGAGTATTATCAAGGATGCTCTGAATGTGGCACAGCATATTCTGGTGACTGCTGCAGTGGTGCTGATGTGAAACCCCAGGTTCAGCTCAGCATGACTGAACTCTTGGGCAAAGCTTTGGATAGCTGGAATGGTGAAGGAGCGAAGTGTAAGTGCAGAGCCCTTTTCCCATTAAGTCTTCCATAGGAGCTAATCTTTTGCTGAAGAGAATGCTAAGCTACTGTTGAAATTGTCAGAATAAAATATCCTATCTTGCTAATGATTGGTGTTTTGTTGTTTCTTGGTTTTTTTTAAGAAAAAGGCATGTGAATTTAAATGCTTAGAACTACCATTTTGGTACTTAGCAGATAAGTGATGCAGGTTACAATCTGAAGTTTTGCGTGGGTCTCAGCAATATTACAGATACCCTAAAGCACATGAAACATCCGTATCAGCATTGGGAAATATTTTGCGTATCAGGAGTAAAATATATGATAGACAAAATACAGCAATTGGACATACTAAACATTTTCAGCAAACTTACCAAAGAGGTACATTTTTTATAAGTCTACAACAGTTATGTTTGCCAGAGTGTAGTAATACTTGCCATGTCCTTTATCTCTTGAAAAATTTAAGGCTGTAGGGTGAACCTGGAGAGAGGGATGATAGTGACTGCTGGGGAGAACAATGCAGCAGGTATCCAAAGGCTTGTTGGTTTGAGACTGCTGACAGAATTATCATTGTGCTGTAGTGCGTGTAACTTTAGTTCCTCAGAATTTGAAGGAGAGGGACTGGCCAGCTGTAGTCAAGTGTATAGAACATTGTTCAAGCCTTGAGCAAAACCCACCACAGTAAGAACACCCCAGTCTTACTAGGCTACTTTATTTTTAGCACAGTGAACTGAAAAGCCATGCTTTTTCACATACCTGTATCCTTCCCTTTTCTGAAATGACTTAGCATCTGCCATTCCCACTGAAGAAGGGAATTGCTGCCAATGCCAGAGGAGATTTGGAATTTTTCATTGCTTAGCTTCAGCATTCTTCTGAACTTGAAAAACTGGTAAAGGAGCAGCAAAACAGGGAATTTTAGTTAGCAGCTTAAATGTTAGATTTGTGCATCTTTTACTGGATCAAAAGCAGCATCAGCAATATAAGTAGATTAATTATTTAGGTAGCTGGGTGTATTTTGTTTCAATAAATTTTGCTGATTGTACTGAAAGAGGGGAACGTGTTTATCTGAAATACTCCCAAAACTATATAGGCAGGAACAAGTTAATGTGGGCTGTAACACTTCATATGGATAGGAGTAGTGAAAGAGTTACAGCAGAAATAATTACAGCTAATCAGCTCAACTGTATGTTTTTCATAGCTCGTTGTAGCCACAATGGCAACGTCATCTGAAGAAGTGTTGCTGATAGTGAAGAAGGTGCGTCAGAAGAAGCAGGATGGGGCCCTGTACCTGATGGCTGAACGCATTGCGTGGGCACCCGAGGGCAAGGACCGCTTCACCGTCAGCCACATGTATGCAGACATCAAATGTGAGTGAACCCTGCTCCTGCTGCACTCAGCACTAGTGCCATGGATGTGTAAATATCACACAAAGCTCACCTGCCATATAATGCCAGGGATAGCTAAGTGAGGAAGGTTGCAAGGGTCTGGAGCTTCCGCCAGGCTACTCTGTAGCAGCAGAGATCAGGGCTGTGGTGAAGGATGCTACCACAGACGTTCCATAGTCTGCAGATGCTTAACTTACACTGCATTTATTATTAACTTTGATGAACTTCTGCAATAAATTGAACAGAAAAATAATCTGTGCCATATGCTTGTAGAGGAAAGGGTGGGAGGAGGTTTGAGGAAGTGTATAGGATTTTCAGCCTAACACAGAAACTATCTGGCATGTCATCTGTTTAACTCAGTATCTAAAGCTGTTTCGATTTTCATATAAAATGAACTCTGTTTTATTTTCATCCAACAGACCATAGCTTCCAAAGTGTCAGCTTCTGTAGTTTGGCCTAGCTGGTAACATTCCTTATAAGCATTTGCTGTTGCAACAGCAGAGTACTTGCAAGTCAAAACTAAACAGTAAATGTCTATAGCATGCTGCCTTTCTGGCTCCAATTAGTGCTTGTATTTCATGTGCAGTAATGCCAAAGAAGGAATAAAAAGTAAATTGTGTGCATCACTTGGTAATTGTTTAGTGATTGTCACTGTTTAAAGTCCCATACAAGCATTGCAGCATCATCAAAGGTGTGTGATGGATCTAAGATGCTCTTCTCTTAAATATGAATGTGATAAGAAGTTTAAAAGCCCCATTCATCTATAGTAGTCATCTTTGTGAATGTTTTATTTAGCTATTAACTTACACTTAAGCAGCTTGTATTTTGAATATGTACATGTATAGTCATTGAAGTATTTTTAACTTAAAAGAAAGATGCCATTTTTGTCATCTGAAATAAAACAGGGATGAGATATATTTGTAAATTTGTAATAGAGACGGTGATTTAGTGTTGACATTTGGTTCCTGTCTCCCACTTGCTCTGGAGAAAGGGCTGATATTCACAGTTAGTTTAGTGCCATTTGCAGTGCTTCACTAAAGTCACTATAGCACAACAGTCCATAAGCATAGGTGTCCCAGCTTCTGCTCCCTCTGGTTATGAGGATGGAAGCAGGAATTAGGTTTTTCTTATGAGTCATGAGGGTGTAGTAGTAGCTTGGAGGCATTGGTGATTGACTTGGGGAGCAGTAGTGGCTAACTGCACTTAGCTTACCACTGGAAACTGGGACCCAGATGTGCTCTGACCCGCCCTGCTTCTGCTTTTCTACCACTGTCCTTCTGCAGGAGCTGGGCCAGCTGGAAAAACAAAAGGGGGTGCTTTTCAGTGGATCAGTTCCTTGGTTCAGCTTGCTGCACAAACACTAGCCATCGTACAAGAAATGCAGCAGGAAGAAGTGGAAAGGGGGAATGAGGTCACCTTTCAGCAGCAGCCTGGATTCATTCCAGGTTAAAGTGTCCAGGTGATGACAGCCTCATTTGCAGCAGTTTTCTAATGGATGCTGTGGGGAATGCAAAGATGAATCAGGACTCCTGACCAGGAGCTGAAGGATATTGAGCAACAGGCTGCTACTGTCTGTCTTGTATTTTAGAGTGAAAAAGGTGCAGGGTTCAGACTAATTCAAGGGGAAGACAGACTGTTCCATTTTCACAGCTACAATTCACACACAGGATAATGGTATTTAATTGGATGATGAGGATAACTGCTTATAAGCAAATACTCTAGGGAAGACAGTTTCTTGTATAAGCTTACTGTCCGTCTCTGCAATCTAGGCCAGAAAATCAGTCCAGAAGGTAAAGCTAAAATTCAGCTGCAGCTGGTATTGCATGCAGGGGACACAACCAACTTCCACTTCTCCAATGAAAGCACAGCAGTGAAGGAGCGAGATGCAGTCAAGGATCTTCTTCAACAACTGTTGCCCAAGTTCAAAAGGAAAGCTAATAAAGAACTTGAGGAGAAGAACAGGTAAAGGGATAACAGCCTAAAAATTCGTTGTTTTTTTTTTTCTTCTTATTGCTAGCTAACTATCGTGTATTTCTGTTAACAGTTGCTGTTATTTCAACATCATGAATGATACAGCATTTGTTTCCCTAGTAAAAATCTCCCTGCTTTCTATTTCAAGGCAGTTCCTTGAGACTTGCATAACTGTCACATGTTGAGAGTACACTTGTGTGCTTAGTGATGCTTTCTTGAGGTGTAAAGGCAGCCAGTCTGGCTGCCACCCAGTCTTTCTTATCCAACAGCTATGAGAGGAGAGCACCCAACTGGCAGTCTGTCTCTTTAGTCTTGTTAAATATATGTGTATCAGTTCGAAAAGCAGCTTGAAAATTTTTTTTTCCTTTTCCAGAAATTTTGTAGAGCCTGGTGATTTTTTTTTCCTCCCCATAGAGTCTCTTCCCCCTCAGATCTTTTCTGATGTTTTATAGACTACTAAATTGTTAGGTATTTTCATGCATCTCACTTGAGATGCTGCAGTTTGTTATTTGGTATACAGGATGTTTATTCTAAGAAATGTTTTGAGAAGATGTTGAGGACCTAAGTCCTTTTCCCAAATGGGCTCTTGAGATACATTTCCGTTCCTTTAAAATGTTTGTGTTAAACCAGTCCCTGTGGCCGCAGAGCTCCCTTCTCTGCATCTCCCCTGAGGAGTTTCACTTCATTCTAGTGTCTGATGTGAATCCTGTGTGTCATGGCTTCCATTTCCAAAGACTGTTCTGGCTTTGAACATAGCTAAGTTAAAGCTAGATTTTTCAAAACATGAAAGCATTGCCTCATGGGACAGACTGGAACTTAACAAGGAGATTTCCCAGCAGAGGGGCAAGAGCCTTTGTGCTGGAGCTATGACACAATCAGGATTAACTGGTTCCAGTACTGCAGCAACCACTAGGGTCTGCAGCAGTGCAGCCTGCTTTGGCACTGTTCCCATACTGGTTTTTTATGCTATGTGCCTTATTTCTGACAGTATTGGTGCTGAGAACATGGGCAGTCTTAGCTCTGAATTCTTTGCCTCCTTAAATGGAGTTTTACAGCATCACACAGTATCAAGAACTTCTGTAGGTACTGAAAAGCCAGAATCCCTGCACGTACTCAGCCAATAGTGTGTTCTCTTGATTAGAAGTCCAAGTCTAGTGATGGGGCTTCATTAACTTAATTGCAACAGATAAGGCAAAAAAGATTAAACCTGTTGTGGAAGGGTACAACATCCAGAGTCCCCATGGCAGTTCCTCCATTTATTGATATGTGGGAGTTAGGTACATATCAAAATTCCAAGCTTTTTTGAAATAACCAGAATAACAGACTGCTTTCTGCTGCACTAATTTGTAATAATTGCCACTAATCCATACTTATGACAATGAGAAAAACTGGAGGAACCCTGGTGGTTAAAACATAATAGGGATACCCTGCCACAAAGCTTTCACTTCCACCTCATCCTACTTGTACTTAGAGCTACTAAAGGCTTTCATTCTGTCCAGACTGCAGTTTATCCATGTTCTTCCCAGACTAAGTACTATGTATCCGTAAGGCTCCTGATTTATTTTTGTTGTTTGCAATTGATCAAGTCCCTGAGGTACATGCTAAAGATTGGTGAGGTTATTGGCAGATTGTGATCACACATGCACATTTCCATGAAAATAGCCCAATGGGTATCAAATAAGGCACACAGCTGTAAAAACAGCTACTGAAATGTGAGTGAAGATTCAGGTGCATAGTATTTGCATTTTGAGTAGTAAGGGTGATATTTGATACGTGCATGATAACTTCTGTAAACACTGCTTCTTGGTGGAAGTAGTTACACAGAATGTGTCTCACCCTTGTGCTGTGTGTGATTAAGGGAGGAAGATCCTTCTGTCACCACAGAAACATAAATGAACAACCATTAGGGTAATGTGTTTTAAGGGATCTTATCCCATACATATTTTGTGATCTATACTCTTGTACTAAATAGAGATCTGTAGCTACTGAATTTTAAGATCTTAAACCAAGAAATGGACAGTGCTGAAATCTCCTTTTTTCTCCCCGTCATACTTTTTTTGTGGAACAGCAAGAAAATTCATTGTGCTTTTACAGTTCAAGAGATTCCAGTCCTGGTGTGCAAAGACACAAAAGCACCACAGAATATTTTAGGATAAGACATGAATCCCACATTAACTTTTTCTTAGGCATTACTGTTTTCTAACTTTCAGTGTTAACATCCATTTCTTAAGTCTTTTCAGATAAATAGTGCTATTGACATTGGTTGTTTACACAGTCTTGTTAGAAATGCACAGCATTTTGAAAGGAAAGTTGGTTTCTGTTCCTTTTGTGAACTCGTGTTAGTTGTGGAAATACAAGTGATTTATTCTGCAGTGTTTCAATTCTATTCAATACATTTTTTTACCAGAATGCTGCAAGAAGATCCTGTTTTGTTTCAGCTCTATAAAGACCTTGTTGTGAGCCAAGTAATCAGTGCTGAAGAATTCTGGGCCAACCGTTTAAGCCTGAATGCAGGGGATAATTCTGCAGCACCTAGTAAGCAGGATGTGGGCATATCTGCAGCATTCCTGGTATGTTGAACCTCTAACTTGTAGGATTTTAGAGCAAACAAACTGGGAAAAGCGAGAGTTCTGCTCATGCACTTTATTCCCATATACATGAATGTTGTACTTTCCTGGTTCCTCAATATCTCTCCTCTATTCCAAGCGTAAAGGAGAAAAAAAAAAGTTTCCTGCTAATCTGCAACCTCAACATTTTGGCAGTTTAAGATGTCCAATTTGAACTTTAAATTGCCAGTAGGCAGATGATGTTTGTACTGCTGCTCTGCCTTCTGTAAAACAGGACTGATATGAATATATGGTCACATAGATTAGATTATACTACATTAGTGTGAGCTCAATAAATTAAAGAGTGTATCTGTGGCAGCATTGACATGCATAAATTAACCTTTCCACATAAGGGTTTCATTCCCTTCCCAATTTTTTTAAACAAACACATGCTTTCAGCTACTTGAAGAACAACTTGTGTCTCTGAAAGCTCATTTTCTCCCTCTTTTTCTCTAACTTCCAGTTATTTTACCCATTTGTAGAAACCATGCTTCAGTAATTTCAGTGCAGTCTAAAAGTAATCTAGGTACAACTTCAGATTCCTCACACGGAGACATGTTTCTACTTCTGCAACAAAATTCACACATAGGACTCCTCAGATGGAATCCCACTTCCACCTTTGTAATGACTGTGCATACAGTGGGTTTGGAGGGAAAGAGGAGGTAGGAATTGTTTTAATTTAGCTGCTGTACAACCACTTGGTTTATTTTCCCCCTTTGGAAATAACCTCAATCAGTTGCCAAACAAATTTGATTGCTCTGATTTCCTGTCTCCCATTATTCTTACATTTTAATGTTTAAAAAAAAATCCACAATGAAAAGTAAACCCACCAAATCTTCAAAACTGAAGCGTTCTTAAGCAAACTGATTATGTGTGTGTCCTCTGCATTTGTGAAGAGAAAATCTTCAGATACTTCTGTGTCTTAATTCAAGTTAAATCTGACTGGCTCTGCTCAGAATGAGTGTTAGCCTAGGAAGACGATGGTACAAAAGCTAGACTTGAGGTACACAGGAAAAGGAGGAAAAGGCAGCAGCCTGTGCAATCATGTACTTTTCCTGTTTCTGAGAACTAACGGAGCACTCGCCTCCTCCAGAGCTTCCTAAAGAGATCATTGAGATTTAAGTTCAAAATTCTGACTAAGGCTAACACTCAAGCTTTAAATTCAGTGTTACTTATCAGTTATACTAAGATATTCTTTATGTATAAGGTAAAAAGGTATAAGAGCCATAAATCCTTTTTTGGCATTTCATTGTAGCCACTGATTATTCACTACCTGAATGGTTGAGTGAACAATAAAACATGAGGTATACACAGTACCTACCTATAAAAATAGATGCTTACCTATTTTTACTTTGACACAAGGATAAGTATAAATTAGTCAGGCATAAATAAATTAAGTATATCTTGTTTTGACCAATGAAGTGTTCTTTGCTTTCTAAAGCCTGCAGTCTGCTTGTTGAATTGTCCCTTAAGTGGCAAGTATAATAAAGTAATTCATGTTCACTTGTTCATTCCTCATTCTAAAATACCTATGTACAATCAAATATGCTGTGGATTTCTGGAGGAAGATTATTTTACCTGCAGCAGACCTTGCTTGCAAGATGCCAGTTGTCTTCCTTCTCCAGTTAGAGAAAGCATCCAGACATGACTGTTTTTTCCTGTGTGCTTTTCCTCAGGCTGATGTACGGCCTCAGACAGACGGCTGCAATGGTCTGAGGTACAACTTGACTTCGGATATTATTGAATCCATATTTCGGACATACCCTGCAGGTAAGAGCAATGTTTTAGATACCAAACACATTCATTTAAGATTGGCCTTTTTACTGTCTTACTGTGGAAAGACTGAAATGTTAGTCTGAGCCTGGAAGTATAAGGGACCATGTCTTCCAGTCTTCTGGATAATTTTCCCTGCCTCATTAGAGGGATGGGAAGAAGCATATTCATATGTTTCATAAAGGCATAAAAATATGCTTTTAAAAAGCTAATAAAAGCTAATGAAACCCTGATTTCATTAAATAAAAACATTTTAACTTGTGTTGACTTTTTGTTTTTTAAGTTGTGAGTAGATGTTTGATTCCCATGATACTCTCCTACTCAGTGTTCCAATTAATTGTTATTTTTCATGAAATCACCTTTGGGAGGAAAAGAACCTGATTTCCATCATTTCCCCTTCACTGTAATGAACATTGACACTGATTCATTTTGGCCCCTAGTGTGGGGGCAATTCAGGAGTGGTCAGGCCACTGTTACATGCACTTTTCAGAGCTTTGCAGGCATAAATTACTATCTGTTTGCTTGTGCTTAACTACTGCAGTCCTTCCATTTAATGGGAATGAGTGGAGGCAGCCAGAAAGCAAAGAAGCCAGCAAGGAAATGTTGACATAAAATACCATGTTAAGATTTGTGGAACAGTTTGTAATTGTTCTGTGTTTTGTTCACAGTAAAAATGAAGTATGCAGAGAACGTTCCACATAACATGACTGAGAGGGAATTCTGGACACGATTTTTTCAGTCTCATTATTTTCATCGGGACAGGCTCAATACAGGCTCAAAAGACCTCTTTGCAGAATGTGCCAAACTGGATGAGAAAGGTAAGCTGGTTGTTTCTGAAAGCTACAAATGGTCATGGAAAGTTAGCTACAGCTTTGCCATTCTGAGCATGTTTCATAGTGAGAGCATTTCTTGGAACAAATTAGCCTTTGGAAAACAGCAACACTAGAAATAAGCTTTACTACAAACTCCATAATATGCCATCATGGTAGATTGACTATGTGCCATCAGTTACTATGGAATAATTTTGTGTACACAATAGGTTATGTTGTTTGGTATCTGCACCATTTACAACAGGTACAGCTTTTGTTGTAGATGGGGTTTTCGTAAGTGAGATTCGTATTGGTCCAGATTTTCCAGAGAAGTTGCCATCCCTGTTCTCTGCCAGTCTTTTTAATCTGAAATCTAAAATATTATCTGTTTTTTACGAATAATAACGATTATTCGTAAATTACGAATTATCGTAAAAAATTAACGAAAATTACGAATATTATCAAGTTTTTTACGAACTTTTGAGATAGGTTTGTAACGATATAGAAGGGTGTGAAGTTGGGATCACTTACCACTATTCCCTAATATGTATTTTGGCTAATGAAAGCCTTCTATTAGGAATGCAAAACCCTTCACAAGTCAAAACTATCACCAGATATAAACTGTCATACCATCCAGGCAGGGCAGCAAAACAGTACCAAAATTAGAAGAAACACAATTGAGGCTTCCCAGTTCCTGCTGATATAACTGCATCTCAATTTATTTTTTTAATCAGCATTCAGTGATTGATAGAAGTTTGTGAAAACAGGGCTAATTAGTAGGAAGATGTTTTAGAGTAACTTCCCACATTTATTGCTTATTTTAAATGGAACTTCAAAAAGGGTTTAAAGTTTTAGTCCCACTGTTATTTGGGCCTGTGCAGAACCTTTGTCTTTTAAAGATTAAATATAACCTAATGATCCCACAATTATTCTGTTTGTTTAGATACAGTTTTTTTTCTTTGTTTCACATAGGGTTAAAAGCAATGGTTTCTCAAGGAGTGAAAAACCCCCTGATAGATTTAACAGCTTTGGAAGATAAAACATTAGATGAAGTAAGTACTTGGGAGAAAAAAACAGAAAACAAACAAAAAATCTGAAAGAAAACCGTACCCCTTCCTTAGTTTCATTTAAGAAGGAAGTGGATCCTTCTTCTAAATTCACTACAAATGCTAATTTTAAAATAAATTCTTTACTAGGCAGTTGCAGTGGTTGGATACTAAACATTCCTATTGCTATGTGTATGTAGGGAAATAGAGACTGTGTGGCTCACATCTGCCTTTGTGTGCAGGGTGTAAATGCAGGACTTCAATTTTTTAAAGAATTACTTTTTCATGTGGCTTGTCGCAAGTGAACTCTTTGGTTTTTTCCTACCTTTTAGACTCTATGACAATGTACAGAAGAGTACCACAAGCCAAGAAAAAGTCTTTGATTTGTTCTTACTTTGAACACTGCTACTTGATTCAGCCTAACTGAAGGACACTTTTACAGTTTCCTTTGTTTAGCTTTAAATACCTTTCTTTTGTTAAAATTATGACTAGCTTGAACTATTACCTGCCTCCAAGTACAAGTTAAAGCAATTGATATCAATGGTGTACCATAATATGAAGTAAATCAGAGGTATGCTTTTCTGTAGTTGATTTGACTGAAACTGTACAGTTGTGGTTAATGATGAAGCTGCATATCTAAGTTTTTTGGTGGGGTTTTTTTGGGTTTTCTTTTTTAATTTTCTTTTTGTGGGAGTTGTCCAAAGCTAGCAGTTTGAAACTGGACCATGAGTTTAGGATAGGTGTGTTTGAAGTGCTTTGCAAACTGCCCTGCTTTGCTTTTGAGGTTGGTTATCATCTATAAGCATGAAACTGCCTGTGGGGTAGATTGAGTTGCCTTCAGCAACCTGGCAAGTGGGGAACTCTGCCAACATGTTAAGGCTTGAGGTTTTTTTAAATTTCTAGTGGTATCACATCCTCCTGACAGGTGTCATTTAGCCTGTGGGCAGCTGGTGTCCCACTAGATGTTAAAAAGAGGTCGGCAAAACAATTGTGTCTTTTCCTTGCCATCAGTGCCTGTGTTTTGCAAAGGTGATCCTTAATTTTTTTTTTTAAGCTAGTTCTGTTTTTACTTACGGTGTTATAAAATTATCTGTTTAAGACTTGTTACCCTCTCTCTGACACCTCTAAGTTGCCAAGCGTTAGCAGAATTTTCAAAGTACATAAGGTGATGGTGGGGCAAAGGTAGGAAAATTATGCTCTGGATGGTGGTACAGAGGGGGTGGCTTCCTGCCTCAAGGGAAAACAGAATTGTCCTGCTGCTCTGGGAGCAGGAGGGAATTAATGTTGTTTTCTTCACAGGGCTATGGCGTTGCTTCTGTGGCCTCTACATCAAATGCCTCAAAGTCTGCTAGAGAAAGTAGCAATGCTGCCATTATAAAACGCTTTAATCATCATAGTGCCATGGTCCTTGCAGCTGGCCTCAGGAAACAGTAAGTTTCAGTGTTGTGTAGAAGCTTGGTGGTTGTAAATTTTAAGGAATTTCCAAAACAAAAACACATCTTCAGTTATTCATCCAACATTTTCTTTTAATTTTTTATAAATAAATTATTTTGCTCTAGAAATGAAAATACCTTTAGGTTCCATTTTACTTTATAGAAGTTTTTCAGAGCTGTTTGAAATGATGACTGCTATTTTTAGCTGAGCTATCATATAAAGCAGATTTAAAAGGAAAGAATATTTCTGACTGAGATCTCTAGCCCTGGTGAAGGCTGCAGAAGTTATGTTCTGTGTGCTGTGTGGAGATGAGGTCTGATGCAGGGAGTTCCTATTGCCTGCCTTCCAGGAGCAGGTCTGCTGGGGCTGCCCACAGCGTGGCATAGGTGGATCAGATGAAAGATTCCTTAGGTGCAGTACCCTGCCCCTGACCAAAAACATCTGTCAGGTCATCTGCTCTACAGCTGCTTTATGGGCAGTCAGCAAGGATCACCACTCTACCCAAATCCTACAGACCTTAACTGTGAGAGATCTTTAGTTAATACTTCCTTCTGTTTAGCTGGGTTCCCTCAAATTGCTCTTTGGTTTTGCACAAATTGAACACCGCACCTTAAGCAATCTCTTCTGGGCAATGTGTATTTCTGTTTCTCAGTTCAGAAAGGGATAACAGGACAGCTGTCCTGGAACAGTTGTATTTCAGGGCTCCCAGAGCTGTGCTAATAACTGGTTGCATAACTGTGTATACAAAGTGTTTCTAATTTAGCCATGATTTTGCTGCATCCCATGTGCACTGTTGGCATGCTGCTATTCCTGAGGAGAGGCACAAGCACCTTCCCTTGCTGTTGAATTTCCCCTGTGACAAACAGGGTTAATGTGAGGAGCTGGTTCCTTCTGTCTACATCAACTACTAGAAATTAAGACATAAAGGGGAAGAAAGTATGTGAATGTGCATATAAAGTTTTTGAAACAGATGTATTTACTTTGTCTCTAGCTTGTATCTTAAGTTTCCTGTGAGGTGAATTCTTCTTAATGCTGTTTCTCTATTTTAAGAGAAGCACAAAATGACCATTACAGTGAGACCAGCAGTACGGATGGAAACTCCAGGGATTCAGATTTCTTTCAGCCACCACTGAAAAAGGTATAAAGTTAGCTGATGTGATTCTAATTGAATGGAACTGGAAGCTGTGTCTCTTAAAAAATTGCTGAAAGTTCCTCACTTGTTTCATGACACATCTGAAGTGAAACTTTTTTAGCCTTGTTTAGAAGTATATAGAATAATAACCTGACAGCCTGTAAGAAGCCTTGTACTTCTGTTAATAAACACAAATAAGTTACACATAGAAGCATTATGCTGTTTAGCTTTTCAGGAGTGCCCAATGAAAGTAAAAATTTCTAAGATGCTTCAGAGATTAGATCCAGATATCTGGTTCTTTCCATTTGCTGCAGTTCTATTTTTGGCCCCTTTCCTTTTATTTTTCTTTCAAATGCCTGAAAACTTCTGGAGAACATCCATCAGAAAAGGGTATTGGTGTTCAAGCACCAATATTAACCTGTCAACTGTGTTGTTTGCAGAGGGGATGATGAAACTTGCACATGTCTTAGTCAGAAACTCAAGTGAGGTTGAACTGAAAGTGTAGTGACACCTGGTGCAGTAAAATACAGGGCAACAACCTGGTCTAGACTAACCAGAGCAGCTCACAAAGCGGAAGAGAGTACTGTAATCACTATAAAACTCAATTGAATACTCTTTCTGGAGCTGACAGCCTAAACAGAAAATGTCAGAGGGGCTCCAAACTTTGCTGTGTTGTGAGAAAACCTTGTAAAGTATGTGGTGTTAAATATGGGGTAGTCTTTGACTCTTCCCAAAAGCTGCAAGTTTTACCGCGTGGAAAACGATACAGCAAGACTAGAAGAAATGTGATGAAAAGGTGGATGAAAGAGTAGCAGGAGAATAGGAGACTTCAAAAATAGTTTTCTGATTGTGCAAAGTCTGATATCACTGTGCTGTTACCTCTCACTGCTAATATTCCACAGCTCTGCTATCACCAGGGAGCTTGGGATAATTACTGTGGTTTTAGTCTTAGACTCGTGTACACAAGCTATTAAATCATTACTACTTCTGCTAATCTGGAGTTAGATGGACATAAATAGAGAGCAAAATTATAATCTCTGTACAGCTGAACACTTTTTGGAAGTGGCAGGGACTGCCAAATTTTAGCCAGAATCTGGAAAAAAAGCAATGGTGCCAAGACTTCTAAATGGCCTATCCTGAACAACATTGGGCATCACTCCCTCTGGAGGATAGGCGTGAGTCATTCCATACCTGGGTTTTCTTTAAGGTTTTAGTAACCCTTCAGCTCAAACTCATGAACCAGAAGAAAGCACTGGATGCATGGACTTGTGCCTTCATTAGTAACATGTATCACTGTTTGGCTCATTTTAGGTGAAACTGCAGGAGGCCATTGAATATGAAGATTTATCAAAGAATAATAGCGTTAAAACTATTGCACTAAACTTAAAGAAGTCTGATAGGTAAGTTAAAATAATGCACAGCTATTTCAGCAGAGCCAGGGGTTTCATCACAGCCCACACAGGACCAGCTGATTTAGTCCCTACTGTGCCACACTCAGGTGTGTTAAAGCTAAGTTTAGAAACCTATTATGAGCTTTCCCATAAACCACTTTCCAAGTAATGCCCTCTTAAATTTGTATCTTTATTTCTCAGAGTGGTTGGGGTAGGGAAGGACATCTGGAGATCATCTAGTCCAACACCCCTGCTAAATTCCATCTTGCTTTTCAGAGAGTTGAGTCTCTGTAAGCCAACCTCAGTGACCTTGATATGTAATTTCTGTGAAAGCCTAACAGACCTCTCTTCACAGTTCTGTACTTCGTTGCAGCTTCCAGTGGAAAAATGTGTTACATATAAAAAGACATGAAATTCCAAGAAAAATTCACTGCCAGGCAAAATAGTGCAGTTGGGACAGTTTGGACTGCTCACTGGTCTAGGATTTTTGTAGTAGTAGTCCTCTTGTATTCTAGACTTTTGAGTTTGAGAACCATAAATGTTACTTCAGAAAAAGAGCAATATACAGGAAAGAGAAAAGCTCCACATCTGCACCTGCCTTCATTTATCTTAGTTTCAGTTGAAAGTGATAAGAATTACTCCATTCTAGTGATATTTCTAGAATTTGGTGGCAAGGGTAGCTTTTCATTGGCAAAATGATGATCACAGATTCAGCAACAGAAGTTCTTATTTGCTGCCATACCATCCCTAACCCAACCTCTTTCCATGTGGCAATATATTGTACTTTATCAGTAAATCGTGTCAACAACTACAAAACATCTAAAATTAGAAACATTTGAAGAACTGTCCAGAAGTTTGTTCTCTTGCTTTACTCTTAGTAATAACGCTTACCCCTTTTCTCACTTAACAGGTATTACCATGGTCCAACTCCAATTCAATCACAGCAATATGCAACCAGTCAGGATATAATTAATTCATTTCATAGTATTAGACAAGAAATGGAAGCATATGTACCCAAACTAACTCAGGTATGGAAGAATTTTCTAAAAATGCCCCTCTTGATCTTAGCTTAGCATCTTACTTTCTATACAGTTTTGTGTCTCATGTCTACTGGAGTTTCAATTTTTCATAGTAAATTATCTCCAATTTCTGTTAACTGATTCATTTTACAGGTTTAGGTGATACCTTTTGAGCTGTTAGGTTTAAAATCTACACAATAGGAAACTGAGTCATTGCTGATGCTCAGATATATTCTTCTGTTCCTTCCTTCTTTTGAGAAAATGGTAAAGGTATGAGGTAGTAAAGCAGGACAGTCATGCACAGGCCAGGGTATTGATCCTGCCCTGAAAAATTTAGGGGGTTACAGTGAGCAGTTTTTAACTGAACCGGTCTTGTGCTCCTAAATGCACTTAGGCTGTCAGTCTGCTGTAGGCTGCACAGAAGCTCTGTGCTGGCACCTGGAGGGCAGCAGAGCCCTGTGGCCAATCTCCCCAGCCAGCATCTGAACTTCTCTGTTTGTAAACCTAGTTTGGTGCCAAATAAAGCAGCCACAACTCTGCTACACTTCTGCACAGTAATGCTGTGTCTTAATTCAGAGTAAGTGCACAGCCAGTTCAAGGTCTAGGTAGAGAAAGGGTTGTAATTAGTGGGAGAGTTTTCACTGCAAACGAGCTATAGCACTTAAAGGCACTCTGACTAATTCTGAAGAAGAGCAGAACCTGAGCTTCCATGTATGTGTTCAGCTAATCTTATTTTAAAAGGAATTTATTGGAAAAAGTGACCTGAAATATTTGTTCCCTTTCTCTCCAGGTTCTTTCAAGTGGTGATGCTGCCAGCACTATTGCAGTCCTGTCACCTGGAGGAGCACTTATGCAGGGTGGAACACAGCAAGCCATAAACCGTAAGGATTTGGGATGTCTGATGCTTTAATCATGTCCTACTGCATTGCACAGCACTAGCTGGCTTGCTGTTTCATCTCTCCCTTAGGATGTGTTACTGTGATAAAGGCAAGCATGGAAACACGTAGCTGGAGTGGTACTGGGTTACAGCAACAAAAGAAAAGCAACCACCCAGCCACACCATGGGGGTGGTAATAGCTACACCTATGCTGAGGCAAGGGAACAAGAGAACATTTTACACAGCAAGTAATGAAGGAAACACCTGATAGATACTAAATTGTCTTGCAGATACTGGGTTTTACTTGTTCAGTATTTCTGATTTTTTTTTTCCTGGATTATAGAAATACAATATACTCTGTGAAAACTCTAAAGAAGCAAAGCCTAGATAAGTGTCTCAAACTGTTTTTTGCAGCCTGCATTTAAGATCCACAGCTTGCTCTGAAAAAAGGCAACCTCCTTGTAGACTGCAAGGGCAAATCAGACGGCCTCTCCTTCTAACACCTCCATTCAACCACCCCTTTCCTTGTTGTCACATTGCTGCCAGTTTGAGTTCCTGTCTCTTTAGACTCACAGCAGATGAATCTCTGTCCTCAGGATTTATATAAGTTTTCTAGTTTATCTTGTGTTACTTGGTCTGAAAAGCAGCAGACAGTAATTCAGACAGCTGGAAGAACAAGTATGAGTTCTTTATGGTACTGAAAGCAAAGGAGTCAGCAAGTAGTAGTGAGGCTTTCTTACCCATCCTGGTTGACATATTGGGTGCTACACTTCAATTCTTTGAGCCTGACCACCACTTCTTTCTTGTAACAGCCTCATCCTAAAATTTGATACTCACTGCTCAGTTCACTGTGCTCATCCTCAGTGACTACCTGTACTTTTTGTTTGGGTTTTTACAATTGTGGCTCTTTCCTTGTTCTTGAACCCTGTCACCCTTTCTTCTTTAAGAGTACTTGGGACACAGTTCTTTTTTCCTGTCTGGATTTTTCATCTTCCACATGCTGTAACCATATTGCCAGTGTAAGGCAGAGGGAAACTTGAAGTACCCACCACAGAGATCTTAGCACTGTGTTGTGAGGACACCACGCTGCTGGTGCCAGGAACACCACTGCCATGCTGTTAGAACAGTACAAATACACAGCTTCCTATCCTGGATTAGGTTTGGTGTCCTTTCTTTCCCTAGCATGGATCTCCCTAAATAATACTCAACCTTCCAAGTATAGAGCCATAAATAGCAACTGACCTGATCTAATTGCTGCTGAGGTGTGAGGCATCTCAGTGTTCCCTCCCAGCCAGCCTTTCTGTGATTGTAGTGGAAGTGTACATTGCTAACCTCCTTTGTTAGCCTTAGTTCTCATTTTTCATATGATGGCTTGGGTGATGTGAAAAAAATCCTTTTTCCTGTTGCAGAGATGGTGCCAAATGACATTCAGTCTGAACTAAAACACTTGTACGTGGCAGTAGGGGAACTGCTACGACACTTCTGGTCCTGCTTCCCTGTTAACACACCATTCCTAGAAGAAAAGGTAATGCAGAGCTTTGCCTTATGGCCCTGGTTATGATGTGGTTTACAATGACCATGGTTTAGAATGGCTGTCCTTACTGAAGTACAGAACTAATACACATGCCTCAAATCAGTACAGCTCTTACTCATCCCTAGAACTGAAGTTCACAAAATAACATAAAACCTTTTTTTTTTTCAGCAGTTCTGCTAGTACTAATTAAAATTATCCTTGTCCTTGCCTCTCTGTTAGCTCACTTTAGGAACGGTAGCTGTAAGCCAGTTTCAAACAGAATGGGTAGCTCTGTTGCAGCTGCAGAGTTCTCATTCCAGTTTAAAACACAAAAACTAAAGCCTCCCTTCCCCAGCTCCAAGAAATAACCTCCACAGTGCCAGTACAAGCAAGTTTTCCTTATTCTTCTATCCAGTGCAAAAATCACTATCATACCTTCAGAACACACATGGCTTTTCAGAATTAAGTTGCCTTCAAGGACAGATGTTTGCCTACAGCCAGGCCTATGCTTCTAACTATTTTTCTGTTGTTTTTGACCTCACATGGATAACAAAGATAAAAATTTGCATTCAGATACATTTGCATGTCTGCTACAAAATGTGACCTGAAAATCCACAGGCTTTGCTTGAAGCAAAAAACCATTTTGTGAATATCTTTTATCTATTTATAGTGTTTATTAAAGAAGCAATAATCAGAGTGGCATACTGCATTTTCAGTCATACTGCATGTATCTCAAAAGTAAATACACATCCAAGAAGTGTTAGAGACTGATAATTGAATAACTTTCCTTCCTAAAACTACACATACCTGAAGCAGCCCCCAGAATTAGTTACAGGGTGTTCTGTTGGAGAACAATTTGTTAAAGGAAATGAAACTTCTCTCTTACTATAATTCTTCAGTATTGTAATACTCATTTCTGTCTCTCTCAGGTTGTTAAAATGAGGAGCAACTTGGAAAGATTTCAGGTTACAAAGCTCTGCCCATTCCAAGAAAAGATTCGGAGACAATATTTAAGCACAAATGTAAGGGGAAAGTACTGTTTAATTATGTGGGTGCAGCATATCAATTTCAGTCTTATCTATGAGAGGATGGTAGCTTTGTTACTTCTAATCCTAGGGCATTTTAATTTTTTTTGTTAGGAAAAATTGGGCAGAGGGAAATTTTGTACACAGTTAAGCAGTCATCTCTTCTGTCCAACTTACCGAGTGATGCCAGCAACTGACAAGAACTGTAACTTAAATTTACCTGAGTGACAGAAAAGAAAGGGGAAGTCACGTTTCATTTTTCACTTCCACCATGAAGTAGAACTTGAGCAACTTCAAAACTCTCCCCCTGCATCAGATTTTAAGTGGTCACTGTCTAAATACCAGAATAGACAGCATAATGAGGTGTCACTTCCTCATGGCCTTTCAGCTCAGCAGCTCTCTGCACTGCTCCCTCTATGGATATTTTGCATCAGAGTCTCAAGGGCCTTTCTCTGATTTTAGTGAGATTACTCATAGTGAATAAAAAGGAAGAATACACCTGAAAGGGAGGGGAGGGGATCTGTTTTCCAGCAGCTGGGACAATGTTTTTCCCTCTTCCTGTTCCAGTTAATAAGTCATATAGAAGAGATGCTGCAGACAGCCTATAATAAGTTCCACACGTGGCAGTCCCGGCGCATGCTGAAGAAGACGTGAGGGCGCATCCTGTACAGGTCTGAGAGCAAAGCCTGCAATAGGGTAGGACTACAGCCTAGGTATGTGCACATCTTAGAGTTGTTGCAGGAAGACCTGCAAGCTGTGGACTTCTGGAAACGATGCTAACTGAACTTGCACATTTTTGAAAAAGAACTGAGATTAAACTTGAAAACTGGGGAGAAAAACGAGGAAGAACCAAAACGGAAGAGCTGAGGCGCAAAATTATTTAAAAGACACTGTTTACTGCAGTTACTCAGGAACTGCTTTTGATTTGCATAAAGAGCTGCTTTCAGAAATAAAAAATTTAAAGAGGGTGTATTAATAAAATTTGTTTTTCTGTCTAATTTTGTTTTATGAAGTGTATGGCACAGGGTAGATCTCAAAAGTTTTTCTTCACTGGATTCTGACATTTTCTTGAATTCTGTTTGTACTTTCTGCAACAGTTTACAGTGATGTTTTAAAACATAGCTGAGACTGTTTTTGCTTCAAACATCTGGGAGATTGTAGCTGTCAGAAGACAAGCTCCTGCCATATGTTTCGCCACCAATTGGAAGCAAGAGACATTGCACTGAAAGCTGTTCAAGGTCTGGGGTCCCTAAAGGTACACAGGGGCAAACTTTTGCCTGAAGTCTTTGATTTTTATGCAAAATTTTTTCAGCCATCAGTTTTGCATGTTTCCTTTTGAGTGCAAGTGTGTGCTACTGCAATCTTTTTTTTTTTTTAATGGTGGCATTTGTTCGGAAGAGAGAATGCATTTTTAAAAATGAAATTAAATAAAGTTTCTTACAAAAGTCATTTATTTTCAATTCTTAGCCATTTTTTATTTCTTCACCTAATCTGTTTTTCTTCACATTTCCCTTTTGACTATAATACTGTTTTTGGCGAATTGATAATCATTGCAAAGAGAAAAGTGTGTTATTTACACAGTGTCCATAGATATTGGGATCTGTGCCATACTTTGTTCTAAATAGAATCAGTTCACAGTTTCAGACCAACTTGTCTTGTATTAAATGTGACTTAAATGCAAAGTAACCCCCTTTTCTAGAATATATGCAGTTTAATGACAACCCTGTATTTTTTTGTCACTTTGACTGGACAAAAGCCTAGTATGGGCTACTGAACTTTTTTACTTCAGATTAAATGTGACTGTTAAAGATGCATCTACTACAAAGACAAATCAGACTGACAATATGTATTCAAAGCAAGCACAGCAGTGTTCAGTACAGCATAAGAAATTCCCCAAACCTGCATGATGGCTTAATACTACATTTTGGTATGATGCTAAAACATGTCATGATAGTATGATGTTGGGTGGATAATTCTTGCAAATTCCTACAGCAGAAAAGATGTATTGGTGTAGCCAAGTGGGTGCTTGTTCTGTGCTGCTGCTCTGTTTATGCAAGAGGGGTTTTTTCTTTAACTGGTGCGTGGAAGTCAGCGGCTTCCTTTGACCCTTTCCTTTCTGATTTTTGTATTATGCTACAATATTTTGCTAAAAGCTGAGTTTCAGTTAAGCATCACTATCTGCACCAAAGTCCTGTTCAGAAATGTGTGCATATTGTTCAGCTTCATTCTCTGTCTGCAGCTGCAGACCCATGCATGATCCCTGCTCTGCGCTGTCTGTGAAGTTCTGCTACAAGAAATGACTGGGCTCAACCAGAGATGCCCACTGGTCTTGACAGGGTGAAAGTGTCACTGGGAATAAACAGATGCACTACAGCATTTGGGGATGAGGTGCACATCTTGTCAAGCATTACCTCTTGTGAGAACTAAACTTTCTCTAAAATTTAGGCTTAGGATGTGGCTTTATAAAGCCAAATCTTCTTGTTAAGTGCAGACAGCTCCCAGAAAAAAAGGGCAGTTTTGTTCTCCCCCAATCCAAAGCATTTGGTCTAGCAATTCTGGGGCCAAATTCCAACTATTCCTTGAAAGCTAACACACTTTTCATCATATCAGAGGGCTAGGGTCAAGAAAACAGGTCTGATTTACATTCTAACTGTGCCTGAAGCTATGAACAACGCATTCAGTATTAGACTGCACTGAGACTTCATTTTTTAAAATCCTAGGAGAGTTTTGAATATGGAACTAATTCACCTTTATTGGAATGTATTGAGTGTTCCTGGAAAGACTGAGCAAAATGGTTAACATGGTAAAAAAGTGCCAGTGCATCACAAGAACATTTTACAGCTCCTAGGACTGATGTTTATAACCATTTTGGGGATGGTGTTGCAATAGCTTTAAGTTATTATAATGATACCAGGCTATCAAAATGTACCTTAATGACCAGAACTAGGGGGAAGAGGACTATGAAACTAAATTCAACAGTTTTGCCTAGAGACTGTACAGGCAAGGCTGCTATGCACTTCATATTGCTTTTTCAGGTATTGTGGCAATAAGGCACAGGCCCCTCCTCAAGTAAAGGGAGGTAAACTAAATATTCTTTCTACATTGTGTTCCCCTTTTCTGTAGCATGGTCCAAAACACAGATTCATTCCTTAAGTTTTGAAACTGAATCATCATGCATTATATTACTATTGGAATCTTTATACTGACTTGTATTTTTAATGAGAATTCATAAAACTTGTATCATTGGCATTGATCTAAGATTTGTAGAATAAACCCTACTCTGAATTCTGAAGTGAAGTCTTCTCTAATGCTTAGGCGGTGTTTTCTGATTGAATTAAATCCCTAACAGGCTCTGTTGAGGTCTAAATTGAGAGAACTGTGTATAACATGCTTAGCTGTCCCTTAGTGCTGATAGGTCAGCAGCAGAAGGGTTGCAATATAATTACGGTCAAATTGTTTCATTTTCAGGATTTGAAAGCTACTGCTGCACAAGGAATCTACACCATTACCAGTGCTACTGTCCCTCTGTTCCCTATCATACCAAAGCCACTTTAAGTCTCCAGGGATTAGTACTCTGCTTATTCCATATATTGATGCAGCAGCTGTTGGTTCAGGAGAGCTGCACAGGAGCTTTGTCAGTCACTCTAATCCAAGGTTTGCTAGTAATGGAGAAGAATAACACAGATACCAGCCTGTGCATTGCAGCAGACGAAGGTATTTAGATGCACCACAAAAAAAGGCTGGGTTAATTCTCTCCCAAGAGCTATACCCCAGTTAGGGAGAGCCTTCCACTGCAGCTACCCTACAAGGAGCTTCTTGCATGCTCACAGGGTAGCTCTCAAGACTATCATCTGCAGCTTCCTAACGCGGCAAAGATCTCACCAAGGCCCTGTTGTACTTTCCCAGATGGATGAGTTTCCCCACCGCTCTCTGCTTAAGATGCTTTTTTTAGACCTACAACTATTTTCCCTTACTTATGCTGTAACTACATCCTTAGAACTTCTTGGTGGTGGTATCAGCTAGAAAGCTTTCCTTATCCTTGCCCAAACTCCTATTGAACAGCTTATCCAGTAAGTCACTTGTATAAGGAGGAAAGCTGACAACAAGAAAGCTTAAGACCCAGTTTTCCATTATCCATCCTGTTTCCCTTTCTTAAGGGAAGAACCTGCCCAAGCATTCCTGCATCTTTTAGCCTTTGTATTGCAAGAGTTTCAAAGTGTGAGCCACGATACTCTGCACCAAGAGCTGGAGCTGGATCCAAATGGGATACAGCAACCTTTTGAATAGCAATCAGGCATCACTGGTGATCTACTACTACTGATCCTCAATAAACCCAGTTACAGATGTGTTCCTACAGCAGAGCTCAAAAGCCTGGGGAACCACTAAATTCCTTAACCTCATCTCCCACATGTGTTTCAGGATACTGCATTTCCTCTCAGCTCTCTGAGCACATCATCTCCCCAAAAGATAGCCAAGCCCTTGTCTGTAATGCTGACAGCAAGGGGGTTTGTTAACATCCTAGGTGGAACGTGCACTGTCAGGGCTCTTTTGGGCTGGAAGGGACCAGACCCAGAGGTGCAAGGTGCAGCCAGCACAGCTGACCTGGCTGAAGGAGCCAGAGACCGTAGACCAGAGGCCAGCCACCCCCTGGGCACTCCTGTGGCCAGCACTGGGCAGCAAGCACCCCACAGACCCCTGGTGCCCTCTGTGAGGGGGCTCTGTACACTTGCACCGCGCTGCCCACAGTGCCAGTTCTCCTTTGTGCTGCTCTCCAGGCAGCTTTGGGCTCACAGCCAGGTGGCAGAGTGCATCCACAGTAACAGGAAAGTGCCTTCAGGAATGCGGCCAAGGCTGAGGCTCCTTGCTGGCACTTTCCCAGCCACATGCTCTCAGCTGCTGTGTTTCCCCCTACGAACATTTCTATCCCCTCCAAAACCTGACAGCCCTCAGCTCTCCCTCGCCCTGTCAAAGTCCGCACACCCTTCATTGTGTAAAAGCCAAACTGTAGTTTGGCTGCTGTAGTTGGCTTGGGTGTCAGCATATCCCCAAGGAAAAAGTGTCCTGGACTTAGACCCTGCCCTCCCTGCATGGTTCTTCATTATCTCACTCACAGCCCTCACAAACCACTAGTTAAACCTGAATCTGCTGAAGGCAGTTTCCCCCCAAATACCAATAAACCTAGACACAGGTTTGTTCTCTAGAGCATCACCTTCCACACAGCCCCACCCCATCCCCCTTCCATTCTAAGTCCACTCCCAGGCACATCCTGACAAACCATCACTTTATCAGAATTCCTGCACCCAGCAGAAGCAGCCTCAAGCACTGCTGACATCTCCACTTCCCTGCACCACCCTCCTCAAGCGAGCTCCTGCCCTGTGTGCTTACCCACAGGGCTGCCCATCACCTCTTTGGCACAATGTTATCTCCACCTCACCTGGACACCATGGCCAAGCATCTCACAGTCTGGGAATCCCAGATCCCTTCTGTGTAACCTCCCCAGGACTTGGCTGCCAACACAACCTGTGTGCACCCACAGCTGTGCACTTCGTCCCCTAAATGCTAAACCCTGTCTGCATCATCTCAACAGCACCCCAGTTGCAAGTTTCAGAGAAAAGAGGGAAGCACTGAAGCATACTCAAGCTAAAGCTTCTGTTAAAACCAAGACTCAAAAATTTTGGGAATTGGCCAGAGGTGACCAGACTTTCTAGGGCAGGGTCTGCTTCTCTCCAGGTACTGCACAGGGAATGTTGGCCTCAGGTGGGACTTCCAGCCTGTTACATGAACAACAGCAGTGTGTTGGCTTCCTCCCTGACCTCACCTGCAGCTTCTCCACCAGCAGCTGATGGGCTGATCCAGATAAAACAGCATTGATAAGGAACTTCATTTGACATACCACACGTCCCATGATCAGAAGTGACAACTCAAATGCAACAGCCCCATGACAGCCACTTCCCTGTAAGCACTCCCCCCATTTCTACCTTTGCCCAGCTCTGCAGATAGTATGTTAGGGAAATAAATGCCGAGCTGTAAAGCCACGTGGTCCCTAAGTGACAATCCCTGAGCCTGGGCACAGCTTCCCTCTGCTTCCGGCCACGAGCTGATCACGAAGAGAAGCAGCAGCAGCGAGGGACCAGGAGCAACGCTGGCATCAGCCTGGCTGGCTCTGCCAGGTGTGACTCAGCAGGACAAAGATTGCTGGGCCAGAAGCAGCCAGCACATACCTCTGCTGGTAAGCACCAACCACCCTGTTCTGCAAAGCCAGGCCACGTGAAGCACGTCACTGTGCAAAAACACCTCACAGCAGCATGGCACAGGCACCCAGGGGAGACATCTCTGTGTTCGAGACGTTATGTCACCAAAGCCAGAATGTTTCCTTTTGCCCTGCAGAGCTCAGGAAATTGCACCCTCACGGTCTTTCTGCCTTCCTCACCCTTCAGGCAAAGTTCCCAAACTGGCTGGTGCTGTTTTACAGTGAAATGTTTCTTTAGGGACCTCAGCCCTGGACAGGGATGCTGGGTGCTGCAGCAATGGAACAGCCTTTCTCCACAGCTTGCCACTCCCTTGGGCACAGCTCCTCACCTTGTCTTAACAAATGCAAACACATACAACAGACCAAAGACAAACACAGGGGTTACAATTCAATTTTGTGATAACAGTTCTCAGATGATAACCACTACTTTACGCTGAGCAAGCACCAACACTCCACCGTGGTAAACCAGAATCAGTGTCAGAGCTGTGATCCAGTCCTTAAGTGAGGTCCTATTCAGCTCAAGGATTCAGGGTCTCTAACCAAGGATTTAAGATGCATTTTTCCCTAGGGAGGCAGGAAATCCCTCCTCTTCATATTCCCTGTCAGGAAGCCCTTCATGATGCAATTTCTAGACCTCACATTACAAGACTGACAACCCTTTTAGTTCTAGAAAGAAGGATGGCCCCAGACCTCAGCCAGGCCCAGGCATTCCCGTCTGGAAAGCAGAGATTGCCAGCTGTTTTGTCGGTGCTGATCTTTCTCTCGTGAGGGGAGACCGATGAGAGCAGCTTTGAGCCTCATTTCCCAGCCATACCACTGACAGGTTGACTCTGTGCCAAATGCCTTCATACCGAGGCACATGGGGGCAGAAAACTAACCAATCCCCCCAAAAGCAGCATCCATTCCCTTACAAGCCCAAAGTTCAGTGGTGCTAGCCATTCCTCGCTCAGATAAGTATCGTGACAAACACCTTAGGTAGGGACATCTCATTCTCACTCTCTCCTACCAGCAAAGGGAAATGGCTCCTTTTTGTTCCCTCTGCTCCCTACCTCACCCCTCTCCTGCAGAAGCAACTGCCTTTTGTGGGACTGGGATGGGAACACGGCCTCAGAGATACCAGCCCTGGAGGAACCATGACACTGGACAAGTGCCCTGGCAGCAGGGCTGGCAGAGCCTGGCCTTGATCCCTAACCTCCACCCCTGTTCAGTGTGGGCAACCTGGTTTCCAAGGCCACAGACATGCACTGGGCCCCTCCCTGAGAGCTCCCTGTCATGCCCAAGGTGGATGAGAGTTGGGACAAAGTACTGCCAATCCCCACACTCTGTATCTGGAGACACAGAAGAAAGAGCAAGTTCCCCTGGCAGCTGAGATGGAAGCAGAGTGCCCTCAAGGCACAGCCCACTCTCCATGGGGGTCAGTAGCTGTTTTAGTACACTTGGAGACCAGCCAGGAGAAATCCTCCCAGTGTGGAGAGCTACTTCTGGGAAAGTTCATCACATCACAGCATCCTAGTGTGAATCAGGCCCCTCTGCCCTGCAGCTGTTTGCTGTACCCAGAGAATGACACGGGCCTATGCAGCTCTGTCTCATTTCAGAGATAGCAGATACCTAGGCAGGGAAGGGTGAGCAATGCTGACCTAGAACACAGTCCCTGCCTGGGTGCAGCTGGAGCTCTCACAGACACTCACAAACACAGCCCCCACTCGTGGGTGAAGCATGGGCACTGGGACACGGAACAGCACCTTCTGCAGCCTCTTATCACTTTGGACTTGGCTCCATAACGTGGCTCACTGCTCTCCTCCAGACACAGCTGGCATCAGGCAGCCAGAACCAGGTCCCTGCCAGCAAGCATGAGGGCTCTACCTTGTCCTTTTGCTCAGAGGTCTTTGTCCACAGAAGGGTTCTGTGTGTCAGTGTCAGCAGCAGTAAACCCGACTGTGCCTGGGAGATCCTCTGCTGGAAGAAATATTGGATAGAGAAGCTGCACTTTACAATCCAGTGGCTGATTTCCTGCCAGCTTGGTTCAGTCCACGGTTAAACTGCATCTCCTGAGAAAGGAGGAGTACCACGATTCATGTCTAGAACTACCCAATGCTTTTTCCACCACATGAAAAACCACAGACATGAGGGAGAAAAAGCTCAGAAACACGAGCGGAAGCAGTTTTGTTTCTGCTCTAGTCAGACTCCTATTTAATCCTACTGGGCACAGCACAGTCCTGCCCAGAACTCCTCCATTCGAAAGCTGACATTTCGTTCCCTGCAAGAACGCCTCTCCCCTGCAGCCCTGACTCACAGCCGCCGCTTCCCTTTATGCAACACAGCTCCATTTCCTGGCGATCCCCGGTGCCAGCAGGAGCCGCGGCCACACGAGCGCCAGGCTACAGACAGCCTGCGAGGGAGGCACTTGCACTGCTGCCTCAGTACATTACATTATTTCAGTACTACTGTCCCCCAAACATCACCCACACCCCCTTTTAAGTGAAAAATATCGAACTCTCCACAATCAGAATCTGATGCTATTATTAGACGGCCCTACAGTACACATTGTTGTGTTACACAACACAGCTCGGAGCTCCTGAGTACAGGGTGAAGCTACATTTGCATTTTATTCACATCAGAAAAACTCTTAAAGCAAAATCTCCTGAGTGGTCGTGGTTACTGAGCTTTGGTTCAGATGAGGAGGCAGTCTGAGAGCATGCAAACAGATTTCCCCGGTCTGAAACTAAAGCAGAGGTGAACTCCAGTCACCAGAGGATGTCAGTCCACAGGACTAGACTGGAGTTAGCCAGAAGTAAAACCTTCAGCACACATACAAAGTGGATGTCAGCTCCTTACTGTCAACTGTTTGTTAAATTTCCAACCCCTTTTATGGCACACAGGTTGTTAATGCAGACACAGCTGCTCGCAGTTCCACACGAATCTCACTGCCAAGGCACTACTGCCAGACCAAGAAATGGCTCTGATTCCCTTAAAGGTTAATCTCAAAAGACAGGCTCCAAACTCCAAGGCTTCTCAGCTCTATCACATTTCTGTTTTCTCTTCCCTGCAGCAGCAGGGCAAGCTCCTGCCCAAACTTTTTCCTACAGCTGCAGCAGGAAGCACTGGACTAGCTGCACCAACTCACAGTAATAAACTGGATAAATAGTTCACATTACTCACTTCCAGCTGACTGACATGGTGATAGCTCTGTCACTTTTAAAGGGCTGGGTGAAATGCCCTGCTGCAGCAGTGTGTGCCTTGCAGGAGCACAACAGATCCTGGTGGAGCAAGAGCCATATGGCATCTCCAGAGAGCCCCAAGCTTTGCCTGCAGCTTCCCCACCTACAATTTATAAGCAAGTATTTGTGCATCTAACTCCCACCAGATGTAGCAGGATTAAAATTCTTACTGGAACTTTAAAAATCCAGCCCTGAGGCCATCCCTGCTGGCTCTGCTTGGCAGGAGGGTAGCTGGGCAGCACAGGGCCCAAACCTCGGCAGCTGCACACCTAACCTGTACAACTCTTTTGGAATCTACATCTGTCACACAACAGCATGAGGAAAAAAAACACAATCAGGGACAACATTTAGGATGTGTAATTTCCCAGGGTTACCACCAGCTGTTAAGAACATTTATGTAATCAAAAAGTCAGTACCACTGGTCAAAGACAGCCGTTCAGCTGGCCTTAGACACCATCAAACTTTCTAAAGAAAATATGATTACCTAGTTCAACCTAAACAAGCATTCTCCCAAACCCAAGTTTCCTGCATCACCTGCAAGATGTGAACTAAATAATTCAAAACTTCACTGGATCTAGGTCACAGGCAGGGGTTGGTTTTTCAGTAAGATGTCCCAGAGGAATTGTTTATTTTGTTTAAATTGTTCTTGACTTCCAACATTATATATAAGGATACTCAGTAGCAGATCGAGTGGATGAGAAGTGGGAAGGATAGTGACAAGGGCTAACTTCAGGTCCTCACAGCTGGGGTCCTACTCACTCTCAGGGAAGAGAAAACCATGGATTGCATCAGTCCTGTCTGTGGCTGCTGAGGGTCCAACAGGTTAATTACAAGAGATGTGCAAAAACTCTCAGGCCAAGCAAGCTTGTCTTCAATTTGCAAGGATCCACACGCACATCTCCAAGGGTCTCCAAACCACAGTGGTTGAAAACCCATCTAAGGAGAAGAGAGACAAATTTAAGCTCTTCTGGAGGATGAATTAATGGAATGACTTCTTTTGGTTGACTGTGGAAGGAGCCCTGGTGGAAGTGCCACAGCTACATGGAATGAAAATATTTCTGAGCATCTCCCAGGCCAGCCCTCAGGCTCTTTTTAGGTGCCTATAGTTTACAGAAGAATTGCAAAGGCAAATCTTTAACCCTGTAGTGTTTTTTTCATCTTTGGAAACTCTGTAACGAGCAATCCAGAGTCCAGTGGTTGACCTTACTTTTGGGTATGTTGGTTTTTTCCTCCCACTACTTGCATATAATAGTAGCAAGTTACATAAAGTCAGGAAATGGGACCAACACAAAGTTCAAACTAATTTTCCTATTAAAGGCCTTGCGCAACCATTTTTACAGCAGGCCTTTAATTACATCTTTAGTCCAGTTACAAGGTTGAGATTACAGGAATTTTCAGGTAACTTGGGCAGGTTATCAATACTTCCTGGGAAACATGTTTTGGTTTTTGTATTTCTTTGCCAAAAGGAGACAGCAGTGGTTATACCCATTTTAGAGAAACTAGATATTATATCCTCCCTCAAAAGGACAGAAGTCATAGGAAAAGAAACTTGTCTCCACATGACACATGAAGAGTTTCTCAAATCTGCTTTATCACAGGCAAGCTACTTGCATTATAACTACTAGAAATGCAACAAACTATTTAATATATTGTCCAATATTAAACATCTACCAACTTCACACACCCACATTCAAGATTTTGTATTAAATAAAGAGCTTATCACTCTGCTCCAGGTTTCCAGACAGATTAAGTCAATCTGGGGACAATAAACTCCACAGAAATTGTGCCACAGCTTAAAAAGGTTGTAGAGGAAGTACTGGTTGTTCAGACATGAAGTATCCAACTTCCAAGAACGTGATCTCTGCAGGACACATGAAACTGCAGATAAGAACTAACATGGCAATATATGTTACATTTTAAAATCCTAGCATTTTATTCCACAGTCTCCAAATTCCATGTCATGTTTAGCCGAACAGCATGAGGATGAGAAATTTTAGATTAAAATAATTCTATTTTTATTGGCCAAGGAGTTCCAGCCCTATGGATCTTGTGAAGAACTCTGTGGGTCAAATTTGTGCTATTGTATCAATGTTCCTAAGGATTTATATATATATATTTATTTTTTTTAGTGCCCCGACTGAAATAGATGTTTTGCACCAGTATTTTCTGCAAAATCAAACCTTCAATGCATTAGATACTTAAATTTTAAGTGGTTAAAACTTCTGTTCAGGAACAGAAGTGAGTACAGCCAGAGCACCTATCAAAATCATTATCAGCAAGATAAAGATTTCTTCATCACTAAACTTCCTATTTCTTTCTCATCTAAAACCAGATCATATGAGCAGAGCTTTGAACTTTAGTGTTGATTTTCTTTTTTAACTGTTAAACGACCTCTACTACTTGCATGCGTCTATTAAGTAATTACCTGGTGATTTGATTGCTGTGCACACCATGAATTATGTATTTGTAATACACTGTTCCCTGGGACATGCAGCCACATCCATGGGCTCCAGCAGAAGCCAAACAATGGAGCCAGTGTTCCAGCCCTGGCTCACCCTCTCAGCACAAGTTTTTTCCTCTCTGCTTCCTTTCAGTGCTACCAGGGCTGAGCCACTGCTGCAGCTTTCCTTACAGCTCTGCTTCCTGGAGTCCTGGGACTTGGTTAACCAACAAACAGTTCCTCGCTTATAAAAAAGAATCTTGGAAACGGAAATTCAGGTTTTGGAAGACACAAAGGCAGTTAGAAGAACACCAGATGGTGAATTCTGATTTTTTTTAAGCAAGTCATGTAATTCTGGGAGCATAGCGGGGGAGGTAGGGGAGAAAAGGAGATTTAGGTATATATTTGTGCAACCGATAGCTTTTTACCTGACAGCATCAAAGAGGAGTAGAAAAAGCCTCCTGTCAACCTGCAAACAATTTATGCAACGTGCTCTCATGCTGTTGTTCAGCCTTCAAGTGAGACACAGCCTCCTGCGTGTTTGGGTGAGCCTGCAGGCCGCCACAGTGCGACCATCCTCCTCCTGCCCGCACAAAACCGGCAGCTCCCCGGGAGCCAGCCAGCCCCGCAGCTCCGGGAATGCCAACCATCTGCTGCAGCAGCCCTCCCACGCACAGGCTGCCCAGGCTCACTCCTGCCTAGCTGTCATCCAAAGCCTCTCACGGCAGCTGAGCGCTCTCCCCTCAGTGCCTGTGGCTCCGGTGGGCCGGGGATGCCGTGGGCCTGCTGCAGTGAAACCAAGCCACAGCACTGCGGCCCGGCTTCTCCACAGAGCTGGAAAAAGGACTGCACAGAGGATGCCCAGGCATGGCAAAGCCACCAGAGCTGGGGGCTGGTCCTGCAGCAGCGAGCACCCAGCTCATGGCCACTGGGGCATGGGTAAGCTCTGGACACCCCAGCGCAGCTTCCAGCAGCACCGCACCACGGCAAGAAGGCAGCCGGGACCCCCACGTAGCTTGAAGGCACCTGCAAGGCCTGTCTGCCACAGCTCAGGGCTGCTGCACCTTGCTTTCACCACAGCTCTCACCTGCCAAGGGGTGGTTTCTGGAGGTTCATTTCCTGCCTGTCTCCATTCTTGCGGAGTCTGTGGCCACCCAGCCGGCATTGCTCTGTGCTGGGGAACATGTGAGGTCATGTGAACATGTCACAGCTCCAGGATTTACCGGCTCAGGTCTGCATTTGCCAATGTTTATGCTTTCAGAAGAGCACTCACCTTCTTTTGAGTTACAGAAATGTTTCTGATACATGCTGCGAAAAAAGAGGGGTGCTAAAAACTTTTTCTAATCCCTCCTTTTTCTCTCAAAGGAACAGTGCACCACAATCCAAGCAAGGAAGCCAGCACACAAAGCTGCGCAGAAAATCATGCTATGAAAAGCCAGAGTCTATAAAGGAGACAGAGGAGCTCTGCAACTTCATTCCAATAAAGGGAGAGAGTGTCCACTGGGGCATATTCCCTGGCTGTTTCTCTCCCCAGTTTTTGGAGGGCACAGCCTCCTTTTACCCTAAACACCTGGACGCATGTTGCCCTCTTCCTTTGCCCATTGGCTGAGGCACTGGGAAGGTACAGCCTTCCCCAGCTGCCTATCACACACTCCCCTTTGAACCTGGCATTTCCCCCCGAAGTTCAGAAACTCAAGCTGGTGCAGACCCATTTGTCTATTTCAGGAGTCAAACGGTCTGGGTTCTGTAACAAAGGCTTGAAGTTGGGTAGAGAGATTAAAATCCATTTCAAAGACCTAAATACCCATACCCTAACCCATTGAACTGTTTGTAAAGATATTAGCACAGGTTTTCTTATAAAAACTGAATTAGGCAATGTTTGTGTGGCTTGGCGCTTCCTGGCGCAAGTGAAATCAAGCATAGTCTGACATTCAATTGATCCAGAGCCAGGATCAGAGGGTTACATATAAACTCCCCGAAGCTTGGTCATCTGGTCTAGAAAGGTTTGGTCTTGAGCTTTTGGATAAATTCACCTGAAGACACAGAATGCACACACAGATCTGCAGGTCTACATCCTTCTGAATTATTTGCCACAGTCCCAAAATCACACAAGTCACTGCACTTAATTCTCCCATCAAGATTTACTGGGTTCTCCTAAGCCAATCAGACCCAGACTTCAGAACAAGCAATTCTGCATATTTTTGGAAGTTTCAGCTGCAGGCTTGGAGTTTAGATAATGGTCACAGAAAAGCTTTGGACTTCAGTCTCCCAGTCAGGTACTGCAGGTAACAAGAGCATTTCTGAGGCACGAATCCATATGAAGAACCACCCTAACCTTAGCATACTCAGAGCTAAGCTCCAGGGCTACCAGATTTAAAGGAAACTTAGATTCACCAGATTCACAGAGCTTGGTGGTGCTGTGTGTGAGCTGGCTCCCTGTTTCTCATAGCTGTGTTTTACTCTGGTGGGTCCATCTGTGCTATTTTCTTGTGGCTTGCAGCCACATGCCTGAGGGGGTGAGTGCAGCAAGAATTAAAGGCTGTGTGACAGCACAGAAGCATGCAGCACACACTGCCCTCCCAGGATTAACCACTGCAATTCAGGCTAATGGCAGGCAGCCCGAGCTCCCCAGAAACATCAGCCACTCCCTCTCAGGGACATCAGCCACCCCCTCCCGGGGGCTCTCAGCTGAAATGGGCTGTGGGTGGATGCTCGGGAAGGGAGCTGTTGGCCACAAAGACCACCAATGCCTCCAGGCTGAATGCAGGCAGGCAGGTTCCCCTTCACTGTCCTTTGGCACACGGCCTGGGATGTGAGACCCTGCATGTCAGCAAGTGTGACAGGTCACAGGGACATGCCACAGCCTGAAGGAGTCCTGCTGGGGTCTCAGGAATCCTGCCAGAGTGAGGCTTTCATTTCTGAAGCATCCTCTACCCACTCTTGCTTCCTGCATGCCCTTCTCCTCCTTGCCTTCCCTTCCTCCATTTGTAGCAACACTGCATTCTGCATGCTCCCCGGGAGAAATAGGGCAAACATAACCTGATTAACCAAGAAGAGGATTTGGGCAGGAAGGGGCAGGGGAGGAGATTAATACGCAGAGAACCACAGATCCTTTCCCTCTCACATTAGCCCTTGCCTATTCAATAATTAAAGTGTTCTGTGGTGACTCTGACTTTGGGATTTGCCATAAAAGCTTCTCGTAAACTCTGTCTCAGCATGCAGACATCAGACCAAAGAGAACATTTGGTCAGACAAGCTGAAATTTCTTTCAGGCTCCAGGGTCAGTCAGAAGCTTAAAACTGCTTGGATGCGAGCGTGTGGCTCCATTTTAAAACATAAGGATCCCTCCTGCAGTTGTTCACCTATCAAAGAGACAGACTCCAACCTTTATTTAGCCAGTCTGCCTCTGAAATATGGTTTAGAAGTTAATGCAGCCTTTCTCCATTTCATGTATGAAAAAGCCTCCAAGGCTGGCAGTGCCCCATGAACATAGGAACATATTACACAGGCTCTGGCTGCCCTCCAAGCCTATTCTGATGTTCTATTTTCTTTCCATCCCTTCTTTCTTGCTTACCTTAAGGCATATAGATGTTTCAGGAGGGAAATGTAAAGCTACCCACATGCAGAAGAGATGCCTTCCCTGACCTTCCAAGGAGCTATTTTTGGCTGCTCTTATATGCCTAAGAACTCTTACAGGGGTCATGCACTGAACTAACTGGCCCTCAGTAACTTTTGCCTAGGAGGTATGAAACACTGCAGAGATTATTTAAAAAAAAATTTCATTCTCTCCATAACCCAGCACACTACTGACTGCAAATCTCCAGATGTTGTTTGGAAGGGAGCATATTTTAAAAGGGGCTGCAAGCCTGAGATTATTATCCAAGGAATATGCTCAATATTGCACCGAAGCATACAAACAGAATACTAAAGACATATCCTTAATCCAGATTTTTCCAAAAGTTATTGATTACCCTTAGCCTTCAACTGACTCCACTTTTCAAGCCCAAACCTGGAGTTTTGGGCTTGAAACTCGAAAAATTTCAGAGTGAAACAGGTTTCTTTTCAAAATATGCACCCCCAAAGAGTTTATGAGATTAAAAATTAAGGAACACTGGGTTAGCAGCCAAACACACACAAAGAATGATACTCCATAAAGAAAGCAACAGTCCCAGCTCCATCTGTCAGAGAACACGAATATTCCCATCACACCCCAGCAGTCAGAAACCCAGGCTCTGGTCTGTCCTGTGTCTCTCAGACTCTAATGCTGACATTGTTCCAAAGTGGCACTGCCCAGACTGCAAACATTTCAGTGCAGAGGCTGGGAGGGAAGCAATGGGTGAGCCCCACAGCCACAGCAGCTGCCCAAAGACAGGGAGCTAACATTGTCCCAGGGGACTGCACAGCCCTGCTGACACTTCAAACACTGCTCTCCCTCACATGAAAAATAAGCAAAAGATAAAGCATGCAGGTCATCTTTTCCCTTCTGACATCACAGCATTAAATAGCACACAAACACACAGCCTATAGGATGTATAAAGCAGAAGTGCTGTGCAACTAGGAAAAAGGATGTGGAGAATATACGGGGAGAGAACTGTTCAGGGGACCCAGCCTCCAGAAATCCAGCTATGTGCACACACACACAGAGAACACATGATACTATCACCCAGCATTTCATGTTTTCATCACATTGGCATCTTTAAAAGGGTTCTTGAACTGAGATACTGCCTCTTAAGGCCAGAAGCACATAAGGTTTAGGGATACAACTGATTTTGCATAGAGCCATAAGAAGAACAACATAGGGGTGGAAGTGGCCAGTGAGAAATTGTTGTACCTTGCATTTAGCATCCAGGACACAAGCATGCTGCTCCTCTTATTACAGGGCCCAAGTGAGAGAACCACCAGGGCTCTGTAAGTATCAGGATTTCCCCCACAGGAGCTAAAAGTCATATGCTTCCTCTCTTTGGTAACTCCTCCTTAAACAAGACTCACCCCAGTTTGCAAAACAATGAGGCCGTGCCCTGCAAATGTTTGCTAAACGTTTGTGCAATTTCAGCCAAATACAGGAATGGAGGGAACACAAGTCAGAAACTCCACACTTAGCATAACACTGTGAAAAAAATTCATTGGCAGTCCATAGGCAAGCAGCAACCTTTCATTTTCTATTTAAAACTTGAGTATAAATAAAAAATGGGAATTAATCAATGGAGATAAGGCTTGATATTTGTGTAATATTCTTGGAAAACACAGCATGCCAAGCCAAGCACCATATTTGGCAATTATTCTGCTCTGCTTCCACTTTCATTCCCCTGGTTCATTCTGCCTCTTTAGCTGATGAGCTCTTTTTAATGTGTGCCTTTACATGCCTGTGCTGCAGAGCTGTGCTCCCAACAGAGATGTTCAGCTTGGTGCCTGCCTGAAGTGTATTAATGATCTCACTACAACTGCATAATGAAGCTGTGTCAAAAGACTATTGCCTGATAGCAATTGAGGCTGCAGCTCTCTCTCTGCCCACCTTTACTTTTCTGTGGAATCACTTGCCATAGTCCAGACCTTTGGTACTGAATCACGGTGCAACATATCATGTTTCAGTTAAGAAACACAGGCACATAAAATTAAAAAGGTATGGAAGGAAATTAAGACTACAAAGCAATTATTTCCTGGAAAGGATAAGAAATCACTTTTCTCTTCCTGACAATCTGCTCTTTGAACATACATATGATGACAGGGCTCACATCCAGCTTTGCTTTGAGTAGGATGAGGTGAGCAGCACCAATCCACAATCCAAGGACAAGCACAGGCCACTGAATACCCAGCTACCATAGTGTTAAGAGTGACCTGCTGCCATACAGCTACAGCACATCCAGGTGATGGTGGAAATGCCCAACAGCACAGGCAAGGAGAACTTGTCATTGAGAAAATGGTGTGTGTCTTTCTTTGTCTTGGCTACCTTCTGCTTGTAAAATAAAGTTGAACAGAACAAAATCAAAAGCTCTGAGTGGCAGAACTTCTCAAGAAATAAGCCAAGAGCTTTCTGCTGGGGGAAGGCCCCTGTCCACTCCAGCACTATGCTCTGCTGGCAGTACACAGGCTATAAATGGTATTTAAAACCCTGCCTGGTACCCTCTCAGGACAGTACTTGCCTTTCAGTCACATCTTTTGCCAAGGGGTCTGCATGCACCTACAGAGCTGCCAACAACCACCACCACAAACCCAAGTATTTAAAAGAATACCTTGTGCAGAAACAGTGAAGTTATTTTTCCCCTCTGAGAAGAGCAGAACACATGAAGTCTGCAACACAAGCCAAAATCACCCCTCAGGACTGCTACCTGTGGGCTCAGCCAGCCAAGCTGCAGCTCTTTAAGGAATCTCAGGGGTGGCCCAAGTGTGAGAACTGAAATGAAAGCACCTGGTTGCCCATTTCCATTCTATCACTGCATTTGTTGAACTGCAAGTTAAACTTCATCTTCCTCCTCCAAGGCAGGGATAATAATTTATTATATAGTCATCTGTAGGTTCCTCCACCAAGTCTGTGTGTCTGTAATGTTGAGGAGTACTCTCAGCTTTCTGCAGTGGTTGGTATGGCCCAGCAATTTCTTCCTCTTAGGATGCTGACTTTCCAGCAATGTAACTTGAAATCCTGATTCACAGAAATGAAAGTTTGGACACAGTGATTTTTGGTTGGGAGAGAATGCATAATCTGCTATCACACAGAGCATCAACCAGACAGATAAGATCTGACATGCTAGAAAAGTTTCTCCCCCCAAAAGTAAGGCAATATTGTGTAGTCAAGTGCATATCATTTACCAGAGCATCCCATTTCCTGCAGCTCTTAAGTAAATGAGTAAGACTCCAGAGTTGCATCAAGGGAATGGGTTTGGCTTGGAATCCTGCACAGTGACTCATGCTTTCATGAATAAATTCATTTCCTTAGAGAAAGAAGGCAAAATCACATGTACTACTCAGTTCAGCTACCTAGAGTGTTGATCTAGGAAGCTATTGCAAAAAAAATACAGATTTATCTAGCTTTATCTGGAATGCATAATCACTGCAGTTGTACATGGAAACATAACCAATTTCTTAAGGGGAAAAGAAAAACTGGTGTAACTTGGAAGTTCTGGGTATTGGAAGATGTCAGCTAGAAACCAGTTTGCAATCAAAACCAGACAACTGACCAAAAAACATTGTGGAAGTCTGGGTGTTCCAGAAATTGAGTGTTATTTGCACAGGTCACCATGTTTCCCCCCTCCTGCACATTTAAAAATAGGTTGTGGAAACACAAACCCGTAAACACTAGGAAATGAGAATTGCATCAGCTAGCCCCTCCCCTTCCCCACAATGACAGTGCAAAGAAAACGAGGGCATGAGGCAGCAAAAGCTCTGGATCTCTGGAACACCAGCATCCTCAGACATGCATGGAAGCAGCCGAGGAGAGGGACCCAGAGGTGTATGGATCATGGCTAATCAGTTATGTGCAGAGATACTTCTTAGGGCAAATCAGGATGAAACTCTTCCTTCAGCTTTTAGCTTTCTTAGATCAGTTCAAATGGTTTGATGTGGCTACACTGACCAAATTGGAAGAACACAAAATACGGATTTTTATGTAGGATGAACCAACTCCCTGTATCTTACCCTGATAAGTATTTCAAAAGAACAGTGCAAGAATTCTGGCTCTATGAACTTTTGGTGTCAAGTTCCACTTTGGAGTCTGGGCCTCTCTGGTTCAGGAAAATACCATCCATCATTTTCATGCTGCTTTAAAAAGCTGCAATGTTTCATAATTAACAGATCCCTGCAGTACCACCATCAGGTTAGTAGATAAAAACACCTCACATTTCACAAAGGAGAAATGAAGCCATTAAACCTGGAGGAAATTGTTCAGGTCTCAGAATAAATCAGAGGGGAAGACAGGACTGGAACATGATGTAGCTACCTGTAGTGCCAGGTCCTTCCCTCACACAATGACACCACGTGAAAGCAAAGCCCTTGATGATGTCAGAGCAAAGGCAGGACTGATCATGCTTGGCATAGCCCCTAGGATTTTTAAAGGCAAATTAAACTTCAAGTCTCAGGTAGAGTGGAGAAATGCCACTGACCTTTCCAGGGCTGGTCAGCATCCAGCTGGTAGCTTTGGGTTACTGGTAACCTCCCAGCTGAGCTGCAGGTCACACAGCAAACCTGCAGGTCCTTATTCACCCCTGCAGCACCATCAGATTTGACTCAGTCTGCCATGAGCCAGGACCTGAGCAAATGGAGAGAGTAGAAATTAAATGTCACCATGTAAAACCTCTTGTATATTAGCAAAATGGGAAGAAGTTTAGTAACATTTTGTGTTTTATTGAAAATAGCAAAATGTACACATTAAACTCACCTTGTATAACTGTCTCTGGACTTGATTTTTGTGACAATGGTCTAAATAGTATCTCATAGTTTAAAGGCAAACACGTTGTTTAATAAGAATGTGGCATTGTTTCCATCTGTTATCACTCAGATCCCAATCAAATGCCACCTGAGGCCAGTGGAAAAACTCTGCTTCTAACTCCTAGAATAAAAATATAAATGTTTCTACATTCAGCAACTTCTATTGGTTTATTATTCATGTTTAATCAGTGAAAACTAATATGAAAAGGAGGGCAGGCAGGCTGAGGAAGGGTCAAGCTTCCCTGGAGAGACACTGTCACATTGCTGGCATTCCCATCACTCTATCAACACCACCTCCTGCTATCACGATAAAAGGCAGCAGTGGAGAAAGAACAGGAAGACTAAAACTCCTTATGTACACATGTGAGAAAAGTCAGCCCATCCCTACAATCAATCACTTACAGGAAATCAAAACAGAAGTGGCCTCCATCTTCCAAGTGCAAGAAAAATGCCTGTAATTTGCTCACCCCATTCTGTTTGTGCTGTTCTGAGCCTTCTCTCATTGAAGCTCTCTGAAGCAGGAAATCAATGTCAATCATGCCAGATGACTGCTTTCCTCCTGAGCATCTACTGCTGATAATAAGATCACAAAGGCCACATAAATGGAAAAAAATGGCCATTACAGTTGCCTGCTCAGTTCTGTACCTGAGATAAATTAACAGGTGAATTAACACTGGCATGTTAAAAGCTGACTCTACTTTTTAATAAAAAAAGGGTTGTTATCTGCTTATTGTCATCATCAAGGACATCCTGTGACCAGGATGATCTTGAAACATCCCAGTTAGCTTCCTTTGGCCTGCCCTACTAAAAGTAGGACCCCTGGTATCTGAATAGGCACCAGAGAGATAAGGACAGCCTGGTGCCTCATAGATAACAGCAATTCACTCTTGGTTCTGTTCTCAGTAACAAGCAACACAAAGACATGCAAGTGAAGATGTTACTGTAACTTACACCCTGAAAACCATGTCCATGTTTATTTAGTCTGAGCCACAGGCTAAGAAGAATCTTACAACACCAATATTCTTCCTAGGAGCCTTGTCTCCTTGTGATGAGTAAAATACTGCTTGCTCTACATTAGTTATATATTTTTAAGTGTTTATTAGTCTATTCAGCCAGGATTGTCATAGAAGCTTCCTATAATGCATTTAAACTCTTTAGAAGTAAAAATTTTTGTAGGCAAAAATATTTCTTCCTGGTCTTAATTCCTGTCATATATTCATTTTCTGTCCTGCCAGATGTCTGTAACCCAAACCTGGATGAGATGTTCAGTCCCATTCATGTAGAGCTGCTGTAAATACAGATTCCTGAGATGCAGAAATAAACTTCCTAATCCATCCTTGGGCCTTCTGACAGAAAAGATGCTCAGTGAACCCAGAATAATGCAGAATGACAGAACAATGTTTCCTTTTTATCCTGCATTCATGTGGCTTTAGGCCAGCTCAGCATCTACCCACACATCCTTTCCTTAGTGACCAGTCTTCTCTGACATGGCACATGTGCTGGTCTGTATAATAAGCAGAATTCTCCATTTTTCTGTCTTGTTTCATGCAAATCTATGCAAATTCTATGTTTCAAGCATTTTTAGATATTTTCTCTCCTGTATTTTTTGTATCTCTTGTTTTGCCAATGGACTGTCAAATAAATGATGAGGCTTTGGGTTACCATTCCTGTCAGATCACCCTAGCAGAAGGGAATTGCCACTGGGATGGTCTGTGACCAGGCATGCAAGATAAGAACCCCAAAAGGAACTCAAGTACATCCTAGGAGCTGAGGACAGATATGGCCAAAAATCACTTAGAATCCCCAAAGGAAACTAAGTCAAAGATTGTAAAGGTGCCACAACTACAACAAATGGGGAAAAAAAAAAAAAAAGAAAGAAAAGAAAAGGAAGAAAAAATGAAGAAAAAATGACCACTGTAAAAACAAGAATGGGGAAATAAAGGTAACATAGCTACTCACACAAGACTAAATGCATACTTACCTGATTTTCAGTAAGGATGAACATGATAATCCATGGGGTAAAGACATAATACCTAAGAGAAGAGGTAGAAAGCAGAAATGGGTGCAAGAGAATAAATGAACACAACTCACAGATGGTTAGCAAAAGTCACTGAGTCTGCTGTCTTTCATCTGGAGGAACCAGGCATTTGCAACTCCAGAACTCTGATGTGCACAAATACAAAAGATTTTAAGTAAATTTCCCTATTTGAAGGCATTACCACAGGACCAGAGCACAGCAAGTTCTATGAAGTAAGCCATGGTGGAAGCAGTTTGGGCCTGTGATTTTGATGTCTGTGCAGTTCTTCAGTAAAACTTGCATAGGAGAATCTAACTGGAAACATGATATTCAATGAATAATAAAGGATAAAAGGTAGCATGGATTTACTAAAAGCCAGTCTTGTGGGATGGCCCACAAAATAATATAGTATAAAATTGAAACTTCAGACATTCAGGAAATAAATTCTTAAAAAATTTGTTTTGCTTTTTGTTGGAGTCCTAGCAAGAAATAAGTGAATAGGAGAAGGATTTGGCTTTACTAACCAACAGCAGGTGACAGGAAATTGACAGCATGGTGCGACTGAAACAGACCAGTGTAAGTCCAGTCATGGAATTTCCACTAACTTCAGGAAAACATTAGTGTTGCGTTTGAGGCATCGCTGTCTGAAACACTCCATGCACCAGCTCCTCTCAGGAGAAAAAGCATTTAAAAACCATTTAAACTGGGAGAGTCCCACAGAATATACATCTCAATGACCAGGGAACCGCTTGCATGATAATGCAGGGCTGAAAAGGTTTGGCTTATATAACCTAGCACAACAAATGAGTGGGAATTGGATATGTAAATACACGGAAGGGGGAAGTAAACAAAAAACCCCCAAACATCTATTGATTTAGATGGAAATTAGAAACTGGTTTCCAGCCACCCGACAAGAAGCCCCATCCAGAACTACTGCCATAAACCCCTGAGGAGGAGCACAGGGCTGGTTGGCGCTGCCCGGGCGGGAAACGAGGGCAAAGAACGCCTTGAATTCCCCACAAACTCTCCAGAGCCGGGGAGTTTGCTTTCACTCATCCCAGCTAATACCAGAGAGAGTGGAATCTCCCCCGACGAGGGCTCTCAGACAAGCCCTGAGGGGGTGCGCGGCTGAGCTCCTCAGCCCCGCCTCAGCGCCCGTCACGGCGCCGGCCGCTCGCCTCGCTTCCCCCTCCCCTCCGCTCCTCTGCTGCCGCTCCTTCCCGCTGCTGCTGCTGCTGCTCCTTCTCCCTCCTCCTCCCTCTCCCTCTCTCTCCACCCCGACGTGTCGGCGGGCACGTCCCCAGCACCGCAGCCCGCCCGCCCCACGTCAGCCGCCCGGCCCTTATTTAAGGCGGCGGCCGCCGCCTCCCCCGCTCCGCCGCCACCGCCGCGCTTGGGTGAGGACGCTCGGTAGGTGCCACCGCCGTGGCGGGCTGCGATGGGCGCGGGGGGAAAGGAAGAGCGGGAATGCAAGAAGGGAGGTTGCAGGCGGTGCTGTCCCGCAAACCTCCGGGGGAACGCGGCGGAGCGGGCGGCGCCAGATGGACAAAGTCTGCTCCAAGCCGCCCGCTCCTCCGAGTCCCCCCGGCCGCAGTGGCATCGGGCACAGCCCTGGGCTTGAGTCCAGCCGGCGTGATTTCCACTCACAACCCCGCCATCGTCCCCTCCCCCCATCCCCTTGAGCCTCCGTGGATTAACTTGCTTCCCTTAATCGGTGCGTGCGGCCCCAGGGGCTGATCCTGCAAAGGGACTTGAGGAGGGGCTTAGGGCTGCGTTTCAAATACGGTGTAAGTGGACTACCTACTACTCCCCTAACTTGTTTCTTTGAGGGGTATGGCACTCTAAAAGCAACTTTTTTTTTGAGTTTTTAAGCGTAATAGACGTGCTTGAGTGGCTCTCATCGGCCTTGCACATTAAAGTGCTTATAGTGCGAAGGGAGGACTTGGCACGTGGAGAGTGCACTACATGGCCACGCTTCAGGAGGCTTCTGCAAATGAAGACTGACGTAGCTTGGTTGAATTTTCCTAAATATGGGCAATGCTGCCTTCCTGTCCCTCCCCTCAGTCCCCAAACTTACAGTCCTTTCCTGCTGCTGTGCTTGGCTTTACGTGCTCCGAACGAGTTGCCGCCTGTTCAGCACTGCAGAGTCGTGTTGTGTCTGAACTTGCATCCGTCTGTGCAGCTGCTCCTGCCCTGGGCTCTTCGTGCTGCCCCCAGTGCAGCTTCCAGCGCAGCACCGTTTCCTGGGAAAGCGTGGTGGTGGCTTCCACGCGGAGACGGGGATGAATGCACGATCCTCCGTCATCATTGTGCCATTTGGGCACACCCGTGGCTATCGGAACCCGCCTAACCAGGACGCTGTGCTGCTGGCAGCTAAAATGTGAGGGTGAGAGAGATGGTAACACCAGACTCCAGCCATCTTAATTCAAAACTGTGCAGTTTCACTTCAAAACAAATTCATGAAGCTGACGTGGAGGCTCATGCTGTGCTAAAAAAGGGCTTGCTAAATGTTGCGTGACTTCAGCTCTGGAAAGGCTTCAGGGCATAGAATACCAGTTTTTCAGGGTGAGAGGACTGATTGCCAGACTGTGCTGTGCTTAGAAGTACTAAAATGGCTTCCTGTACCTAAATGTAATATGGATGGTCATTTAGAGCATTCTACTGCTGCTGCTGGAGTGCCACCGGCTCTACAATATAATCAATGGCTCTCAGGCTGTATTTGAGGCAAAGCTATGGTGAGCTTGAAGAGAGGATTGCCATCAATAATTCAATTTTGCAGTCATTTTGTGGCATACAGGCAGTATTGCCAGATGTTTTATTCATGTGTTTTGTATCTATTTTCTTATCATCCTGGAATAAAGTCTATCTTGCTGGATACAAATATTCTGGTGTCAGTAAAAGCTCCAAAGCTTGGAGAAATAATCTGTTGCTTTCCTTTCAGCAGTGCACCATGTCTCTCAAGGATCAGCTCATCCACACTCTCCACAAACAGGAGCACAGTCATGCTGAGAATAAGATTAGCGTGGTTGGTGTGGGTGCAGTTGGAATGGCCTGTGCCATCAGCATCCTCATGAAGGTAAGTGTCAAGCTTGGGAGGAAGCAGCAGAATAACCTGAGACCTAAAAGAGGAGCAAAAAAATAATCTCTCTTGTTAGATGAACTTCTGGTTATATATTTCTTGGGCCTGAAATGAAGCAAGAGCCTTCAAGCTTTTGACAGAGAACAAATAGCTGCAGTTCTTGTAAACCAAGTTGGCCTCAGGATCAGGCAGAATGTCCTTTATGTATAATTTTAAGAGCTGAATTTGCCTTTGTGGGACATGTAGTTTCCCTTCTAAGTAGGAATTCTCTAACAATTTAAATATACAAAAGGATTGAGAACTGAGGAGTTATTTTGTCTTGGGCAGAGCAGACAATGGAATAATTCTTTGCAGTGGCGTCTGGAAAAATTGGTCCTTGACACTCTGAATGAATTGTCCTCTGCCTTCAGTTGTTATATTGAAAATGCTGTGGTTAACACTAGGCTTGCTTTTCTTGGCTGTCAAATAGGTTTTGTATGAACCACTATTAAATTGTTCTTCATTTTTGTCCTGCTAAGTTGTACTGCTATTTCACACAGAATGTGATTATGAAAAGTACAAAATGAACTCAGGAAAGTGAGTGTCCCGGGGGACTAATTGAAGGACTCTGGGAAGAAGTGAAGTGTTAGAGATGAGCAAAATTGTTTAGGTAGATTTTAAAATAATTTTAACTTTACAGTTTAAAAACTGAGGTCTTTGCTCAGAGAGGAAGCAAACTTACCATTGCTCTTGGTTTCTTGTAGGACTTGGCTGATGAACTCGCCCTTGTTGATGTTGTGGAGGACAAGCTCAGAGGAGAGATGCTGGATCTCCAGCACGGCAGCCTCTTCCTTAAAACTCCAAAGATTGTCTCTGGCAAAGGCGAGTAGTTGGCTCTCATGTGCTCATTATTTCTAAATGGAGATAGCCACTTCAGGTCTCACACTGAACAGCCAAGTCTAGCACTTAGCCTGTCACTCCCATTGTTGGGGGGAAAACTCATGGATATAGTACTCAGCTGACATTTTTAAATACACCTTCTTACAGCTAGTCCAGCTAGGAATTTTCTTCCAGGGTTCACTACTCTGAATGATGAATTTCTTAAGTACTTGTGTACCTTAGCGAACTTTATTTCACAACCAGTTAACCCCTGAACTCATTACTGCTTACTTCTGATAACTTCTAGTGGCAGCCTTGAGTAGGGCAAAGGTTTAACCAGTTCATACCTTACATACAATGCCCACAGATAGTAGGTTATGAGGGCAGAGCCTTCTTCCTCTTCTACACAGGACTTACCCTGAATGCTATCCCAACAGCTACCCCAGTCCCATTTGCGGCTGAGAAACGTGGAGTATCACTGCCTGCAGCTGCATGTTACAGTATCGACATGCCCCGATGTTGCCACTTGTGCCAATGAGCTACAGTCTTAAAATGAAATTCCATACCCTATAGAGGCAAAGTCTAGGGTACCAATTACCAGGGAATTGCTGCACCCTCAAACCCGGGAATTTGAGATCTCAGTACAGAAAGGAACGCGAGTACTCCTGTTCTGAGCCATGTGCATTAAGAGGTCATGTTTGACACAGCCTTTTGTCTGCAGATTACAGTGTGACTGCACACTCCAAGCTGGTCATTGTCACTGCTGGTGCTCGGCAGCAGGAAGGAGAGAGCCGCCTTAACTTGGTCCAGCGCAATGTGAATATCTTCAAATTCATCATTCCCAATGTTGTTAAATACAGTCCTGACTGCAAGCTGCTTATTGTCTCAAACCCAGGTTTGTCTTGTGTTGCCATAAGAGGATTTGGTTTAGAGAATAGTGTTTCTTCAGCAAGGTGGCATTAGTGCACAGGCTTTTAGAAAATACTTGTGCTGGGTAAGAGAAGGCTGTGGGGAGACCTTGGAGAACCCTCCAGTACCTAAAGGGGCCTAAAAGATGTGGGCTTTTTACAAGGGCATGTAGCGACAGGACATGGGGTAATTGCTTTAACTGAAAGAAGTAGATCTAGGTTAGCTGTAAGGAAGAAATTCTTTGTGATGTAGCTGGTAAGACACCGGAGCAGTTGGCCCAGGGAAGTTCTGGATGCCCCATTCCTGGAAGTGGTCACGGCCAAGCTGAATGGAGCTTTGAGCGACTTGGTCTAGTGGAAGGTGTCCCTGCCCATGGCAGGGGTTTGGAATGAAATGATCTTTAAGATCTCCTTAAACCCAAACCATTCTATGATATCCATATAGCAAAAAATGTCATAGTCCCTCTCCAGGCTCAGCAGTTTGGTCTTCTGAGAAATAAACCTGGGTTTTCAGTCCAAGTGATCTTGAGCAGAGTAAGGGTCACTGATAACATGCATAGCATAAAGGCAGAGCTGAGATGTTACATGAAACAGTCATTATGTTAGCCCACGGCAGTGCCTGGCCATGGGCACTGCTTTGTGCTCTGTTCCATGCAACTAACATGCAGATAAAATGCTTACAAATGAATGGAAGGTGCCACCCTCATTATCAGTTTTCTCATGCGTGGCACTTGTTCTCCTCACAGTGGATATTCTGACCTATGTGGCCTGGAAGATCAGTGGCTTCCCCAAAAACCGTGTTATTGGCAGTGGCTGCAATCTGGACTCTGCCCGCTTCCGCCACCTCATGGGAGAAAGGCTGGGCATCCACCCCCTGAGCTGCCACGGATGGATCGTGGGAGAGCACGGAGATTCCAGTGGTAAGGGTGAAATCGAGCTGGCTGTTACACAGAACTCCCTGATGCTTTGTATGCCAGAAACACCTTGAAAAGCTGCAGCAAAGCATTGCTCCAAAACCTCTGCGCTGCAGCACCTTACAAATGCAAGTCCTGATTTAAGTCTCTTGCTGCACAGAGTAACCCTAGATGATCTATATTTGACCTGAGTGACTGCGCTTGTAAAGGTCATTACTGTAACCTGAGGTGGCCAAACGTGTCTAGGCTAAATTGTTCCCGTAACTCCCAAAAAAACCCAAACTGAAGCAGCAAGAGGATAAAGTTCTCTGCAAGGGCCCACTTTTTCTGTATTTAACCTGTACTTTTCCAAGCAGCACCAGAGCAGAACTGTCTGCTTCCTGACACCCACCAGCATGCACTTGGAATCTATTCTTACTTTGAAAAAGCTCTGCAAAATACACTGACTGTCATTTTAGTTCATGTTGCCCAGGTATTTCACTTCAATAAAGGTGTATTCAAACTTTGTGACACCATATATAAATGTTCTTGTGCTCCTAGATTCTCAGCCTGCATTTAGATTTGCTTTATAGGTCATACTATATTGAAGGTCATAGCTAAATCAATAAGCGATGTGTTGCATGTTAATCCAGCTAGATGTTATGTTAATCGTTTATTTAAGAAGGACAGTATTGTGAGGTAATTAATTTATGTGCAACTCTCAGTGCCTGTCTGGAGTGGAGTGAATGTTGCTGGCGTCTCCCTGAAGGCTCTTCATCCAGACTTGGGAACTGATGGAGATAAGGAACACTGGAAGGAGGTCCATAAACAGGTCGTGGAGAGGTAAATACTGGTTTGGCTTTTTTATAAATTTCAACACAAGAACAAATCAAGAAGAGCTGAACAATCTCTGAACTGCAGTACCCAGATGTAGAATACCTCAGTAGCCCGAATTGTCAGGATACAAACAATAGAACATTAAAGGGAAGAGCTTAATCTTCTAGGCTTCCATTATAATTGTGGGGACTAATGTAAAATACAAATAGAATTATTCACTGCCGAGTTCATTTTGGTCCTGCCAGCAAATCAGTCAAACTTCTGGTGCCTCCAAATTGATCAGGACACTTCCAAAAGCCTTTCGTACAAACTTGAAGCATTTCAGTTGATGGTACTTGTTCCTCAGTGAGTGTCTGTGTCTCTACAGTGCCTATGAGGTGATCAAACTGAAGGGGTACACATCCTGGGCTATTGGCCTTTCTGTGGGAGACCTAGCTGAAAGTATTATGAAGAATTTGAGAAGGGTGCACCCCATCTCTACCATTGTTAAGGTGAGCAGCCCCTTTTACCTAATTTCTGTCTTACTGGGAATTAAGTATCTCTGGAATTCTGAAAAACAGTGATCACTTTCTAGTTTAACTTCAACTAAATTTAGTTTCCTGATTGTCTGTGTATTTCATAGAACATCCTTTCATAAATTCCAGCCTAACAATCCTTATTTACTTTTCAGGGCTTGCATGGAATAAAAGAAGATGTCTTCCTAAGTGTTCCTTGTGTACTGGGCAGCAATGGCATCACTGATGTAGTAAAGATGATCCTAAAACCTGAGGAAGAGGACAAATTAAGGAAGAGTGCAGACACACTGTGGGCAATCCAGAAGGAACTACAGTTTTAAATCTGCCCAAGCAGTTTTTGGCTCTTAGCAGTTTAAAGGGTTTAGTGGTTTGTCTTACGTTGCACTTTCCAAGTAAGTCAAATCTTTCAATGTATTATCTCAACTAGAACACACAAAAAAGCTCAAATCTGAACAATGGAGTTTCCTGAAGATAGCATTAGGAAACTAATCTAGGGTTTTCCCTGTTCACAGACACCCATGTTCTTAGCCAGAGCTAGATAACCTAGTCAGTCTTGTTCAGTGAAGTGGTATGACAGAAATCCAGCATTCAAAGCAGCACTGCCTAAAAAACCCTTTGCCTTTTCCTCATCTTGTTTCATGTTGGTTCAAAGGAGTAAGGAGTAAGTAATTGCTACACAATGTGAAACCAAAGACTTTTCTTGAAGTTAAAGGATTGTCAAGCCAGTTGACCAACCTTCTCTGCCAGCTGAACAGCTTAAGTATTTCACTGTTGATAGGTCCAAGTGTATTTTCCTAACACTGCTTTGGAATTTTTGTGGATATTTTTTTCTTAGAGAACCTTATTTTTGTGTACTATATCAGTCTAGTTGTAAGTTCTGTCTCCAGAGCATGTTTAAAAAATGTTAAGGTTTCTATGTGCAACAAGACAATGACTGTCCAACTGTAGTACCAACTACAACACCAAATAAACCACAAACTGTTATTTCTGTCTCCTCGTTTTTCTTTATACGGCTTTGGGTCCCACATATAGCTCTGTTTCCACCCACCTAAATCAATTCTATTTTTCAATTCACACAAACTCAAGCATCACCTGTGTAATAATGTTATGTGTGCAGCTGTGCTGGAGGCTTCGGGCAGTTACGGACATCTCACCCAGTTATTTAAAATGAACTCCACCCTCTCCAGAGCCAGCAGTAACATACATGAAAAGCCTTAAGGCAGAGGCTCAGTCTTAAGCCATGCTGGTTATGGTGCTGAGGCATGAGCCTTCGGAGTTTTCAGTTTTCACTAGTCATAATAATTGTGAGTTTTTCCAGTCTGGCACAACACCTTCCAAATCTCACTAGTAAAGTGAAAGTATGGTCAAGCTGACACTGCATGTTTGAAAAGAAAGCACATACACAGTTCTGTAGAGGAAGAAAATATGCAACAAGTTTTATTCAGCGTTAAGTTCACCAGCACAAAGATTACAGAAGATAGAAAGTGCATTAATAAAAGCTAGTCTTTACCAAAAAGAAAATATATTATTGATTCAAAATATCTTACACTTGGATGATGTAATAACTTACTCTGGGCACCTACTGATTAAGAGAAAGATCAAGAGAATGGCTGCTTCATGAGGAAATCTAACATCCCAGGTAAAGTTTGGGACTTTAGTAGAGATCACTGAGTCCAGCAGTCTTCCTTGCTTTCTGCATCAATGCCCTCAGCTGGAACTGCTTGCGAGACAGGAGACGTACATGCTGCAGAAAGAAAGAGTAACAACAGCTGCCTCTTGGTAAAGTTCTGATAAAAACTTAATACTGCAATACAAATTTTCAAAGCACAGCATGCTCCATGACCCAAATGGGATGTCAGTTTTTTGGAAACAGTAAATTCACTATTCTACTAAATGGCATTTTCTTGGCTTAAAATGACTGGCAGATGGCTAACAAATGCAAGTTCTACAGTTTATTTTTTGTGATTAGTAATTATTAACTAATTCATTAAATTGTAACAAAAAATAATTATTAACTCTACACATATTCTTATCAAAGTAATAATATGCACTCAGTAAGGTGAAATCAGACTCATGCACTTCCCATGGGACACAGAATGGTTCTTCTAACAGCAGATAAACAGAACTAGCAAGGTATACAAGAAGGAAACAATATGACTTTGTATCTATAATGCTTTTAAAATTGGTCTTTTAATTCTGAAATTACTTTCTAAAACTTAGGCTTGAACATATAGATATTCCTGTTCCTACAGGATCCTATTCTGTGAAGAGATCATGACCATGAGTGAGCTGATCCAGAGTCCAAAGTAAACACACTTAAAATGTACATCTTAAAAGCATCCCAAGAAACCTACCTTTAAAAAGACATCTAAATCTATCACTCCACGTCTCAAGGCTTCCCCAAGGTAGAAGATGGTGTCTTCAATTGCATTTTCTTCTGCATATAAGTTCAGGATCTGCTTGTAAAGTGGTGCTGTAGGAATAATAACTTCATCTATGTCATTATTTTCTGACTGACTTTCCATTTTCTCTAAGGCAGAACTGAGCTCCTCATCCTTCTTTTTAAGAAGTTCAATGTTCTTGTCAACTTCAGCCTAAAAACAATTAAGATGTTTATTTATCTTCTTATGATACAATTGTCTGGATGAAAGATTTTTAGACCAGTTCATTCCAGTTCAGATACCAGTTCATTCTGTACTTCTCTGCTTATCTCTATTACAATTTTTTAAAAACAAAGAGCTATCAATCTGTAGATTTCAGATTCTTTTAAAAAAGTAACATCTGCTTTAGATAATGTCAATCCATTACCCATTTATAACTGTAGAGAAGACATACTAACACTCTAAGTATTTCCAAGGTGCCACATTAGGAAAAAAACATCTAAGCTAGCTAAAGACAATAAAAGCAAAGCCAAAGTAATTATTTTCTTTGTAGTGTGGTACCCCCAGTTCTCTAGTCCAATTAATAATTTCTCATAATTTTTTTAAACGACACTTGAACACTGAGCTGATTTCAGAAACTTCATCAATCCCAAAATCTTACTCCTGAGCAGCAGGGAGTAAGATGGACTAAGCAGAAGATGCCTTAATGAAAAACTGCAGGAATTTCTGAGCATACTGTGAGTCGGAGAAACTTTTGGGAAAGGAGAAGTTATACAAGGAGGCCGTGACCAAAATCACTGCTCTCTGCACTAAAACACTGAAATGTTCTCCAGTGCTGCCGTTACACATTATTATCAAGAAATGGAGACACAATTATGAAATAATCTCACACCACTAACAACTTTCACAGGAAGGATGGGTCAAAAACAACACTGTTCCTCTACAACTGAGCAATGACATTTGTAGGACACTGCATCTCGTGGTCCCTGCTATTTCTGACTTGCTTCAGTCTGAGCACAAGCACCCAACTGCGAAAGAGAAAATGCACTGGAAGCTTTGCTATTTCTATCATGCTTAATGATGAATTAATTAATTACACGCTTCTGTTTACTACCAGGAATACTCAGGTGGGGAGCAGTGGCTCATCTCCGCTTACCACTTCCTGATCCAGGCGAGTTACCATCTCTTCCAGTTTCTGGTGCCCTTTCTTCAGGTCCTCTTCTGTGCGTTTCAAGGCGTTGAGCTCGGCCTGCGCGCGGTCCATCTCCTCCTTCATCCGCCACCGCAGTTTGTCACTGACCGCCGAGATGAGCGAAGCGCGGATGGTGTCCTCGCTGATGGTGCCATCTCTGCTGGGTCCTGCACGAGGAGGTTTCACAAGCACAGCATTAATGCTGGGCTGCACTGGAGCAGTATAAAGCCTGCTGGAATAGCAAGTGGCCAACCTGCTCCATGTACTTCAGCAATGTGAGACAGTAAAATAAATTGCTCTCATAATAATTTCCAGAAGCAGCAAAGAGACCACAGTGGGAAAACATACATTAGGATGGACACAAGTAAATTTAAGAGCATGCATCCCTTTTATTCACTTCACTATTCCCATATTCACTCTTTTTTTACTTTGTAAATGGGCTGGCCATTCTATCTGAAGTCCGTAAATGTTTAGTCTGAGACCTTTTAAAGAAGAACAAGAGTTAATGGCTGGATGTATTCAACCACAATTAATGTAACAGCTGGCTTGAGACAATGAATTTGCCCACCACAGGTATGGTTTTTGGGGTCTTTTTTACAATTGCCTGGCCTGGTAAGGAGAGCTTTAAACTAGGAAAGACAGAGGGAGAGTTATAGAGACCACCCATGCAGCTCAAGTAGGGCCACTTCCAGGAAGGTCATGCAGGCCAGGTTCTCATGGTGAACCACTCTGACACCTGCTGGAGGGACAACACAGCCAGGAAATTCCTGGAAAGCGCCGACAATACCTTTCTGATAGAGATGTATCCAAGGAGGAAAGATGTGCTGCTGGACCTTGGAAAACTAGCAAGGAATGTCTGGTTGGAGAGGAGAAAGTTGAGGCAGCCTTGGCTACAGTATCCATGAGATCATGGAGTTCAGTACCTCTCAAGGAGAAAGCAGGGCAATGAATAAGACTGCAACCCTGAAATTCAGGAGAGGTAACTTTGGCCGCTTCAGGGACCTTCTTGGAAGAATTCCATGGAAATTTACCACAGAGGGAAGAGGGGCCCAAGAGAGCAAGTGAATATTCAGGGATCACTTCCTCCAAGATCAAGAACTGTGTATTCCTAAGGGCAAGTGAGCAGAAGGGGCAGGAGACCTGAATATGTTTTTGCAAATCAGCATTTCAGGGATAATTTCAAGACTTTCACTAACACACTTTAAAATAGGAAGGTAAGTACTTTGTGTCTGTCACAAGAAGTGCAATGTGTCTCCAGACCAGGAAACTCAGAGTGCTCTAGAGACTGTGAAGTGGCTACTGGTGGTATTTATCACAAACCACTTGAGTTATTCTGTGGAAGTAACTGGAGGGTCACAGTTTCCCCACGCTTGTGCCTCACTCCTTCTAGATCAGTGAAACTTCAACTGGATTATAACAACTACTGACAGAACAAGAATTACAGTAGCTTTTGTGCCTAAACTTCACAACTCCTAAGAACGAAACACAGAGATTTAAAGCTCTACAACTGTGAAGAAAATATGCAAGAATTTTTACTAGAGTATCTTTTTAATCCAGAGACACACCTGAAAGCTGTTAGAGCATTATGCACATCGCATTTTCCAGTACCCTAGATTTCAAAAAAAACCAACAAAATGAAAAAATACTCATCACTGCTCACATGAATCTTGTATAGTTGAAGACTTTTTTTCTGCTATTAAAACAAGACTGCATAAATTTCTATCTCTTCCCTATGATTTTTACTCTGTTCCTGTCCACAAAATCTACACCAAGCCATATGGGTGGAAAAATAAAGCTCTGCAAATGAATGACAGGAAGTATGGGAAGAAGAACATCATACTTACTTACTAATCCACCAAAGCCTTCCAAAATACAGAAAACCTAAATTTTGATCATTACTAATGTGAGCACTTTACATACATAGAAGCCGCACCAGAATATGTGTACTTTTTTAAAAAAAATTAGCAAATTGCCATTGAAAAATAAAGAGATTGAATTATTAACAACTGGTGCAAAGACAGCCTTGGAAAAGATGAGTGTCACAACACTTCATCTGATTTACATTTCTGGCCTAAAAAATTCATCCTGTTGCCAGTCAACAAGATAATTTGCAAAATTTGGTGAACTATTAGAGCCAGCAATAGAAGTTGTCAAATAGCACCCTACACACAAACCCAGGAATCCATCATTGCTGCTTCTTATGAAAAGGAGAAAAGAACAACAGCACTTTCTACACTGAGAAGTAAAACTTAAACCAAGTCGGTCAAACTATCTGGGATAAAGAGTTTATTCACTGTATAGGACTTTCTAAAGCAGACAATTGTTACAAATGAAAAAGGCCTGACTGCCCTTTAAAAACAGCATTTGCATGATTTTAGCTATAGTTTACTTTATATAATGAATTATTCTTTAACACAAAGGCAGAATCAGCCAGAACCAGTATCAGTAGAATTTATGTTTACTTTCTTTTCCCCAATATACCTCACTCAGGGAGTTTTTATGCAAGGCTCACTTGAACAGTAAAGTAGGACAAAGGAAAAAAATAAAACCACAATACACCTAACACAATTGAAGTTCACACTGAAATGCCACCACATAGGGAAGGGGTCTTTGAACATAAAAGGCACCATTTTAATATAGCTCAACCAATGTATCTTCTTAAAGAGCATGAACCCGTAGCATCTTCTGTCACTTCCATAATTAGCCCAGCTTGGGGAAGATTTCATGGCACATGGACATTAAATCCAAATAACTCTGAAACCTTTAACCTTTACTAGGCAGAGTCTGGTTTCAGAAGTGACCTTACAGAATCATCAAACTAGTAACTACATTAAAAAGGTAATTAACGGCAGATGACTGAACATAAAGAAAAAGCCTGAAGGAATACTTGAAAAACCAGTGATTGTTAAATACTTGAGCTACTTTGCATGAACATTTAAGTTCAATTCAAATTAGGCTCACTATAGGAAACACCACCACCACCCACACAAAACTCTAAAGCTGTAACAACTAATATGCTCCTAAATAAACTATCACAATAAACCACAGCCAAACAAAAGAACTCTACAGGAAAGACACACTTCCAGTTGAAAGGAAAAACAATACTATACTGTAAAAAATACCCCAACAAAACAAACACAATAACAAAAACACCTCACAATACCATAAATAGAGTGGATGATTAAGGACATGTGTTTGCATTTCAGCTGGCAGAAGAGATAAGCCATGTAAAACAGGTATAGGACTTTTACCTAGCTGCAGCAAATGAGTCAGTGTAATGTTAAATTGTCACTATGAAACCTGGCATTACAACATGGTATCACAGATGATCTAAATCAGGACTGGAAGAGTCTTCTATCTTTGGGAGACATTGCATCTCTATACATCTTCAGTGGGGATAAAAATGAGGGAAAGAAATTAAACGGGATATATTTCTATTTTAAATTAACAGTCTGCTACAAAAAGGCAAAACTGGATTTATTTGAGAAAGACACTGCAGAAAGCCAACAAAGGTTATCAGCTCCCTACACGAGAGCCAGTGGAGACCATTAATTCTCCAGGACACAAGTGCAGCCCCACAACACCAAGTACGGCTTGAAGTACTTGAGTGGGACAGCAGCTTCCTTGCACTGTGCATGGCAGACTCACATCACCTCAGAGTGGAGGGGACCACTGAAGCAGCCAAGAACTTTCATAAAAGACTTTCTTAATTGACAAAGCTGGAAGAACTTGGACATAAAGGACAGCATGAGGCACAAGTAAAAGACAACATACAACTTACTGCTGCTTTCAAATTCTGTAGTAACAGAACTCCTCAGATATTTTAGTAAGAGTAAAGTAGAAGCATCTCTCTTCCCTTGCCTTGTCCCCATGTATGTGAAGGAAAATCACAAAATACACACAGTTCTGGAAAGAAAAGACATTCTATGACTCTAACCCAGGCCACTCCATAAATAATTGGGAATTCACACATTAAATGAAGAACCCATGGATGCACTTCTACATTATGGTGCAAGAGACTACCAGGGACTGATAATATGAACAACATCACAACAGAATCTACACTCTCACCATAAAACTGTGCCAAAAGGACAATCAACAGCAGGAAAGTTACTGCACCAGCTTCCCACTTCACTGGATGACATTCATCACTGGTTCCCAGTCTTCTACACACACACTAAAAGTGAGGGGCAGGGTGGAAAGCCAGCTCATGCCCTGTGTCAGCAAAGGGTCAGAGCAGCAGAAGGGGAAAAGACACAGGGCAATACCCTAAATCCTGATGCTGAAGGGAACAAAGGAGGAAGTGACAAGTAGAGATCAGTAAGAAGCCACAGGGAAGAGGCTGGAGAAGAAACTCACTAAAAATGAAGCTCATTCCAAACAGCTACATTAGAAAGTTACTATTTTTTGGAGGAAAAAGTATAAATAGAGTCCATTTGATGTTTAAATGATGACAAAGGTGTTTTTCTAAACCATGAACAGAGCAATGCAGACAATCAAAAGTCACCTACAGTTAAAGGGTGAGGAAAAAAACCATGTAGCTACATGCAGTGTTCTTCAAAATATTCACAAAGCACACACAATGTATTGCATAAACCAAGGAATTTATCAAATTCCTGACTAAAAATATAAGGTGAAGGACATAAAATGTGGGTTTTTTTTCTTCCTTTGAATAGATTTTAATTCAAGATCAATACTTTGGAAGTTCAGAGTAAGAGCATGTTCCTTTTTCCATTTTATTTCTTTACATATCAGTTAGAGAGAAGCTTTACTTCAGAGAAATCCTTTCCAAGCTACTCACCAACAGTGGTGACAGGAGGCTGAGAAGGGTAGTACTGAACACTAGTGGTTGCTGGAAATGGAACACCACCTGGGTAAGGATAGTTTGGGTAGCTGCTTTGACAAAGAAAGATATACAAATGTTATGCAACTATTAGTAAAACATCACCTACCCACATTATCTTTGTTGCCACCACATTAAACACTCATTTACATAATAAAATTTTAAAATTGCAGACCTTTTCCCTGTTCACATTAACATCTTTCACAACTGGTATTTCTGGTATTACTTAAGATACCATTTTATCTGAAACTCTATCTAGTTATTGCCTGGTCAACATCTGGATAACAAATTGTCCTAAATCTCTTAGTCTTGCTATATGAAACCCCACAAGTATCCAAAAGAAATTATTCTAGCTACAAACTCCCACACAGCACTCTCAAATTCATAATTTTTAATATGAGAAGAATTAAAAAGATGATTGATGTACTCATGTAAACCTAAAAATGCTGTGTAAAACAGGGTTGCAAGTTGAATTAAACTCCTCCACAAATTCTCAGTCCTGCTCTGAAGGACAAAGAAAGCAAAAGTATTCATTTGCTCACTGAAATAATTGTGAGATGACATATGACAGTCTACAACACCTTTCTAAAATACATTTGCTATCAGCTAAAACTAGGACACAAATTAGTCAGTACTAGACTGAAAAACATCTGCATGCAGCAGAGTATTAACTACAGTTATCATTAAACAAAGTGGTTCAAAACCACATGCAAAATATAAAATAAGTATATTCTGTCTCTCTTCAGATAGCTGCAAATTTAATAGTACTTAAAACCTTTCAGTAATTAATAAATTACATATTTTAAAACCAGTTCTTCTATTATTCACTTTTGTATAAATATTAAGAGCACTTTAAATAAACATTTTTTGGGGGGGGGAAACATACTGTAAAAACTTACAAAAATCCCAACTTTTCACCTTTTAAAACATAACACTCCTCCCCTTTCCAATCCTCACAGGTGTTTACATTTAAAATTTTTTTTTAAAATCAAAATGCTCCATATTACAGAAACATCTCATATGCTCCTACCACAAAATCAGGACACTAATATCAAAAACAATTAATTATGATGTAAAATGTAAGTACACACTAGGAGGCAGTAGTCAACATCTCACTAAGAGAGATCTGCAAGTCTTCTGGAAATGCCTTATTCCAAACTATCATATAGAAAAAAATCTTAGTTAATATGAATAAAAAGCTTTTAAAGTAACTTTGTGTCCTTCAAATTCCATTAGAGTGCTCTGAACTGGGTCCACATTTATGTTGGAGTCAAGGTTTGTATTAATCCAGCAATGTTTTGTTCAATTTTTGAATTGCTAATAAAATCTCCACTTTTAGGGGTACATTTCTTTCTGTCATGAGAACAAATCAATCTCACAAAAATATATCAGTGAAGCAAGATAGCAGCTGGGAGTTAGGTAATTTCAAAAGCTATTTATCACCCATATATTTTATCTGAAGCAACACTAAGAAAGCTAAACCCTCCTCCAACTTTCTTTTGGCTACTGAAAAGAATTCAGCCCTCACTTTTAACAAACCCTGCTAACATGAACAATTGTATAACAAATACATCATAAGAAAATACAATTATGACTGGACACTACTCAGTGAAACACTCTCTCAGGTAAATGATGATAGTTTAGAGGGGCTCTTACCTTGGGTTTGGAGTGCTGGATGGTGGATAGGGAGATATTCCACCTGGAATTCCCGGCACATAGGAAGCTAAATAAAACACAGACTTAGTGTATTTTTACATTTCAGAAGTTATAACCCTCAATGTAAAGAAGTTCTTCTGCATATATAAAAATAACCTCATTATTATTTGATTTTTCTTCCTAATCATTACTTTAAACTAATCACTGCAAGGATAAAAACAGGTATTAATTTTAAAATGCACAACAAATCGGTGTACTAACAAAAAAAAAAAAAAAAAAAGGAACCTGCAGCTAGGGTATTCAGAAAAAAAAAAAAGGCATGGTATTGACCCACCTGAAGAACTCTCTCCATTTTTTATATAATAGGTGAAAAAAGAATTTAACCTTTCTAGCCAATCATCTTTACTCACCAAATAACAAGTGCATAATTTAAGTACCTTCAGAGTAGTTGATTAGTTGTTTAATGATCCAACCATGTCCTTACCCAGTAATTTCTGCTATTCAGAAGTAAAATTTAAAAATTTTTTATCAGCACATATAAATGTCTAAGGCTTTAACAGTCTTAGCAAGTTTAAGATTTTTCTTAAAAAGCTGACAAAAACTATGTTTTGGACATACTTATTCCATTTTTCTTGCAATTTTAGGAATATTACATCAAATAGCCTTTGTTTAAAGAGCTGAGCTATTTCCACCCCTCAGTGCTTTCAAATGATTAAAATTTTTGTCAAAGGATTTCATTTCTTCTTAAACAACGTATCTGTAACTTGAAAAAGCCCAAATCCTAAATATCTGTAAAATAAGGAAAGTCTGATTACAGTACTAAAACTAAGAAGCAACAAATAATTTCAAGACAGTGAAACATTTTCACTAAAATTACTTCAGCTACGAAGTAACTCCTAGTACTTCAATTCAATTCAAAGCACTTCAGCTCTGAGTGACTACAAGAGTAATCAAGTGTGGTTCATTGAAGGTTTGTCCTTTAGGCACAAGTGACAGCCTCTGCTGAAACCACACTTATACTGACCCCCACTGTTCCTGGAAAATCAGGACAATCCAATCCTCTGGTGCTCTCACAGGCAGGGTAGCCACAGACAAGCTGAAAAGTCCCAAACACCTGCCTTTAGTCAACTATTTCTAATGGTCCCGTTTATGTTTGCTAGGCATTTTCTCACAGGTTCAGAGCCTAAAACCTTGCTAAAAATGGCTTCTGCTGAAAATGGCAATGACTAACACTTCAGCTTTTCAAATGTAACACTGGGATCAAGTAAAAGCCATATTTCAAATGGACACTGCCTTAAAAATCCAGCAAAAATAAATAACCCCAAATACAGCTACTGTATCATTAAATTCATGTGGACCTGTTAGTACATCATTAAACAAACAATCTCCAGCTAAACTGCTTCCCACCCCCTACTGTCCCAGTCTTTGGCTTGAGGAGGTCTATCCTACTGGTTTTTTGGGTTTTTCCACCCAATACAGAGTCTCTTCCTGGAAAAATTTCTAGGACTTTGTCTCCCATTTCATTTTTTTCCCCTACCTTCCTATCCCCAGTCTTTAAAATAAGATGCCACCAGAAGTTTAAATAAATAAATGATTTAAAGAGTCTTGAGGATTTTTGCAAGAAAATAAGAACAGGTACCAAGTTAGAACACCAAATCAACAGAGAATAAAGAATAAAAAAAAAAATCACAAGGCAGAGTTTTTTTAAATATTCAGCCAGCAATCCGGAAAAAAAAAAAAATAAACCTCACAAACAGGGGTGTGGACATAGGAAACACAAGCAGGAGGCACACTTGTGCTTATGAAATCAATGGTTGCAGGATACTTAAAAGATAAACTTTTATTATCAGAATGAAAAAAATTAAGATACAAACTTATTTGAATAATCTCTTTTTAAGTCTGTCTTGGAATGCTGACAGGACAGCAGCTGATATGAGGAGCTTGGGGGTGTTTGAGTGTGTTCTAGTTTTGTCTGGGTTTTGCTTTTTTGTAATACAAACTTGATTTTTCCCCTCCAAGACGCAAAACCCCCCACAAATTCTTAGACTCAAAGTATCTTAAGCTGGAAAAGCCCTTTAAGATCACTGAGTCCAAGAAGGTAAAGTACAGCCCAGGTGAATTCATTAGCCAGTAATATAAAAAGTAAAATGCATTATTTGTGTGGGACAACAATCCCTTTGAAATATGAACATGATTATTTGCAGAAATCAGTAGTGATGAGCACTTACTGGTTGGAGGGCCTGTTGCTTGGTAGGGTGGGTAGCTCGAGGAAGCAGTGGGCCGAGAGAACACGGGAGGTTCCTCTCCAAACACAACAATCATGACCTGGATCAGCTCCAACAAGTCTGACTGGGGCTGGGAGGGAAAGCAAATCACGACTTGTTAATTTTGCTAACAGAGTTTAACTGACTGTAGCAACAATAGGATGCCATTCCATCTGCTCTCAAAAGCCTTCCTTTTATTTGTGTGTTTAAATTTTCTTAAAATGCATATCTATATCTGTATACATATGTGCATAATTAACTTCCTTTCTGCATTCTCTTACACATACCAAACCCAGCCAGCTTGTACTCAAAACCACATAGCAAAACACACCAGCAGCCATGTTTACATTCAGAATAAACTGGGTAATACATGGCTCCATATCAACTGCAGGACAATAAATGACTGGGTATAAATGTCCAATGATGGATTATAACACTGTTTTAAAAAAATTAAATCCACCCCCAACATGAAAAACATACAGATGCCCAAGTTTTTTTTACACATTTCAATTTCATACACCACAGCTTTTGCTCTGACTCAGAATGTCTCAACAGAAAAAATATTCTAACCCATTAAGGAGTGGCACAAACCTTTAAATACAGTTAAACCAGGCTTCTCTGTTTATAACTACTTAATATAGGCATGATTAAATTTTGCCAAAATGGGAACAAGCATCATGAATGCAGCACCAGATTAAATATTCCAATTTCAAGTTTACTTAGCTCTATAATCCACTTACTTATTTTTACCAACCTCTCAAACTGAAAGAATTCTGTATCACCTGTAAATCAGATGATCCTCTTGCTTGTGCAAGACCTGCATCCTGACCTGGGCAGTCTTTTTCCACTATTACCATGCAAGCACAGAACTACCACCCATCCTTAATAAATGTATTCCTGTTAATCACTTCTTACAGAACCATGCATCTTGTATAATTTTTCTATTCTTGTCAACACAGTTTATCTTCTTTACAAGTCCATGTTTTGGCCAAAACTTCTATGAAGCCTGCACTGGTCAGTGTCTCAATTTATTGGTAAAGCAAATATATCCACATACATGAGGCTCCAAGAATGTCTACATGAAGAAGACCAAGTGTTTGTACAAGTCCATTTTACTCACAGAGATGTTTTAAGTAAATTCTTAATTTCCCTTCTGTAAATATTCTTATTTCACAAATCTTCACATCAATGTCCTACCAGGGGAAGAGGACACCTTATGCTGCATTGTTTAATCAGACATGTAACTAAAGATGCAATTACATCAAATAACCAGAACACAGAATCCAACATACTGAAATTTGATATATTCAAAAAAATAATCCCACTCCTGTTGACTTTATTAAAAAAAACGGTTTAAGATCTCTAATAAATACTATGGTTTTTATTAAAAATGACACAACTATCTCGAGGAATGCAGAATGAGCAGTTTGAGAATTTCAAGTTCCCTATACTTACATATTTCCACTCATGCAGGTAGGGAAGGTATATCTTTCCATTTGCATCAACATGCTTCCCAGTTTTTATTGTCATAGAGCTAGTGGGTTTAACAAAACAAATTGGGGGGTTGAAAGGGTAGGTGTCCAGCAGCCACAAGCAAATTGGGATATTATATGTGTTACCTAGAAAAGATATTTTGAAAGATTTTAAAATTTATTTCAATCTTCAACTGTCTTCCTGTATTGAGATTCATAAAAAACTCCTAAACCCAGTAAACTCAACTGAACAAAGTTAGAAGCTGTAGACAAAATCTACTAACATTCAATGAATAGGTAACACTAGGGCCACAAACTCAACATTTTTCAGAACAATTTAACCTTGAGCTACAATTATCATTCACCACTAATACACTCTACAAAACTCTAATCTGCATTACTGTTAGCTGCAGCAATAAATGGTTTGCAACCCTCATTCAACTGACAAGCCTGACAAAATGTGCAATGCTGAAAGGAAAAAGATGTTACAAAGCTGTAAAAGACTGAAGAAGCAATGCTCAGCATTCAAATTTTATCCTGCAGCAAAAATAGAGAACAATTTCTTTAAAATATTTTACTTTGGACAAGTAAAAGATTTCAAGAAAAGAGTGATCACTGAAGTAGTGAAGTGGAATCACCACAAACTTATTTAAGTTTTTCATGCAATTTGGGAAAATAAAGGGGATGATGATAATTATAATATATGCATACCTCTGTAAGGCACAGGAATGGTTCCACTGAGGCTCATCAACTCCCTAGATGAACCATCATTAAAAACTGAAAGGGAACAAACAATATTTTTAAAACAAACATCTTGGTTATGTTAATCTCTGTTCAGGTTATATCCCATCTATTTATCAGCATAAGTTTTCACAAGTTTCACACATATTAATATAAACTCAGCCTGAAAGGTTCAGCTCTTGCACTTCTAAGGATTATCAAATGACTGTCCACAGTCAGGTAACTCCTTATGAATAACACACTTCTGAGAAATGAATGACTAATCATCGTCAAACTACCTTCTCTGCAAATAAAACTGTTTCCTCATTCAGTGACCAAAAAAAAAATGTTGGAACCTTGCAAACTTCAAGTAAGGCAAAATGCTGCAAAGATAATCTGAAGTCAAACTTGATATAAAAAAACAATTGTCATCTGAAGTTTATAAAGAATTGCTTCTGCTTTCTTCAAAAAAACAGGTCAGCAAGAATACTGAAAACTACTGGGCCACAGGCATATATTACAGAATCAGTAAAGGTAATTTAGCCAAACAGTAACACACTGAAGAGAATGGAAGAGTGCTTGACTCTCTACCACATCTTAGTCTTAGTCACAAACTGCACAAGAACTCTGACCTAAATTTACTGAGTTGCTGTATTTAGTTTTCTCATACTTTTAATTCAACACGTTATTCTTGGCTGAATAAATCAGCTTCTGTTGAGAAAGGTTTTATCTTCCTAATTCCACCTGAAAGTTTCTAGCCATAATTCAATTCAAATGTAGGTTACTGTGCACAATTATTGAGGTGCTGATGTTCTACAAAGGCAGGCAGAACATGCTGGATTTCAAGGGAGGTATATATATGAACTTGAAAACTATCTCATCAGCAATGTAATCACTTTCTTGCAGCTGATGTCACTGCTATAAATAATATTGATTATCTGTAAGTGATTCTGTGCTTAGGCTCTTCCAGGCAGCTTAAAGAGCATTAGGGAACACAAATGGCTACAGCTCAAGGATATCTGGAATTGTGATCACCATCCTTATGCACACTTGTGCAGCTATACCAGCCATAGTCCTTTCACTCCTGTTTTGTTTCTTCTATCACTGTGTGAATATTTATTTCTGTGACAGCTGCTGGTTGAGCTACTCAAGTTAAAACTAATTCATCTTTTACCTGGCCATGTCCCTTCTTAATATTTCTCAATCCAGATATATAATTTAAAAAGCAGAAGACCTGAAAATTTTTGATGTATTAGCAATATAAATTAGATCACAGAAGAATCCCACAGGTGAAAATTAAAAAAAGGTGACTATGATAAGGCTGACCTCAGCAGCTATGCTGGCTCACTGTGTGCTGTAAAACCCTAGATATCATCTTCATTCAATACACTTAAATTCAAACTAACTTAGAGACTTTAAAACAGCTAACAAACAGTGATTATCATAAATAATTTACATTACAAAACTATCATGCCAATTTTCTATATACTTGACTCTGTTTTCTTCATACTCTTAAGGACTTCCACAATTATTTTAAATGAAGCATTTCTTCATTGATTTACAGTTCTTCCTACACAGAATTTTAAAAACATCTTTATATGGCAGCAAAGCTGAATTTGTAACATACCAGCAAACTCAGGACACCAACTGATGACATCAGTGAGTGATCAACTAAAAGTTAAGCTGTGAAAAACGTGACACTTCTTGGCACATTGGATAGTTATTTTCTAAAGTAATCTTACTGTATTACTGAGTCTGTATTTCTAAAGAGGTATTGATGTCAGAGACAAAAAGAGAAACTCAAGTTATGTTTTCTGGTTTTAATCTTTTTCCCCCCCCACAAAAACTACCAAAGAGATCCAGCTCATAACAATTCACCAACAAAAATTCTCATGCACAGACTAACCATATGAATCCATGACAGGTTTGAGGTCCTTGTACTGAGTAATAACACTGGTTGTCTCCTGTATAGTTAGGTCTCTATACTTATACTGGAAAACAAAAGACAAAGAAATTACTTCAAAAGTTAAATTTTTAGTGTAATTTAATTCAATTTTTTATTTTACCCAATAGACAGCCTTTATGAGAGTTTACATCTATACATGGACATTCTTCTCCACTCTTAGTTTGGAATAATAATTCATTTGTCCATATTACTAAACTGACCACTGCCTATAAAACCCATCAAACTTTAACAAGGTGTTAAGTCTTAACAAGGGTCTATGCATCAAGTGATTTGGGAAAACCTATTACATTTTCTTTCATGTTCTACCATAACCAAGTGTATCTAAGAAATACATGTGAATCTAAAATTAAAAAAAAAACAAAAAACAAAGGCATCTCCAAACAAATACAGTGATGTTTTGAACATTCCTGATAAAGAGCTATCTAGGATCTGAGCCACACATTTCATAGCACTTTTCAAAGCAACACCATATTTATCAATCATTGATTAGCATTTACATGTATTTTATCAGCTAGAAAGCAGACATATCACGGCACAATATTACCAGTATTAACATTGGGTTTACCCCTTTCCTTTTATCAGGAGCAGGGAGTAACAGCTCAGATGCCCTGTAAACCACAGATAGACTACTACAGAATTCACCAGTCTCACAGCTATAAACCACAGACAGAAAAGAAGCTCCTGTGCAACAGAGAGCTGGTTCATCACACAGTGCAGCCCTTTAGCCTTGTGGTCAATCCTTCTAATAATTACTATTGAAAAGAAAAGCCAGCAATGTGGACCCTTGACAATTTTTTCATTCTAATACAATTTTAAAAAAATTGCAATCTTCAGATGTCTTAAGGAACACAGACAGCAACTTTTCATTCAACCAGGGTAGGAAGACAAAGGGCCCAGCATAACGAAATGTCTGACACCCAAAGCAAGCAAATGTTAACAACATCTGAACAAATTACTTCAGACATGATCCAAGAGCAAACTGTGGTTGGTGCCACAGCTAAGGTCACCTTGGCTCCAACAAACACTCATGAGTTGTGAAGCTTAGAAATTAACTCCTCTTCCTGTCATCTCTAGACATTGACAAGGATGCTCCTCCCGGGCATGACAACTCAGATTTACTGAGCAGAGATGAACCCACCACACCATGTCCCACAAAGCCACCTCAGCCTACAGAAAGCACCAGCACCTCGGATGATGCTGTGACTGATCTTCCTCAAATGACCAAGTACAGAACAGCCACATGGTCTGCCTGCAAAACGCTGGTCTGTGGGACAGAAGGCAACCTCTCCAGCAGGGAAGCACCAGCACAGAGGTCCATCAGCCCCTGCATGCTGTTTTGGTGGGAGGGCTGCAGCAAAGCATCTCAGCCTCCTTTGGAAAGTGAGTGCAGGATTGGGAGTGTGCAGCAGGGGCTTGACAGACGGACAACTTTGTTAACACTTGAATAGATTCTTCCCTCCCCTCCCTCCCTCCCAAACACCCTGCAGAAGCAGGAACAGACATTGCTGGGACATGGAGGAACTTTCATGTACACCATCCAGAGACTGGCAGCACATACACACACCACTGCATGTGCCACTACAGGACAAATGGCAGCTGGTCACCAGCTACTTATAAAAGTCAGTGCCTTTTCACAGCAGCAAACCTGATGGTGCAGGATAGAGCCTCAACATGGTTAGCATAATTACTATTAAAAACAGAACTGGATTACACTCAACAGAAGCTCCTAAAACACACAAGGATCACAGAATGGTTTGGGTTGAAAGTGACCTTAAAGATCATCTCGTTCCAAGGCCAAGGCAGGGAACCTTCCACGAGACCAGGCTGTTCAGAGCCCCATCCAGCCTGGCCTTGAACACTGCCAGGGATGGGGCACCCACAGCTTCTCTGGGCAACCTGTGCCAGTGCCCCACCACTCTCACAGTAAAGAAGTAAGCAGAGTCAGGCTTTAATTCCACTTTTGGCACAAGAATCTCAAGTCAGTTGAGTCAAGGAACTGCTAAAACAATGCCTGCCTGGTCAGCAGGCACACTGTGAATCTGGTACATGCTGGTTGATAGGGCTGATAAACCACAAATTTGGTTATCTGGGGTGCTTTCAAAAATTAGGCACAACAGCTGAACATTAAGCAAGCATTTTCATATCTCTATTAAAACAAAGAAAAATAATATTCTTGCAAACTGTTTCACACTGAGTGATGATTACTCAATAGAGAGACAGTTGTTTGACTCCAGCTAGTGTCACAAGCAAAATTAAATGTTAATTTCAGCTGTTAAATTCTATACTTAGATTGATTTCCAAGAACTATGAAAATCTCTTTTTGGAAAATACATGATCCCAGTGATTTCTACAAAGGTAACTAAAACTGATTAATTTGAATTCATAATTTCTAGACTTTTTTTTCCTGCTCCATTCTCAGATGACAAATGCATTCCCCTCATTTTACATATCAGGAAACAGATTAAAGAAAGATGAAGCATTTCAAGATCTGACAGCAGGTAAATTCCTGAAGTTAAATTAAATGCTTAGCTTCCCCCAAACTAGGGTCAGGCTTTTGTTATCTCATCTACAGAATTATTCAATATAGGAAATACCACTAAACTTCCCTGTCTAGAACAGAAAGTGTAACTATTTTTGAAAAATAAATATAATGAAACAGTATCTTTATTTTTCAGAAAGTCAGATGGAAGTATAAAAGGAACAAGTGTGGGGAACAAGGACACTGGACTGCCTTAAATTCTATTTCTTCTCTGGCATAGCAATAATTAACTTAGCAAAAACAGGTGTATACAAATCATACATGATCTCATTTGCTGACACTAAATATTAAACACTAATTTTCAAGCTGATAGAAAAATCTGCTTATGACTCCATGCTGATGAATGTGCCTTTGGTTTTGATCGTATTCTCAACTCTGTGTTTCATTTCAAAATGCTACAAATATGATTAAATTTGCTAAAC
>VZTR01031152.1:274161-287771 GCA_013400775.1 Chaetops frenatus
AACAAACCCGTAACTCCTCCGAAAACCCAAGCCGCTGGGCGAAGCCCAGTCTTCACCTGAGGAGTGGCACGCATGGCTTTGCACGATTCAGTGGTTAATGATTTGTCTCCCAAGAGATTTTCCCGTTTCCTTACAGACGGGCGATAACAAAACCCACCCCAACCCGGTCAGTGTTGCTGGGCTCGCCTCCCCCCTCCTGTACCCCAGGCGCACAAGTGCCGTGTTCCCCCCACGGCCCCGCCGGTGCCTGGCACTGTCCCAGCCCAGCCCCGCAGTTCGGCACGACCATTTGAGGCTCGCTGCGGCTTCCTCCTTTCCCGAGCCAACTCCCCGGAGCCGGGCCCCGCTGCCGCTGGCCGAGCCCGGCCGGCCGCGCCCGTACCTTGGTGAGCATCTTCTTGAGCTGGCTCTCGGACACCGCCATGGCGGCCGCCCCTCGCTGCCGGTGCTGCCGGTGTTCCCAGTGCCGCTGCTCCCGGTGCCGCCGGCCCGGCCCTACATAAACACAGGAAGCGGCCCGGCGCCCGCTTCCGGCGGCGGCGCGGCTCCCGCGCGTCACGGGGCGGGCCCCGAGCGGCACCGCGGCCCCGGCATAGCAGAGAGCCCCCGAGCTCGGCTTTGCAGTTTATTGTTAAAAGGCCTTGCTGGGAGTTCACCTTGCCCGTGATAAAGCAAAGTGCCGTTTCACACCGCGCCGGCGGAGCCGCGGCCCTTTGGTTATTGTTCAAGGAACGCGACACAAATGCAACGTCGAATTAACCCACAGAACACACCTGTGAAAGCTGGCAGCATTTTAAGATTAAAGTTATTACAAACCCACCAAACTAAGTAAACAACAGCTTGACTATTCGCATGAGAAAGCTCAACAGATGAGAAACAACACCATGAAAAACAATGTAAAACCTTAAATTCATATTAGTTTTTTTTCCACAGTAAATGAAAAAAAAACAACCGCCAAAGTGCAGCTTTAATAAAAAAATATAGCAGCAAAGTTGGTTACCTGCAGCCATCACTAATGTAGCCCCATCATTTACCACTACAGTGAAAGAAACTTGGGTATTCCACAAAAAAAAAAAAAAAAAGGTCTGAATTACTGAAGGTTTTTTCTTTCTATTTTTATCCCAGTTCTGATATCACTGTACACTCAGAACTCCCTGCATGTCTGGCTCTTTGTGAGATGTAACTGGAAGGCACAGAGGATCAGATCTTTTGCTCTGCCAAAGATCCTACTTCTGCTCAGAACAAATTTCCAACAATATTGCACCAGCCACCCCTCAAGGCATAAACGTGGAATGACATTGCTAAGCTGCACACAGCAGGAGTGGAGCCCACCTCTCCTGTGCCTGCCAGGTGATGCTGAGGTATCAGCAGGAGGAACAGTCTTTTAACAGTGCAGTGATTCAAGAAAACACCCTTGATCTCAAAGCCATCTGGTTTTTACCTAGGAATCCACATCCTGCTTTTGCACCTTGTCCTTGGACTCCAGAGAGATGGGTTACATGTCGCCTTCTCCTGAGGCTGATGAAAAGCTCCCAGCCCTCAGCCGGCTTTGGATTGAGGTCTGAATGAGCAAATACTCCTGCACTGTTTAGCTGTTGGATTTTATCTTTTATTTGAAGCCCAGCCCCTGCTCCTCCCATTCAAGAAGAGCCCCTGTTCCAGTGCTGCATGTGTGTAGTGAGAACTGCAGATGCTGTGGTGCTCTGAATGCCCTTACAACATAAAAGCAATCAAGTCATGACCAGGGTATCTCAGACATCATTAAGTGTGATCACAAATCCATACCCAGTAGTTTAGGTTTGAAGGATACTGCAAACTTGATGTTCCCCTTAGCAAACAGAAAATACCAGGAATCTATTGACATAAGAGCATCTACAGCCACGGAAGATGGAGCTATGGAATTGCATCCCCAGTGCCTGAAGAGCTGGAGTGTGACTGTACCCTAAACCAGCCTCAGATACAGCATTTAAAAGCTATAAGGAGGGGTTCAAAAGGGCTCTGCACACTGGAGTTTCTGCAGAGCTGGGTAAGCCCCTCCCCAGGACTGCCTCCTAAAGAGGTGCAAAGAGCTAAGAATAACCCAAGAATCAGGCTATAACTGGCAGCCAAAATCCACAGGCAAGAGCCACCTGAATTTAGGTAAAACATCCTTGCATGTTACCTGCCTCATTTTGGCAACCAAAAGTGCACTTTACAAAGAAAAAATTACTGTACAGTGCAGTATTAAATTATTTAAACCTAAATTGAGAAAGCACTTTTGGAAAGTAAAGTAACAAAACTTTCTGTTTTCTACAGAAATCCATATATATGATGCCACCTCTTCTGCCTTGCATATCTCCAGCTTCAGTGAGCAGGCACAGAGGCTCCCCTTGTGCTTCCTTACAGTTTCAGCTGCTGCTGAAGGTTGTGAATTGAGCCTGCACTGCTCTGCAGTTTCTCTTGCACCAGTGGGTCTTCCTCCAGTCTGACCATTTCAATCACTCCGCTGGTTCCAAGAACACATGGGAGACTTAAGAATACTTCACTGTTTATATTGCAACATCCCTGAAACAACACACAAAGAACAGTGTCACACACACTGTTACTTATTTCTGCTGCAAGTACACAAAAGCATACAATTACAAAAATGACTCCATTATTATAATTAAACAAGGATATTCCAACATATAGTATATTTGGATAGGTCAAATTCCATTTATTTTAGATACTGTGCAGTGGGTTACTGCATAGAAACTGTAAAGTATTACTGTGCAGATGAAAATCTGTGAACCATGCCACACTTGGGGAAATTTCCCAAGATAGATAAATCAGATCTCTATAATGCAAATGAAATTTATACCACTAAACATCATTTCTTAGCTAGAACAAGCAGGGACACTTGATAGTACAGTAGCATTAGTTCTTTTAGGACTGAACAGAATAAGTAATGCAGCCTAAGAACTGGGGAACATTTTTCAAATATTGATCCCATACAGATTCTGGAAAAGAATTGATCAAACTTACATGCCTATAATACAAGTTTACACTGTAGATTGTGTTTATTTTTGCAATCTGGGAAATTTTACATTCTGTAGATAGTCTCCAGTTTAAGAAACTTGCCACTCCTCTGTATCTATATTTAGTTCAGGAATGATTAATACATAATGATTTAATTAGGTATGTGCTTGTACTCAATACAATAAGCAGCCAGCTCAACTTCCCTGCACAGGGACATGCAAATTGTCCTTCTGAAGGCTCTAAAATGAAGCGACAAGTAAACATTTCTACATGGATTTTCTCATCATATGGAATGACATAATGCTTTAGTGAAGCCTCTTAGGAGAAACTTTAAACAAAACTCAGTCTACAATTTTAAGTCAACTATTGCTTCATAATCTTCTCCTCTCAAAGAAAGTACTGAAGAGTAAAAAAGCAGCTGTTTCAAAGCTGATCAAATAATATACTGGCAAAAAATGCATTTTATACTTTCAGAAAAGATATGGAATTCTTTTGGTCTCTAAATAAAATCATACATTCAATACTGAGCACTTGGAAACTACAACTCACATTTCATTTGCCAAATCCAGCTATTCCAGGGGTGCTGGGCAGCAACCTTGAATGTACTCTCTCTCTGGACTTGTATTTTTGGGAGAATAACCCACTTTTAATATTGGTTTCAGATTAAAACAGTAAGTGATTTTTGCTCATTTTTGGACCAGAATGGGGAGCAATTGTTGGAAGAAAGTAATGGCAGTAGCACTGCTTCAGAACACTGAGATGTCTGTGCTGCTAAAATTAATGGTCATATCCAGCATAAATAGTTACAGTGCCAACCAAAAGGTATTAATACCACATTTACCTTTGCCAGAGTGGATACAGAATGAATCTTTCTTTTATCTTTCAGAATGCTGTCAGTCAAATCAGCAACTGAGAGCCCAACAGACCAAGATCTCTGACCCTTTCCCTTTAGGACTTCCATAGCTCTATATATAAACCAGGAAAAGGAGAAAAACATGACATTTGGATTTTAATTATTCTTATTTTGGTTTTTGTGTAAAACCCACAGGTTTAAGTGTACCACATCAAGTAAAGTGTACTATAAAAATATGAGTCTCTGTTTTGGAAAACAACACAGTGGAATAAAGAATTGCTGAACAGAATTCCTTTATAGTATTTTTTATCTATACTAGAAACAATTCTCTTTTTTGTCAAGAGGTGTAACTGATAATTAAATCAGTAAAATTCCTCCAAACTGGTGCTTTGCTTTGAAGCAAATTCTTCCAACACAAGTTCTGAGAAAAGTGGGCCAGAAGGCTTGTCTAGTATTTAAGTACACAATCAAACAGCTCTAATATTCTGGTGTATATTGTGGTATCGTCTTACATCACCACAGGAACAATGTTAGTAAGAATTTCAGAAAAACAGTGGCCATATACACATCCATAAAAGTGAATGACAACTTGACCTACAATTTCATATAAACTCAATGCATGGACATTTTAGAGCAAGCTTTTCCCACTTCATAAAGAGCTGAAGAACATGTAAACATCTAGTGCTTAAACATGAAAGAATAAAAAAGGTTATAATGGTGCTACCTGTTAGCCACCTTTTCCCTTGAGTTATGAGCAGCCATTGCTTCTGTTTGATTTGCAACTACATTACAGCTGGTCCATGATGGTACTAAATAGAAACAACAGACACATTTGAGGTTGTGGTTTGTTGTGGTTTTTTTTTCTTCCTATGACAAATGTCAAATACTTTTGCTGCTTCTCCAGGTCTACAGACTTTGTACCCCCAAAAATATATGAAACTTAAAGCCACTATTACGAAAATCTACCACTCTTTTTATTACTTTTCTCATTACCTTCATTACTTTTCTCTATTACTCTTGCATTATTCAATTACTTAAGCACTGCCAAGACATTACATGCCCATAGTCATGATAAAGCATCACTTTACCTTTGTCTTCCCCTTGTTCACCAATAACCCAGGCGTCTTTTGCCAGCACATCTGCTTTCAAAAGGTTTGTCAGGATGTACTGAAATCTCTCTGAATCGAGGTTGGCACCTACTCCAATTACTCTGCTTTTGGGAAATGAGCTCAGCTTCCATGACACAAATGTCATTACTTCAACTAAATGTGAAAGAAAAAACATGTTGCCAAATGAAGGACCACTCAAAATTCAACACAACTGCAAATTATGAATCATCATTACAAAAAACTCTGGACTTCCTTACTTTAGAAAAGGCATAAGCATGTAAGAACATATTGGCAGTTTATTTCAACCTAAAACACCAAGTCAGGTGGGGCAGAAGTGAAAAAATAAGAACGATAATGGTAAGAGAGTAAGAAGGGGTGTCTTCAATGCATTACAGGATAGAGGCCCACACTTCTTTCCCTTTTAAGTTGTGATTTTGCTTTGTCGTAGTTCACAGTACCACTGACCTGGAAGATTTAAACCTTCCATCAAAATCTAGCTGCAATATTTACTATCAACACTATACTTGGTATATGAGCAGCTTGTGAGTGTGATCATATGGCACATAACACACATGGATCTACCCTTCCTGCACAGCAGAAATGTGCACATAAAACTCACAACTGACAAGACAACAGCCAATGGATGCTAATGATGTAGACACAGTCAGGTTGGAACTATGCACAGAAACACACAGAAATACATACCTGTTACACAAAACAAAGTACATTATTTTCTTTTATCTTGGTAACAGTAAAGAAAAAAACCTCAAAGACAGTGTCCTGCTCACAGCTGAAAAGGAAAACATCTTTCAGAGTAGCAAGAATTTTTGACTAGCCAGGTGTATTCAGCAGTAACATATTTTTAAAACAGGCCAGAGAAAAAGCTAGGTGAGGGACAACATAATGCCAAGTACCAGCATACCTGGATGAGAAGCAACAAGGAGAACAGCATTCTGACTGTAGTGTGATACTGCTGGAATGATTCCTCTGAACAAATCCACATTGCTTTGTATGACATCGAGGTAAGTCTGAGCATTACCCAGAGAATTCATCGTAAGCACCACAACTCTGGAATCAGCTGAAGCAGAAAAATCTGAAAATATAAAGAAAAAATATTTTGAAATTTATGTCATTCTATTGAGTTTTGGATGCAAAACCAAGAGCTGTTTGAAAGGCTGAACTACAACATCCAGCTTAATTAGGGATTATTTGCCTCCTGTCTTCACCATATCCCCCAGCGTGGAATTTGGGGCACTTCCACAGCACCTATAAAACACAGCTCTCCCACAGAACTACTTTCCTGTTTTATAGGTGTCAAACACAAAAGGCAGACTACAGTTTGTCCAAGGTTACATAGCAGAGACCAGAAAACATCTAGACAGCTTTGACAGATAAACTTTTCCAAATTTTCTTGGCAAGAAAGAAAAAAAATCCATGAAAAGACTCCTTAACTTTAATTCCATCTGTTACAGAAGAGGAAAGACTTTTACTTCTTTACCTGAGGCTTCTTCTATAATTTTTGATCTTATACCTTAATCAAGGGCATGTAGACAATCATGAAAAGCTCTCCAAAAGTCTACTTATTAACTCAAATAAAAGACAGATTGTATTCACTAGCCCAAAGAAACACACAATCATGCTTGCTGCAGGAATTTGTAAGTCAAAGCTGCCTTGAGCAGGTATCTTTGAATATCTGAGTGCCACACAGGTGATCACCTGGACACAGAAATAAGGTGATCCAACTGCTGCACCACTTTTGGAAGCAGCTGAAGCCAAAGCAGAAGTGTAATGCACTGACAAACTAAAACCATACTAAGCAGGATATGATTAATAGCAGCTTTCCCCAAACCTAGATATAAACATATTGAAATAGCAAGCGAGAATGTACGAGCATTTTGTACTATTGTAACACTACCAATAGCACAGCCAGCAACAACTCACAAGCTTCTTATACCACAGCTAAATGCAAACATCCAACAGGCAGCCACAGAAGCACAAACAGATTTGTGGTACAGTTGCACAACCAGGGCTCAGGAAAAAAGGTGTGCTAGCAGTAAAACCTGTAAGATAAGATCAAAGAATGTACAGCAGGCAATGTCAAGTGCAGAACAAGCCACAGAGATGCCTAGTGGAACTAGAACAAGTTCCTGTCCCCAAAATAAGATAAATTAAAAGAAGCACAAGAAAACCCCTCATTTCATCTTGCAATGGGTGCAAGGAACATGGAAAGAAGACACCTAAGCAAGGAAGAATGTTGCTCAATTCAGTTCCAGCTTTCCCAGTGGAAAAACTTCTGAGCTGCACAGCCTCAACCTCTGCAACCATCAAAGACTGTAACTAATCACTAATTACAGAGACATGGCATTGACTCTGTTGAATTGTATGCTCACAGCTGACTATGGACAAGGTTATTAAGAACTCATTGTTTGAATATACAGTGATAGTGATTAAAGACTCACTATTGGCCCTGTGCATGTTTAATGAACATCAGTCTAGGAAAGCAGCACTTTGAAACACAGCTCTATTTGTCAGCTTTTGAACACTGCTTTCACAGCCTTCACTAATTCCCATGCATATATTTTCTCCCTTTCCCTCCCCTCTCTGCCCACGACACTGAAGTTCATTTGGCTTCTCTGTATTTCTGCAGGAGTCCAGTTTCAGCATTAACCTCTTACCTGCAAGTGCAGACTTTAAAAAAAAAGACAGCCTATGTGCTCTGTATTTCCCCAGGTGTCCTGCTCTCATTAGAACAAGCACAAGCACACACAGTACAGCACTCACTCCTGTTCCAGAAACATCTTATACCTTTGCTGATCTCCACATTTGGCACAGCAAAAATATCCAAATCCATGGTCCCTCCTTTTGCTGCACCATCAGAAAGATCCAAAAGAACCACCTTGTTTGCAACATCCTGCATGAATAAAAATAATACAGATCAACAAAAAACCAAAAAAAAACACCTTGTTCTTGTGGGAGTCAGGACTAAAACCCAAAATTCCTCCCACTTCATTGTTTGCTGTACTGTGAACAAATCAAACAAAATTACTGGTCAAAATTGCAGCCAAATCACAAGAAAAAGGATTTAGTTTAGGAAGTCTAACTGGAAAAAAACACATTAAAAACAAACAAAAAATTCACTAAACTCTTTCTGGGAAGTTAAAAATGTTGATGTTACTATTGTATCTAACATACAACTGTGATGAAGTACAGCCCATCTACAGACTATTCTTTTCCAGGGAATAGGAGATCCTAATTGTAAGAGCCTACAACTGATGCAAGAATGCTTTAGGGATTTTCAAAGTGAAATCAATATTCAACCCTTTGAATTTAAAAGGCTGACTGAGAAACCAAGGCAGAAAACTAACACCTCTGCGTGTCCATAAGTCAACTGAAGAGACAAATGACCTAAGCAGTGACAGTTGTTAAAACTCATGAGGTATTCCTTAGTGTGAGATATTGAGAACTAGATTGAAATCCTCTCTATTAATCTGGTCTGTTGCTATTTTTAATAATTATGTACCTTTGCTGCAACTGCTAGTACACATGCAATGCCAAGATCTCCAGCTCCAACAACAGTAATTTTGTTAAAACATCCTTCATTTTTGTCTCCAGTTTTACTCCTTGATTTCATGTCAGTCTCTCCTACAATTAAAAGAAAAGCACAGAATTAGGTGCTGGTCCACACTGTATCAATGCAAGTATTACTGCTTCATAAAGGATCATGGTTGTGCCAGAGCTAAATCAAGTTACATGGACTTTTTCAAAACACCATAGAAAATTCATCACAATTTGCAAAGTGTAAAACACAAATATTCCACTCTAGATAGGAATATTTTTTCACTAAGTAGATGAGCATAACAACAGCAAGATGCTAAACACTAATACCACAAAAACAGCACTCCCTTTGCTGCTATTACAGGTATGAATACATCCCATCGTCATAAAATTTGTAAAATATAAACCATAGAGTCTTCGCTGTGGCATCAAGTAATGACAATAAATGAATATATAGTCTAAGAACATCCCCACCTTCAGTAATCTTTGCAATATAGGAGAGAAGTTCTGATTGCCTGGCTGCATCAGAAGATGACAGTGAGTACAAAGGGAGCTCTTCCTCAAACTTTGCAATCATTTCCTTGATTAATCCAATGAGAGTTGATTTAGGCTGAAATACAGCAATACAGAAGACAAAACAGCTGAATAGCTATTTCATATAGTGGTATCAGCTGAACTGCCAGAGCCATACAAAATATAATCCAAGGATAAATACTGACACTCTTAACATTTACACAAACACCTAAGGAGAAGAAAAGCATCACTTTGAAAAGATACTTTCCAAACAGGAGTATGGATTAAAAGGAATTTAACAAAAAGGAATTCTAAACTGAAATTACCAGTGCTAGTAGTTTTTGAAGGCATCCATGAACATATGAAAGCCTTTGATATAGCCACATCCAATATTATAAAAGGGACAAATCCTAGCTAAAGAAAAGATAGTCCAGTCTTCTTAGATGAGCTCAACTGTCCAAAGTTCTGGCAATTCAGTCCTCCTCCAGGCAAAACACATTGTGAAGTCAGCAGAAGTTCTCATAGGAATTTCTGTATCAATAATGCAAAATACAGCCCATTCATTTCAAAAACCTGGCATTCATTAAATAATTTTTACTGGCCTGGCAGCCATGCTTCAGTGAGTAATTTAATACAGTGCATAAAAAGTAATTTAGCAACAGCGCTGACTTTTGAATCTCTGTGCTGTTTCAGAGTTCTGCCAAAAGAGATATACCCAAAAAGCAAAAACTTCCATTTAACTTTCCTGAGGAATACTCAACTCGTCTCACTGTTCACAGCAACAAAGTATCATGAGGCTTACACTGTTTTGTAAAGAATCAGTCCTTTTTTTCTTCAGCTTAGAATAATTTTCCTTAAAATCACTTCCAACTTCCTTTACAAGCCTTGGACTGCCTGAAAGCTCCATGTGATACCATGCATTATTCCCAAATGCTTCCCCTCCCCTGTCAGCCACTCCACCTCTTACATGGCTCCAGTTCTGCAGGTAGGGCAAATAAATCCTGCCCCGTGCATCAACGTGTTTCCCCACTGAAATGCCCATGTTTGCAGTCGGCTTCAAGAAGCAAATGGGGGGAGCAAAGGGATGAGAATCCAGGATCCACAGACAAATAGGTATGTTATAGGAACTACCTGTTCAACACAAAATAAAAGCCATTAGTAACTTCTGCATTGAAACAGGCAGTAAAGACCAGTCGTGTGTGTGATGTCATTCACACTTTGTAATAACAAAGGAAAAAAGCCTGACAGATCACTTCCAGATTCACACTGGAAAGTATTTATATTGCTTAGCCTAATTAATAAAACCAGACTTTTCTGGATCAACTTGAAGTGTTACTGATTGTGCCTTTCTTAATAAAAGGCTATATCGTTGATTGCTTCCCAGGATCCTCTCTCAGCCATTGTGTCCCCTTTTCCCAGCAAAGAAAGGCTTCATACATATATATAGATATACATTTCAAACTTATTTAAGACTTAACACCTACAGCAAAAAAGTATCTATTAAGAACTTTCCATCAGACTTCAAAGGCTTTAAGCTGAAAATAAAAAATTATGTACAAGTTATTTTTTGACACTGCAAAAGTGTATGAGACATACACAAGTGTATGTCTCAGAGAGTTCACACAAGCTCCATTAGCACCAAAGAGTTTGCCTGCATGGTCTCAAACAACACCATTTTTTATACAGTTAATTTTACTTATTTAATTAATAGCACCTCATTTCAGCATCTGTGCACTTGTTTGTGCAGTAGAAGTGGCTTCTACCAATTCATGCAAAATCCTTTCTAGCCCCCTTTAAAGACACTGCACAGTGAACTGTTAAGAGGCAGCAGCCAACACATTTTACACTTAGATTCATAAGTGGCAAGAAAATTAGATTTGATTTATCTTACCATATTTCACTGGAACAGTACCACTAAAATTCAGGAGGTCCTTCTGGGATCCATCCTTGAAGGCTGAAATTAAAAATACAATTTAAAAAAACCAAAAAACAACTCCTTTCAAACCTGGCATAGTAATCCCATCCACAACTACAAATATACAACAGTGATTTCTCTTTAGAAATCAAATGCACTGCTCCTGAAATAACCAAGACTAGAATGTTACTAAGGTCTCCCCTACCCTTTAAAATATTTCCTTAGTACAATTTTAACAAAAATTACATTGGTACAACTAAGCACATCATAGCCTGAAAATCCGTCGTCCTAGGTAATTCTGATGTTGCAGGAATTTCCAGTCAGGCTGATAGATTCTGGAAGTCACATTCTGTAAGCTAAAGCTATCAAAATACTTTCAATACAATAATGAAATATAGGAAAAATGGCGTTACATACAAAAAATTTAAAGCATCAATCTTCTAGAATTACTGACAAGTTGAAGATGAAGTGAATTGCTAAAGGTTTTTTTATATGTATGCACTCTTGAAGGAGCATTCAGAAACAGTAATGTGGTGTGAAAATTTTACTGCAAGTCAACATAAAGACAGGAACACAACAGCAATACATTCACATTCAGTATACATACACACAGTCTGCATTTATGGCAAGAATCTCCACAAATAGTTCAGAGTAACTGTATCACTTACTGTATGTGTTCATGGAGAACGTGAAGTTGGGGTAGGTCTTGCTAACATTCTTCAGCTCTTCTATGGTCAGGTCTCTGAACTTATACTGGGAAGTGGGAGGAAAAAATAAGGAAATAAGTTTCACTACAAAGGCTTCTTTTATTACGAGAGATAGGGGAAAGGATACTATAGAATGCAGAAACACAAGAAGGGGAAGGTCAAAATTACTTGTAGTATTATAAAGTTTTGATGTGAGACAAATTATCAAAAAGAATTGATTACAAAAAAGCTTTGAAGTTACTGCAGGTCTGCTGCTGCTACATAAGAGATCTGAAATTATGAACATCATTCCTTATACACCATTTCTTCTCCTTTACACCTATGTGAGCAGAAGTTTAGAAAAGTTTGTCTCTTCTACATAGAATAATTAAAATGAATATAAGAATATGAACCTCTTAGAAAAATGAGGTTATTTTCTTACTGACACAGTTAAACTCAGATCCACCTACACACATTTTAGAAGTTTCCTAAAATGTTGCTTTCCAAAAACATTTGTAAGTAACAAGTTAAATGTGTAAGCAATTAGCTTCTGGGAATTTTTTTTCATTTTTAAGTTGTACTTGAGAGCTGCGAAAATTAATCACTGCTGCTTCATTCAGACTGTCCCTAGCCAGTCCGATACCTGAACTTCCAAGAGATTTGCATCCTCCCACATCCCAAAGTTATGAAGAGTATTTTTCATTTCCTAGATTAGAGCCTGTGCTTCTCATTTAGGAAACCTGGTTGTTTTTTGGAGCCCTTGCTTAAACAAACAAAACTGCTGCCTGGCAGTGGCTTAAAGAGCTGCTCACTGCCCGGGAATAATTGTCACAAAACAGTAGCTAAAATCGAATTTCTCTTCAGTCTGTCACCCCAGCAGCCATGCGACAGCTACAGGCACGGCACAGTTATTTTCTACTTTCTACAGGAAAACATAGAGCTGCTGACTTGAAATACCTTTTAGTCAGCTCCTCCCCATCACTGGATTCTGCAAAGTCATCCAGCAATAAAAAGAAATAAATTAAAATCAAATGTTCTCTAATTATGAATGTCTACACAGCTTACATTTACGACATTTTTTGGAGGCGTTGATATATCTGGTTGTGAAACCAAAGTCATCTCTCCCCAGCTGGCCTCCCTGTATTTGCAATACGAAACGAGGCATTCCTATCAAATAGTTTGTCCTCTTCTAAAGATCACAGGATTTACGAGGTGACTCAGATACAGACCTTCCTCATTTCGTACCCAAAATTATTTAGCACGCCCAAAACTTAAATACACCCACGTCAGTTTCTCATATGGAAATTAAAACGCTCAGAGGGATGTACAACAACGCGTCTGTCCTCCTAAGGCGTGGAGGCGCTAACGAGGGGAATGCCACCAAANCCGCCGCCCTTCGCGGCCCGCCCGAGCCCCGCGCTCCCGCTCCCGCCCTCGCCCCTCTCCCTCAGCGCCGCCCGCGCGCCCCCTCCTCCCCGCGCGCGAGCACGCGCACCTTGCCCAGCTGCCTCCGGAGCGCCTCCTCTGCCAGCGCCATGGCGGCGCGCGCCGCCTTCCCGGCGGGCCCCGCGCGCGCGCCGACACCGCCCCTCAGCGAGGCGGGGGTGGGCCCGTCCAGGGCAACGACGGAAATCCCAAAGGTTTTAATTATTCTGCAATGGAGGGCTCATAAACGCTTGGATACGCTACCGTGACCATCTGGGCTAGGGGCTGTTTCCACCCAGCATGGTGTTGCAAAATGTGGACTGTGTCGAGATTATCTTACGCCAGGATCTTTCCTTGATGTAAGATCGTTGTGTACTTTCAAGCCTAATCAGCAGGAAAGGAGACCTAACCAGAGGAAGAGGCAGCGGCCAGCGTCCAGTCAAGGATATCTGTAAATGAACAAGCTTTAAGGATGCAGTAAATCAAGATGTTGTTTGTAGAATCGCAGTATATGCTGAGTTGGAAGGGACCCACCAGGATCATGGAGTCCAACTCCT
>VZTR01031152.1:288127-414735 GCA_013400775.1 Chaetops frenatus
GGGAAAGCCCCAAAAAAAAAAAAAAAAAGTTATCAATTTCCGATGAGTGAAGAGTAAGGTTTCAGTCGTGAAGCACGGCGCCTACCACGGAGATAAACGGATGCGTGGTGCAGCTGAAAGCTCGGCTGCAGCAGGACAGCGCAGACACTGGGACGGGAGGGGACGGGCACGGGACGGGACGGGGTCGCTTCGCTCGGCAGCCACCCCCGGGACGCCGCCGCCCTTCGCGGCCCGCCCGAGCCCCGCGCTCCCGCTCCCGCCCTCGCCCCTCTCCCTCAGCGCCGCCCGCGCGCCCCCTCCTCCCCGCGCGCGAGCACGCGCACCTTGCCCAGCTGCCTCCGGAGCGCCTCCTCTGCCAGCGCCATGGCGGCGCGCGCCGCCTTCCCGGCGGGCCCCGCGCGCGCGCCGACACCGCCCCTCAGCGAGGCGGGGGTGGGCCCGTCCAGGGCAACGACGGAAATCCCAAAGGTTTTAATTATTCTGCAATGGAGGGCTCATAAACGCTTGGATACGCTACCGTGACCATCTGGGCTAGGGGCTGTTTCCACCCAGCATGGTGTTGCAAAATGTGGACTGTGTCGAGATTATCTTACGCCAGGATCTTTCCTTGATGTAAGATCGTTGTGTACTTTCAAGCCTAATCAGCAGGAAAGGAGACCTAACCAGAGGAAGAGGCAGCGGCCAGCGTCCAGTCAAGGATATCTGTAAATGAACAAGCTTTAAGGATGCAGTAAATCAAGATGTTGTTTGTAGAATCGCAGTATATGCTGAGTTGGAAGGGACCCACCAGGATCATGGAGTCCAACTCCTGGCCCTGCACAGAACGCCCCAAAAGTCACACCATGTGCTTGAGAGTGCTGTCCCAACACTTCTGAACTCTGTCAGCCTTGGTGCTGTGACCACTTCCCTCAGGAGCCTGTTGCAGTGCCCAGCCACGCTCTGGGTGAAGAGCCTTTCCCTGATATCCAGCCTAAACCTCTCCTGACAACTTTAGGCCATTTCCTCAAGTCCTGTCACTGTCACCACAGAAAGAGATCAGTGTCTGCCCCTCTGCTTCCCCGCATGAGGAGGCTGAGACCGCAGTGGGGTCTCAGTCTCCTCCAGGCTGCACAAGCCAAGGGACCTCATCCACTTCCATGGTTTTCCCTCCAGACCCTTCACTATCCTTGTGACCATACGTAGATATTATAATAGGGAGGCNACTTTAGGCCATTTCCTCAAGTCCTGTCACTGTCACCACAGAAAGAGATCAGTGTCTGCCCCTCTGCTTCCCCGCATGAGGAGGCTGAGACCGCAGTAGGGTCTCAGTCTCCTCCAGGCTGCACAAGCCAAGGGACCTCATCCACTTCCATGGTTTTCCCTCCAGACCCTTCACTATCCTTGTGACCATACGTAGATATTATAATAGGGAGGCAGGGATTTCTTCCCTCTTTGTTGACATATCAAAACTGATTTGCAACTTTATGGAATTACAAGTATGTAAATGCAAACCTGACATTAATTTATTTCCCTACAACAACCTCTTTTATTTTTTAAGCCTCCCCTACCACACAGCAGAGAGACCAGAAAACTGCCTTCTGGAAAGTGGGCTATGCAAGTCTCATGGCCAGTTCAATGGAAAATACAGTAGGTTCAGCAAGTTCTATCCCCCTAACTGAGCAGAAAACTGACAGAACAGACCAGGCATGATAGTAGCATGTTTTTACAAGGAACAAGATCTTGAGATAAAAACTGTATGAGCCTTCTCCCTAGCTGGTAGGAGGCCTAGAGCACAGTAACAGGTTGCTGATACAGCCATATCAGAAAATGATTAGGTTTAGAACAACCTTCCTCAGGCTTCTCCATCAAACATATTGTTCACTGATGCAGATTCTGCTTCAAATTGTTATGCTGAAATTGTTGGGTATGATGTAATAATGAAGGATCTTACAGCTTCAGTGTTCAGTTTGGAAAGTAGCACAACATCAGTCCTTCAGGACCTGGCATTGCAGATTCCAGCAAGTGCTACACATCATTTGCCTAGCAAGTATAGTACCTCTTCAGTTAAACTGTTACAGAATGATCAGCATGAACATTTATCTAAACCCTATAAGAGATAGTTTGAAAATAATTTTGTTTCACAAAGGTCCTAGCACAGACTAATGTTTGAGAATAAATTGTTCCTTTTTAATTTTTTATCTCAAGCATCTAAATTTTTTATTTCTCATTATTTCATGGTAAAAACAACTGGGAAAATCTGATAGATAATTAGAGTTATTAGTAAATTTGATGTTTGGAAACATTTTAAAAATTTCTATGTTCATAGATAGCCAAAACAATCATAGCAACCAGGACAGTGACCACATCCCCATGGCAGTGACACACTGCTACTGGTAGCAGTGTTTCTATTTAAGGCTTAGAAGTCACTCTTGACTAGGCTTGTACCTAAACTACAGATTCAAATTTCTTAGTACTCACTCATAGTTCAAACTCATTTCAATTCAGAGCTGGGTCTGTGCCCTTTGACTCAAAACAAAGCAAACAGAAGCCTGGCTAATAAAGGGGTTGCTGGCTTCCTCCCTTTGGCTGGGGCAGAGGGTGGTAACAGCAGCACATCCCCCTGCCTGAAGTCTGAACATTTGCCTTGTGTGACCAGGTGCCTGTCTACACATCGTTTACAGTCACATTTCACACCACTGTGGAGGTCTCAGAAACCCTTCCTGCACATTCTGTAGAAATCAAGAACCAGGTAAAGTGGATTGAGTCACACCAGTGTCCCTCCTGTCCAAAAATAACCAGAATCATTGTCACTCATCAGCTGCAGAGCAACAGGTCAACCCACAGGTGCTCTGCTCTACCATACACATTTCTTTCTTTGGTCAAATCTTGACATACTGGACATGTTAAGGGCCACAAGGCATCCATACAACATAAGAGCTGGAAGCAGGTGGCAGGGAGAATTATTGACTTACCATGATAGGGAGCTGAGGACAGACCCACAACAAACATCCTGTATCCTTAGTTGCATCATTCAGAGAAGCTGCTTACCTCTCCTGAAGAAATCCACTAGAGAAGTTTAATACATGGAGAAGTGCATGTAAGGCACTCAAACAGCCTTTTGTGCTCAGTGTGTGCACAGGTATGTGTTCAGTTATTCCCATGCACTACAAAACCTGGAACTCTACACTCAAGTGTTTTTCAAATCAGAATCAAGCCAACTCCTTCAACCAAAAAACCCCCTCCTGAAGCTCTTCATTCTTTAAATGGTTGATTGCCATCAACTTTCAGACACATAGTATAAGAGATGGCATGAGACACTTACCTGCTCTCAAACAAGGAATCTTGAGAAAGTTACATCCAGGATGCAAAAAAAAAAAAAAAAAATTTGCCAGCAGAGGGAGAAGGATGTAGGCAAAACCCAAGATTCCCATAAAGAAACAAACAGAGGAACCCCCAAAGCACATTAGACACCAGGTGGTGTGGAAAAATAGACCTATCAATTGTGGACAGAACTAAACTGGTGACATGTTTGATTACTTCAGGAATGTCCCCTTGTCCTTAATTTCATTCTGCAGAGTAGGGTAAGCATGATATGTCAAAGGCATTTTTGGTTCCCAGGCTCATGGAAAAATAAATATTTCCATATGCATTTCCAGGGGTAAGAGGAAACTATCTATGCAATAAATTGCAGTTCTGTCTTATGGAACTGAAGTGTTATTTCAAATAAATTACAACTGAAAGCTGTCCTCAAACAAGGAAGCATGTAATTACTTTTTTTCCTAATCTGAATAAATTAATTTTATTGCTTCCAGAAGTAGCTTTACTGGCTGGGTTAAGATCATGACTCACCTGAACAGAACACCTTGGCTTTGAAATAATGGCTGAGGTTGACTGATCCCAGCTATTAGGGTACATTAAAAATCTCAAGGGAATTCCATACAAGGTAGTTCCAAAGAATGTAAGATTTCATGCCTTCAAAACAAGATAGCCGTAGGACACATTTCAAGCCAGTGTTGCAATATTAAAAAAAAAAAAAAATTAAGCACAAGAGTGTGCAAGCATTGCTGTTCCTCATAAAGGCACGTGACTCACTGATGTGTATCCATCCATTTGGAAGTGGGTCACAGCACCAGCTGCTCAAAACAGTCACTGCAGTTACGTGCACCATCAAAGCAGAAAACCCCTCCAGAGGAGACAGCCATTAAGGTAGTTCTGACTCTGTACATGGGAGCCTGGGAGCCCAAGAAGGACACTGCTTATGAAACCGCAGGGTGAACACACTTCAAATGCAAAGATTAAAGGCAATGGGTATATTATCACCCTAAATACAAGTTCCTCCAACTTACAGGAACTTTCAGATCTTTTCTGGAGGCTTAAGTGACTCCATTATTTTTTCATACCTTCTTGCTTGACTGCATGAGAACCATTCTCAGAGAGCATTCAGACTGACACTGCTGTATGTGAGAGCTCAGAGGAAACAGCAGAAACTAATTCTGGTAAGTCTTCCATAAAAGTAAACCAATGAGAAATAACAGTAAAATCTTTAATGCCTGTAATTTATTGTGTACATACTCTGCAAAACTTATATGCATTTGGTGTGTGCTAAAGTATACACTTCCTTGACAGCACCAGAGAGCAGTTAAGCTATGTATGAGTTTTTAACCTGATTTGTCACATTGTGTAAGACACTGCACACATGATATCCCCAAAGGAAAAAAATCATTGGCTAAAACTAGAAGCACCCTTATTTACACACTAACACTTTAATATTGCATCACACCCACTCACCAAAATAAATAGAAGTACATTCATCACAATTTAAACACCAGTCTCTCCATATATTTATTTTCTTTCTGACATGTTTTGGTCTCCAGAAATATGCTATATCTAGAAATATGCATCAGCTACTAGATTATGTTACAAAATGCAAAAAAAAAAAAAAATAGAAAATTAGTTTTCCTGGACAATATTTTGGGCTTTACACAAAAATAAATCCAGATTTCCATAGAGATCTCATATACTTCTTGAAAGATTTTTATTTTAAAGCACAGCACAGAGTTGCACACTAAGGCTTCCTGTGATATGCAAAACCCTGGCCTCCAAAAGACATTGCTGTAAAGTGAAATACAGCTCAAGTGTAAATACAAGACATTTTCAAAAAGTAGTCATCAATAGAAAGTGCCCTTCATTTGATTTAGCATTAGCAGTAAAGAAGTAGCTACCTTAATTGTGCAATCAAAGCCAGACCTGGAAGGGTTTTATGAAAAGTATGTAATTTCACACTCTCAAGTTTAAGGATATAGAATCTGAGATAGCAGAAACCAATCTTTTTATCCTCCTACATTCATTATTTTTTGACACAATTTAGTAAAAAGGCACATTGTCAAACAGTGAATTAAAAATCTAAAAACCAAACCAGAATTTCCTTAAATACAATTAAATCATTAGCTGAATATCTGATCCTGATAAACCAATGTAAGCATTCTTCCAGTTTTTCTTCACCTCAAATTCAGATGCACTTTGGACAAGTACTGAAATACTGTCATTAGACGAATACTATTAACCTGGCAAACAGTAAACAGGTTTTTGGATATAAGGTCAGGAATTAAAAAACGAGCTTAGTTCCCTCCTAGCTGACATACAAATATGCAAGCACATTAAAAGCCAAACATTTGTACAAAATAGGAAACCCATCAACATCCCATGCCAATTATGAGAAAGTACTTCTTGACTGTAAAATTACAAATGTCTCCTTGAATCATTTTTCATATGAAATAGACAAAATTTAAACAATGATCACTGTGTGAAGAAAGTTATACAGTGTCTTAGGGAGGCTAGCAGAGTACATTCCAGTCACCATCTAAATGACAAAGTGCTTTACAGATTAAGAAGTTTAACTGATCTTGCATGGTTAAATAATCAGAAAGTGGTGAAATAATCAGGTTTTACTTAACCTGTATTTGTCTGAAATGCAGATTTCTTTCCCAACTGAACCAATTTCAAATTAATATATTTCTTTTGCTTCATAAGAGACTTTTTTTCCCCCAGCCAGTCAGGAAGGTGCTCACAGATGATATAGCTGTCTGGGGTGATGGACCTCAAGTCACTCTCCAGCTAAAAAGAATTAAAAATTACAAACCCAGAACTTGATCATGGTCCCAAAGTTCATTGTCCTGAATGGGTAATTCTATACACCAGGAAATGTCCAACAGGAAATCTGAGATGGTCCCAATGCAGCAGAGAATACAACACACTTCTAGACAGTGAGGTTACACTATCTTGCATCGTCTCAAGTGCATACACTGAGAAACAGTTTTTTGTTAGTTAATAGAGAAAGTTAAAACTACAGAGGAGCAACAACGGTATCTTAACCTGGGCTCCATGTTAGCCAATACTGAGACAGTCTATAGAATCTATACCAGTAGCCTACATCAGTGTTTTGCTGAGGCAGTGAAATGTTACACCATTGACAGGGTACATCTTAAAAAGGCAAATCTGTTTTTTCTTACATTAAGAATCAGATGTTTAAATTTGAGCAGCTTCCCAGATTGTTCCTTACAGGTTGCTATCTGAATTGCTTCCTAGAAGCAGCACTGTTAAGAATAGTCCCAATAGAAAAGGTTCCTTTGTGTTTTTCCACAAGGTAATTTTTCCTTTTTCCCTCCCCAGTCAACACCCAAAGCCCTTTTTGTACTTGTTAAAGTATTTCTAGCATTAAAACATAATGGCCTGAAGCAGCTGAAGGCAGATGCTACCAATGGAGTCCTGGAGCTTGAGGCAAAGCTAAGTAGTGACACTGGTGAGCTTTGAAGGGCAACTTGGGGAAATCCAAGTAGATGCAACATCAGATTTGAGCTTCAGGTCTCAGTGCAACTCCTGTAGACTTATATGAACCCTGTGCTAATTGTAAACAAATTCAGTTACTAAAACAAACAGTCTTTAAGTGCATAGTTAGAAATAATGTGCAAATATGGGCATTAAGGTAAGTAACTGAACTATCCTGCTGTACATATTATTCTACATTTTTGGCTTGCTGAAATCCATTACAAGTATTAACTAGTTAACATGATGTTAATACTGAAAAGCTGCAAATGCATCTTAACAAAACTTAATTCTGATGTTCTTTCTGAACCATAAAACTAATTAGATAAATGACTGCTTCACATTTTAAATAATTTAACACATCGGATGTTTAATGCAAGAAAAAACACAATTTGTAAAAGCAGCAGAAGCTGTTAAACAAATCTGAAGATTTACAGGGCAGGAGAAGAATTCCCAAGCATATGCTTGAGCCCAAAAGCACAGGTTACATACAAACACTAGAAATTTCTGTTCTCAGGGTGTGTGTTTCTCATACTGAATTAAACTGGCACTGGAATTCCAGACACAGCAAAAGCCAACATAATCTTTTGGCCATATCCACAACTGCAGTTTGCAAATGACATGCACTCTTCTGTTTAGAAATAGAGAGGTTCAAATTTTTTTTATGAGTCCTCAAATCAAAACATCTGCAGCACTTTATTGCCTTAAACACCTGTGGGCTGTGGCTAAATTTACACCCAAGTTGCTGCTGCTGTACAGGACACGACATTTTAACACTTTGAGGCTCCTGTTGGGAGACAGGGCAGGAAATAAAGCAATCTCTCCAAGTCTCAAGAAATATCATGGAACAAGAATGCTATTCCTTTCTTTCAAGTGAATGCAAAATTGGTTGACTGATACATGGCCCACACAGCTCCAAGTCAGTGCATAGCTAGTCAATATTTCTGCTGGCATCTTGAACTGGTTTAATCAATGGAAACATCTACTAATTTTATTCCATTTAATATGCATTAGTGCATTAATTTCTTCATAAAAAACAACCCTAGCAAGTATTAAAAATAAATATCTTATTTAGGTCAAACTAAAGCCTTGCTTTTCAGTACTTTAATCCCTTTAAATATTCTTTTGCCCTCTAACAAGCAAATGGGAACTGAAGTAGAATAAGAGATGTATGGAGGCAGAGGGGAGCAGAAACATGAACAGAGTCAACACCATAAGTCAGTTAACGTGTCCTCAGCTTCTTAGACTGTCTCTTGCGTTTCAGTTCTTCTTCTTCTCGTCTCAGTTCTTCCAAGTCTTCCTGAACACCGAGTCTCAAGCTGCCAAACAAGAGTTAATCCTTTACACTGCTACTCAGGACACTTGAGGTTTTATTTCTACATCCCTGAAAAGCAATGCTAAAAGTACTACAGCTGATTTGAAAAATAATTTCTTATCAGATCTTCTTTAATTATAGAAAGAATGCAGCTTTAAGAAATCAAGATTTTTTTAGTCATAAGATCAGAATCAAATATTTCAAGGGAAAAGGATATTTAAAACTTCTTTTAAAAAATAAAGACTGTGTAAAAAAAAAATTAATACATAAGGACTTTTTTTTTTTCCTGAAAAGCAGCTACTGAAACACTTCTATTGAAAAGGTAAAATTGAATTTAACTCAAGTTTCTTATCTCCACTTCCTTTATACTGCATGTGTAGTTAAAAGTGAGTCAGGAATTCAACTCTGCAAAAATCTCACTCTAAGATGTCAACAGTTTGGTTGACAGCAATACCTCTTTAAAGTTCCATTTATTTCCCCTAACTCCACTTAACAGACTATAGCTTTCCATGGGCTGCAGCTATTCCTCAAGAGCCAGGAGGAATAAGGACACTGACTATAACTTCAAGGGGTACCTTCTGAATAACCATATAGAAATTTTAGTAGAACATAAGAATTTGGTAACTCCATGCATGGCAATATTTTCATTTTTTATAAAAATGCTTACAGCGCTCACAAAGCTTGTCCCATCACTCAATAAAAAACAAAAAGAAAATCAATTTATGACTCAAGAGTTATTTAGTGTATCCACCACTGTCTGCATGAGTTTCATCTTTACTTAAGCTTTCTTATAAAAAATTGTAAGGCTTATTTACCTCTGCTGTAAAAAGCAGAGTGGATATTTACTAGCTTAGCCTTATGACTTCAGCAGCAAACTTCCCAATTTGTATCCCAGTTCAAATCCATGCATACCTCCGAGCTTCTTCTTTCTGTTGCTCTCTCCAGCTGCTCTCCATATAACGTAAGGCATAATCACTTTCATCTTTGTACCTGAAAATTAAATATCAGTTTTTAGAACATTAAAAAAGCCAGCTATTGAATTCATATTCCTTCTTAGGAAGAATAATTGCTTGTTCTGCAGTATCTTGAAATTGTCACTTCTCTTACCTTTTCCGGTCATAGCCAAATATTTCCCGAATATGTTTTGATATTTCTTCTTGAGGCTCCCCTTCATCTTCAATGAAGTCATCCATTTCAGAGTCATATTCATCATCATCATCATCTTCTATTTGTCTCTTGTAACTAATAGGTGGTCTTCCAAGACCTAAATGACAGGGGAGAATAAAATCATTAACAAATAACATGAACATAATTTTAATTTAACAGTACTTCTCCTTGCTGTACCTTGAGCATAGCCATTTTCTGGGCTTCAAGGTGGAAAACTGCCTCAAGTTAACCAGCATTTCTCAGAAATTCAGCAAGAGGAAATACTTCCTCTGAGTTGTGCTAGAGGAGATTACCTATCAGTATCAGCAATGGCATCCTGAGGAAACCACTCAACAGATATCTGTTCTTTGTTCAGGGCTTTCCAGGCACTTATTCATTACACTCCACACTGCTTGCTCCTGATCAGAAATACGTTTTTAGAACTGCTTGTCACTGATAAGATAAATTTGCCAAAACACTGAAATGTAAAACCTGTGAGTGATTTTTCATCTAGCCCCTCAAGCATCTTTTATTTAAGACAAAGTTTTATAAATCAAATATTACACAATGCTGGAAGTAAATCCTTCAATTCTTTTCCTTCTAACAGCATCCATATGCCAGTATCCATCACAGGCTGCTTAGTTTTCTTTCATGTGATACTTCACACCACCTGTATTTCAAAAATTATGAGCATAGGTAAAAATAAATAAAATAAATTAAAAGTTGCTATATTTAATTTTGTTTCAATTATTAAACTGTTCTCATCTGAGTTCCACTTGGTTTTCTTCCAATTCTTCTCCCCACTGGGGAACAGGGCAAGCAAGCAGCTTCAGGGTACTTAGTTGCCAGTTGGAGTTAAACCACAGCAGTGAAAAAATTCTTTGTTCTATAAATGCATACCTTGTGGATGAAGCACAGGTCTATGCCCTGGAAAAGGTCTCATTCCATTCATCTGTCCATTGCTAGGTCTTGTGACAAGGTTTTTAGAAGAAATGGTTTCTGACACGACAGTACACCTGGGTTTCACAGCTGTGCCTGGGCCGCTGCCTGGTCGTGCAGGTCCTGCACTTGTGCTGATGCCCGGCCTCCCTGGTCCAGTGCCCAAGCTGCTGCCTGGTCGCTTGGCTCCTGTGCTTGGACTGATTCCTGGCCTTCCTGGTCCTGTTCCCAGGCTGCTTCCTGGTCGTCCTGGTCCTGTATTTGTGCTGCTGCCTGGTCTTCCTGGTCCAGTGCCCAAGCTGCTGCCTGGTCGCTTAAGTCCCACGCCTGAGCTGCTGCCCGGTCGCCCAGGTCCTGTGCTTGGGCTGCCCATCGGCCTTCCCGGTCCCACTGCTGAGCCACCTCCTGGTCGCCCAGGTCCTGTGCTTGAGCTGCTGCCCGGCCTCCCAGGTCCTGTGGCTGAGTTGCTGCCCGGCCTCCCAGGTCCCGAGCTTAAACCACTTCCTGGCCTTCCAGGTCCCACACCAGAACTGCTGCTTGATTGCCCTGGTCCTGCACTTGAACTGCCCCCGGGATGCCCAGGCCCTCCTTTTCCTAAGCTGCTGCCTGATCGTTTTGCATTGGAGTTGATTCCATGTTGAAGGGCTGCAGGTTTTCCTGGTTTTGCTTGGGCAGGCTTTTTCAGGCTGGATTCTTTTGCAGATGGCAGCCTCTGAGCCCCATTGGCCATGGGTTTTGAAGGTGGCACTTGAGAGCTTGAGCCAGAATTTCTAATACCATTGACAGGTAATTTACTATGACTGCTACCAGTGGAGCTTTTTAAGGAACCATTTTGTGAGTTTTTTTCCATTTGATCGAGTCTGGAAGATGATGATGACCGTGAGTGTTTTTCAGTCAATGCTGGTGCTTTGGATTTCTTATCAATACCACTCATAGAAAGCGACAGACTTTTAGATGTGGAATGTTTATCTACTGAGCTTTTATTAAGTTTTACATTTACAGATGCTTTTTGAGAAGACAGTTTTTTTGAAGAACTGGATAGCCCTGTAGGCTGAATCTCCTTCTCACTTTTCTTATGCATTTCTACTTTTTTGTTTTTGCGTCCCAAAAACTCCCTCTCTCTCAATTCTTCTGCTGTTCTGGGCCTCTCTTCTACCTTCTTCACTGGTTTTATTTCCACCGGTTCATATTGTTTCTTCTCAGCAAGCCTCAAGAGCTCTGCAAAGTTCAGAGGTGCTGGTGCACTTTTGGGAGGTGCCTTTGGTTTCACTGCAGCTTTGGATGGTTTCTCTTCATATTCTTCTTGCTCATGCTCAGATTCTGTCTGACTGTATTCAAGCTGCTCAGTTTCATCTTCTATTGCACACTCAGCCTCTGAGGCCTGAGCAACATTCTCACAAGTCCTCCTCTTTTTAGGCTTCTCTTCAACAGGAACACCATTATAGCCATAAAAATTATCCTTTGTTCGTGAGGCCATAGCTCTTGCCTTCCTGTCATGTTTCAGTTCAATACGCCTCGCCAAGAGCTGCTCTTTCTTCCTTCTTTCTTCCAGTGCTGCAAGGAAACCAGGAGAAAGTTAGGCAAAAGCACTGCTTTTTATTTCAATATTTTCCAAACTAACAGACCACTTAGGACAGTAACTTAAGGATATCTGGCTAACAGATATCCAGAACAGATGAGAAAGTGACTACAGGTCTGCCAACAGAGCAGGCCAACCCACCTGTATCAGCTGCTCCAACAAAGGTAAGTCATTAAATCAAATGCTGCTGTAACAAAAAACTCACAAAGGCTTTTTGAGGGAAGAAGCTTCCCAGGATTCTATGAAAAATATGGAGAATTACTTCATAAGAAGGTACAAAAGTTATGGGATCTCTGGGTAGTGGAGAGAGTTCTGAGACTGAGCAAGAGAATCTTGAGACTGTACAGAACTTACTATCAAGTGTTTAAGGGAAGCTGAGGAAGGGGAAAAATAAGAGTATTGAGGGGATAAGAACTGGAAAATAGCCACTGTGTGTCTAGGTGTAGAGGGATATAGGGGAGAGACAGAAGCAGCTGAAGACAGATAAGCAAGCAGCTGGTCATTACACAAGTCTGATAAGGCACAGGGCTCTATCTCCATAGTCTGTCCTATATCCTTACTGTTCTGGCTTAGCTGTTTTCTGCATAACTATGCTCTCTATCTTGTGTCTGTGATCTGCTGACAAGAGTCAGGCTGAACTAGCTGTCAAATGAGAGGAAGAATAACCTAGGCCATCCAGTCCATCATACTTGGTTACCTTTAACAAAACATTAACATCAGAAGCAATGCAGTACTAGTTTATTTCACAGAATATTTAAAGGAAATATGAAAGTGGAAAAATTGTGCTTTAGAGACTCTTTAAAATTCAGACTGCATTGATACACTAGATTAAGTCACAACAACTCTTTCCATTTTTAAAACAGATGAAGCTTTTCAAAGTCAAGCTAACAAAAGCTGAGATAGCTTTTTGCTCCTCACCTTAACTGCTTTCTCAATCTCCAACCATAAATGCTAATGTAGCTGATAAATGTTTAACTGCTTAGGAAAGCACACAAACATCCCCAGTCCTTACTTAGTTCTGGCTTTTCCTCAGCAACAGTTCTGTGCATGAATTCCAGAAACAGATGTGCAGCTGTATTTACAAAAGCTTGGAATAAGGTGACAAATACCAAACAATCAATGAAAGTCCCCCACAGGAGACATTTTGTACTTTTACCTTTTTTTCTCTTTTCTTCTTCTTGCCGCCTGAGAAATGCTTGCACTGCTGCAGACTCTACACCCTTGACTTTGGGAACTTTCTTGGGAGGACCAACAGCCAAACTGTACCTTTTCTGCAAAGAACAAAGAAATATGTCAGAAGAGTTAAAGACTGATTTTTACATTTCTTAAGTCTGAGGAGTTGCAAAACAGTCCTATACTTGACTTAAGCACAGAGATGGTACAGAGTAAACAATGAATTCCCACTGAAGCTGAGGGTTGTGCTGGATATATTTGACTCACAGTTGTACTTTCAGGCTGACTAAGGAGCAACCAGCCCCAAACCCCTGGGAGAATCTTGCAAGCTAGAAAGTGCCTTGTCCAAGGGAGTGGAGGTGTCTTGAAAAATACTTTGAAAGGTGGTTTCATAACCATCAGAAGAGTAGGATAACCAAAGTCCAGAACAAGATATCAGAACTAAGATAAGGACATCTATCTTGTCTATACCATTGGCCAGCAGCCAACTACTTCACCCTATAAATATTGTTATCAGGATGGGCCTGATTTGAACTAAACTCAGCTTAACTGGATTGCAGGTGACCTTGAGCAGGGATGCCTCTCAGGGTTAGAAATTCCTTCCCTGAAACTAAGAGATCCTTCCTTACCCAAGGTGGAGAGATTCCTTACAACAGATCCTCAGTAGGTGGCAGAGGATGTTGCATTAGTATTATGAAACATTACTAGTCCATCTACTCCATATTATTACAAACACTCTATGGGTGATTCCATTAGACATACACCATTGAGCAAGCCTGAGACTAAGAATGGATCCAGCCACTCCTAGATTCCAAATCCAATTTAGAAAGCAAGGAGTCCACTCAGAACCTTGTGATTCCACAGGGTTGTGCTCCTTGCTTTCTGCATTGCTAGTCCCTGAGAATCACTCTAAATGAACTCAATTATGAATGAATTTGAATTCAACCTTCTTTTTTGCATGTTTCTTCCATTAACTAATTAATAAGATGAACCTTGCATTAAACTTATTAAATCTTGTCAAACCACTGTTGAACCTTGTTAAATTCCAGTGAATTGTCAAACCATTATTTTATCTCAAAATACACTGGTGCCTGTCTTTTGAGCGAGGTATGTTCTACTCATACACAACAGGGGCTCACTCAGCTTTTGGAGGGAATGAACAGGAAACCAGAAGACAGGGAAACAAAGTAAGTGAAATGCACTGGACTAATAAGGAATGCAATGTCTGCATTAGAAATGGAATAAAAGTTTTTTAGTTCAGCCTTAGTCTTAGACCAAAAGGAAGCTACAGCCCAAGCTGCCAGAGTCAATTCAATTCCAGACTGCAGGTTTACAGCTCCATTTTCAGCTTGCTTGTAGACACTCATTTCAGTTTCAGGTTACCTAATTCAGCAAAAAGAAATAAACCAACTCAAAAAATTGAATTACTCCAAAAGTTGGAATGGACTTCACCAGCATAATTAATAATTAAAGCAATACTGATTTTACTTCCTGCTGGCTGTGACCTTAAACACAATACTGTTGTACATCAAGGAGTTAGTGATCCACACACCAGTTGACCTGAAATGGTGAGGCCTGCACTCCACTTATCACTTGAGATCAGCGTCACCTCAGCACTAACTGTGACAGAATACACAGCCTCCACCTGGCACCTGGCACCTACACATGGTGTAATTTGCCAGAAGAGAAGGCTCCAGGGAGACCTTGTTGCAGCCTTTCAGTACTGAAAGGGAGCTTATAAGAAAGATAGGGACAATTTTTAGCAGAGACAGTAGCAATAGGATAAGGGGTGTTGGTTTTAAACTAAAAGAGGTTAGATTCTGAGTTGAAGTTGTTTGATGGGAGTGGTGAAACATTGGCTCAGACTGCCAAGAAAGGCTGTAGACTCCCTATCCCTGTAAACATTCAAGGTCAGGTTGGACAGGGCACTGGGTGACCTGATCTGTTTAAAGATGTCCCTGCTCATTGCAGGGGAGTTGGACTAGATCATCTTTAATGGTTCCTATTCCGTGATTCTGTATCTCATTATATTCTGAAGTGAAGCTGCATGTTGCCAGGTAACATCCTTTTCCTTGGCAGAGGAAATGATAATTTGAGCTATTAACTTCCCAGGACATCCTGCAAAAGCACTAAAGACTACAACTCTAATTACATGCACCACAGACAGGATTTGCACAGCTTGCAGGTCCTGAGGTCTATCCAGTGCTGCTCAACCTGGGGTTCCAGCAACTGAACAGATGTAAAGTTATCTATGCTACCTCCTTTTCTGCTTCTCTTATATCCAATAAATGTTACTTAATGTTAAGTGCCCAAGTGCCTCTTACTGGGATCTATAACAATCACTTGCACTAATGTGCTACACCTGTTCAGACATTGCCTTTCCCAACTGTACCAGGTTGTCCCTAAAATGGAAAAAAGAGAAACTTGCTTGAACTTCTTCCCACAAACAAAATACAGAAGAAAAAACAAAGCAATGAAAAAGAGAGACAGTTGCAAAGATAAATACAATAGAAGGCAGTTAAACCCAGGACCAGTATGGAAAGCAGAATACATTTAGCAACAAAAGAAACCCAAATCCAAAACCGAGATTTGAGAGGGTGGGGTTTTTGTTTATTTCAAAGTTGGCAAATAGATTAAAATCTAAAAAAGATCGCCCACATGAGACATTAAGATTCTCACCAAATGAAAGAGAAGTGAAAAACAGACCCAAATGAAAAAAAAAAAAAGGATCACTAAAGAGCCACACAAGTCAGCATTTCTGTAAATACCTTCCTATCCTCAAAGCCTTATGAAACTTAACTAAAATGATTAAAATAATTGGTAAGGAAAACTACATCCAAATGTCTTAGAAGCAATAATCAGGCAGGCTGGCAGCATAACTCCCTATAAACATCAATATCACAAAATGGAAACCTTCATTCTCATTTCTGATTCATTGATCAACAGCACATGAATAGATCCTTGGATTACTTTAATTGCTAACATGCAAACCCATAAATTAGCTTGAATATATGTGCATTAAGAAACAAGGTTTGGAGGCTCATTTCTAAAATGCATCCAAAACTGAGTCCAAGAAAGGCAGCTACAACACCAGTCATTTGTAGTCTTCTTGAACAGTTTCTGAAATGACCAGAGCAGAATTACAAAGGTGCATTATCCACACTGCATANATACCTTCCTATCCTCAAAGCCTTATGAAACTTAACTAAAATGATTAAAATAATTGGTAAGGAAAACTATTGCTTCTAAGACATTTGGATGTAATCAGGCAGGCTGGCAGCATAACTCCCTATAAACATCAATATCACAAAATGGAAACGTTCATTCTCATTTCTGATTCATTGATCAACAGCCCATGAATAGATCCTTAGATTACTTTAATTGCTAACATGCAAACCCATAAATTAGCTTGAATATATGTGCATTAAGAAACAAGGTTTGGAGGCTCATTTCTAAAATGCATCCAAAACTGAGTCCAAGAAAGGCAGCTACAACACCAGTCATTTGTAGTCTTCTTGAACAGTTTCTGAAATGACCAGAGCAGAATTACAAAGGTGCATTATCCACATACATTGCATATTAATACCTGCCATGTCACCTCATCACATTAAATACCTACTACAGCCAAGCTCATTTACTGAGCTTCACCTCTCTGCAAGGAAGTTTACCACAACCTGAGAACTGATTTTCTTGTTTGCACCAAAAGCGTTCCAAGACTTGACCACTCAGGAAACCTGAACTGTGATGCAGCATTGTCTCCCAGCTTTTGCTCAAATGTGGCCCGTGGCTCTGTATCCCAAAGAAATCTGGTCTACTCCATTTGAACTGGAACAGAGAGGCAAAGCAATCCACACATTATCAGCCACAATCCTGTCAGAAACAGGTCGAAGCAAATTAGTACCTCAGAAATGATTTGCAGTCCTTTGTTGCATACTCATCTTTAGTGTAATGATGTCTATGTAAATTATCTTACAAAATTAAACACGTCATGTTTTGCTGTTGGTAACCTGATTTAGCAAAGCTTCATTTAATTACTGCATTTCAACTGTATCCTCAGTTTCGAAAACTTTGTTTTTAAAACTGTCTAGGACTTAAACATCTTTTCCAACCAAAATGATTTTGTGCCTAAGGAGCACCTTTGAAAACTGCTAAACAGCAGGGACAAATGTAGATTGATCTATTCCACTGGGAAACCTTATAAAGAATTAAACTGATAGGGAAGCAGTTTTCAGGCTTTGTTTTGCTGCACTGTGACTGACAGTCCTATCCAGGAGCAGGTTTGTAGAGCAGCTTGGCAGACAAACTCTTTTCTGACTGCTGCTAACATGACAAATCATGCAAAATTTAAATTAAGTCTTCCTATCAGTAGCATCTCTTAATATTGACTAACAACTGAAAACACAGCAAAACAATTCATAAATGAATACCCATTTTCTGCATTATTGCTGATACGAGTTTTGTTAAACTTCTTTCAGTGATAGCATAAAATAACCTGCTGAAGTGTAGCCTTTTAAAAAGCACTGAACCATACACGTGTTCTGCAAACACTAATAAAGTGTTTTATATACAGTGCAAATGAATATGCATCAGATTGCAGGTAAACCAGGCAAAATAAGCTAGCATGTGTCACTATACCACCCAAACAGCAGCTGCACTATTCTGGCTTTTAATAACTACTGCTAAGTTGGTTAAATGAACAGAGGAATATCAATGTTTAACCTTTAGGAAAGAGCAGGTCAAGCTGTTCCCAGAACACTGCACTATTCGAGTTATAAACAGCCACTATTTGCTCTGAAAGTCACTGACTTCCTTCAAAACACAGCACATGATCCTTAGAGTTGTAGCTACTTTAATATCAGCATTCAAGTAGCAAAGCTGATTGTAAAACAGAATTTATAAAATATTGTAAACTTTTTGGCACCCAAATGAAGCCCAAAGGGGCCTAGACTAAACACCAGTGCCAGGCAGAAGTAATAGTAGTATTATTGCCTCTAACAATTGTCAATATTTACACAGGTGGCAATGCAAGATCAATGCAGGTGGTCAGTCTGCCAAACCTGATGCTCAAGTAGAGGACCTGTGCAGCTCAGTTATTGCAATGGGCTTGCACATACAATGCAAAGACAATTCCACTTGTTGTTGCAGACAACATGCAGAGGGGATGTCAGGCTGGGGAGATTCTTTTATTTGCTTGTTTTTCACTAGCACGTTACAACACTTTGCCTGTTCTTCCTAATCGTTTGCCAAGACATGTAACCTTCTCCAATGGGAAGTCCTTGTCTCCCCCTAAATATTCTTCAGGGTATAACTTTCTGAGAGCACCAGCAATGGTTCACCCACCACATACATCCTTGTTTGTGTCACTCCTCTCCCAGTGCCAGTCCCTCAGAAGGCAGCTTTCCACACTGTAAGTGGCCATTTGTGTTCACTGCCCAGGGGCCTCTGCTGTTAACCCTGAACTGGTATTTCCAAAGCTTCTGCTACAGATTCACCACAGGGTTCCCAGCAGTGAAACTGTCTTAGAATACACACATGAGGATTTCTTAATCTGCTGCAATTTCTCTGCTGCTTTCAATTTCTGGTTGTGACAAAGCAAATAGGAGGTAATAAGCATATTTAAGTTTGCTTCACTTCAGGTTCTAACAACTACTACCAAGAGAAAGAAATACTCAGCCTATCAGCTCACACTGTTCTCCTCTTCCAAAACCAATTCAACAGGTTCATACATTTGATTCCTAAAAAAGCAAAAATTATTTTCTTCCAATTTTGCAACTTCTGCCACAACACTCAAGCAGAACCCTTAGATGGAAAAAATGCAGAGATTTCTTCTATTAAAAGTTGCTTCACACAGGGGGAAAAAATACTTTATGCTTTCCTTTCTGTAGTAGTATTGTGGTCCCTATTTTCAACTGCTTTTGCAAATAAAGAGACCAGGAATAGGAAAAGCTGGAAATTTTACTAGTCAGCATTTAAACCTCAACAGTCTGGAACTGTACTATCAGGTCAGTCAAGTTGAGAGCAAAAGCCCTCCTTGCTCCTGCCAACATTTCACATTGTGTATCTTCAGCTCCTCCTGTGGAAGCTGATATAATCCAAAGCATTTTAGGCCGTTTTGAGGCAAGTTTTAAGCACACAATAAATGCACACACATTCAATCGATGGCAGTCTGCTCCTACAGCAGCAATCTGCACTTCACAGCCATTCCCATTATTTCTCATGCAGGGCTTCTCTTGCCTGTGGGCAAACGCTCGATAATTTGCAGATTAGAATTAGATGGGCAGGCTCAGTACCCCAAAGTCCTCTGAACAAACTCTGGGATTCTGTTAGTGTTTCACTGCACAATAATTTAATTCCTCATGGCTACTTGTATCTGGCAGCTTCACGGGAGGCTGCTTTGTATCAGTCTAACTTTAAGGGAGACCTCAGCAAGTGCTGACGTGGATGAGGAGCTCTTTCAGTTTTGCGTCACCCCTTTGTGGTTAAATTGTATCAGATTTCTGTAAATTCTGTACACCAAAGTTCCACCCTCAGTTAAAAGGAATTGGGAGCAATATGAGGTGTTTATATTGCCATTAATAATTTATTAGAAATTAAGGTGAAATAAAAGAATTACTTTTATTTCCAACTGTCCTCAGGGTTGGTTTTTTTTTTTTGAGCTGCAGTAAAATCTCATCTTTTAAAGAATAGCTACAATAAGAATATCTGAAAGTGCTTCACCATGTCATGTGAAACACATGGCATAACACAGTATATCAATTTCATCAAAAAGAGCGACACAATGTATTTACATCTTTCTACAGTCAACATTAAATCTCATAATTATTATCATGTCCAGTCAAAGCAAGACCACAATGAAAATCTAATGAACTACTAATATGAACACAGGTAACAAGGTCCAACACTGAAACCCCTATGGAATATTAGATAAAACCTGGAGCTCTACTCAGCAACTGCTGTGAAGATGATTAGCAGCACTTCATTAACAGCTTAGACAGTAGTTCATACATATACTGTTTTATTTAGAAACAACTGATGCAACTAACAGGGCACCAAAAGGCTGATTTCAGCAATGTTCCTTTTGAATCTGGATTTCCATAGGGAGATGAACAAGCAGATTCGTTTTTACAGGGACATGATGTAATATCTGCTTTATCCAGGCCCCTCTTTTATAATACGAGGCCACATTATTTCTTAGAATTTTTATACAGTTTTGAACTCAACACTACCTGTATAGTGTGTATATATATTTATATATACTTCGAATATACATTACTTGTTCATGTCACCGTTTTTTCATTACAAAGGGCATAGAATATTTGCACTGTAAAGTTTAAAACTAACTTCTCAGAGAGACATTCAGATGATATGCTCATTAAAGCAAGAACTAACATTTCTGGAACCCGGTAATTTTATATACCAGTAAACTGAGTAATTAGTCTATATGGTGTTTTTAATCAAGGTATTTAAAATTAATTCTATTCTTCTTATATAAATACATTTAATGTACTAGCTTTAATGCAGTGAAATTGTTTAGATGTCCAGTTATTGTAAAATCTCCATGGGCTCTCTTTTAAAGCCCAGAAGCTGCCAATAGTTTCAAGCAGGGCCAAGTGCAGCTCTGCTTTTGCTCAGAGACTGGGGCCAAATTTAGAGTTAAAAGCTGCCCCACTAACATGCTAAACCAAACTGTTTCAGCTATGGATTCAATTGCACTCTCACTCCGTGAGTTAATCAGGAATTAGCAGGTCCTAATGCTGCCTTTTCTGAAAAGAGTAGCTAAACCCTCATCCATTGCACAAGGAGGACCCCCTCCCTCCACCATCACATCTGCAATGGACAACATGGCAGATATTTGATCAATTCATCCTCATGGCTTAAAACTACTAGTGACAAAAAAAAAGTAGTGGCACATACAGTAAAGCCTCATGGGGAAACTGACATTGTAAAGAGAAGCTAAAGTCATCTAAAATAAGAATTATAGTAACCCAGTGACAACTTAGTGAAACAGCTTAAGACTGATAAATTGGGCATTTAAATATCCTAAAGTATTTCTATAGCTGTTATTGTATTGTTTGTGTTATGAATCAGATTCCAAAGTAAAGTCAGAATTAAATTAAATGTTCCTAAATATTAAAAAGTAGATTTCATAAGATTTTAAACCCACAATGGAATCTGATTAATTTCACATCTACCATATGGTTGGTACATATTATCAACTAGTCATGCTATGAGTGAACATTGCCAAAGTTTTACTAACGATACAGAGGCACCGAGATACTCTCTAGTTCTGACACCACCAAAATGTAGATATTGTACAATTGAGAGTATGGGTTTTTTCTGGTTTTCCGACAGTTTTTGCTAAAACAAACTACCCCTCATTTACACTGGTTTTAAGCAAACTAATCATAGAAATAGAACTCTGGCACTCTGTTGAAAAACAAACAGAAAAAGTGTCTCCCTAGCTGGTGGCTACCAAAGGGAAAACATTTTTTTATCCAAATAAGCACGCATGACTTATAATTTGGGTCCGCCCAGAGGACTGAAACCCAGGATCTTAATGTATGAAAAATGCCACGTGCCCTTCCTCCTGCCAGATTTCATCCAGGCAAGTCAGTGGGATATTTCATACTGAATCCACATGTTACTGATAGCTTGAACTAAAACACAAACTGCTGAAGTGCAGACCTCAGAACAATATTAACAACACAGCAAACGCCTTCCGCCAATCCTCCCAACAAGTTATTCCTTCGCGGCGCACAGAGACCTCACACAACGCAACCCATTCACCCAAAACTTGTCACTTTGTCTCCGACCCGCACTTGAGACGTGGCAGACTTGTGTTTTCAGAGCAAACAAAAGGACTTAGCCGGCTTTTAGCCGGCTTTTAGCCTCTGCCTTCCCCCGCAGAGCCGCTCTGCTGCCGGGATCGCGGCACCGCCGGAGCAGGAGGAGCGAGCTGTCCGCGGCTGCCCGCTCCCGGCCCGGGGGTGCCGGCACCTGTTGACAGAAGGGACCCCGCTCGCCCCCTCCCCGCACACAGACGCTTCTCCAGCTCCCAGGAGCGAGCAGCCCCGGCCGGCGAGGCGAAAGGCCCGACCGAGCCCGGGCGGGGGCCGAGGCAGAGGCGGGCAGGGCTCCCGCGGCCGCGGGGCCCTCCCCGGGCCCGACCGCCACAGCGCCCCGGCCCCGCGCCCCCCGGCAGCCCCAGCCGCCCCCCAGCTCACCGGCACCGAGCTCAGCCCCTGCTGCTCCGAGGCCATCACGAGAATGTTGCGGAAATCCATGGCCGAGCCGGAACACGGGAGGCTGCGGCAGCCGCCCCCGCTCGCTGCCCCCCGCCCGCCGCCCGCTCGGCCCCGCTCGCTTCCGCCCGCTGCCGCCTACCCTTTATATAACCTCGCCTGGCGCCGGCGTCACTTCCCTGTGGCGGAGCCTGGCCACGGGAAACGGGGCTGGGAAGGGGAGGGAACGGAAGAGATGCCTCTCGAGAGCCCCGCAGGACGGCAGGGCTCTGAGCTGCGGCGGGGGCAGCCTTATGAGACCACCGGGGCAGCCCCCGCCCTGCCCGGCCCGGCCCGGCCCGGCCCGGCCCGGCCCTTCCCGCCGCCCCTCGCTCACAGCTGGGGCCGGTACCGGGGATTGTCCCTCCGCCCACCTCGGATTCGCCCCTGAAACGCCTTGGAGACAGGCTGTTTGCGAGGGCATGGAGTGACCGGACAGGCCGTAATGGCTTCAAACTGAGAGTAGGTTTAGTTAGGTGTCACGAAGAAATTCTTTACTGTGAGGGTGGTGAGGCACCGGGACCGGTTGTCCGGAGAGGTTGTGGTTGCCCCACCCCTGGAAGTGGGCAAGGCTGGGTTGGATGGGGCTTGACAGAGCCTGGTCTAGTGAAAGGTGTCCCTGCCCACAACAGCGGGGTCAGAACTAGATGATCTTTAAGGTCCCTTCCAACCCAATCTATTCTGTGATTCTGTGATTATCACCCCCGACCTCGGCGTGGGAATGTGTCAATAAAACAGCAAAAACTCCTTTTTTTTTCCAATAGCAACTCTTCATTTTTCAGTGACAGTGACAATTGTGGGGTTTTGAAGGAAAAAAGCCTTTTGGGGCAATGGCCAGCAGCTCCAGGCACACTCTGACACCTGCCCCGGTCTCTCCTGCATTCCCAGCTGCCAGCTCGTCCCTGAGTGGACAGCAGGCAGGCAGAAGTCCTGTATCAAAGGAGGAATATGGATTAAGTTTCCTCAGCAATCTTTCTTGGCTTATCGAGGCATCAGAATTGGTGCTTGGCTTGTAGGGTTGTCACAGTTACTTCAGCAGTGCCCTCCCAGCTGCAGGAATACTTCCTGACAAACAGGGCTCCCAGGAGAAGTGCTGGCCAGAGGAGTGGCCAAACAAAATGCTCTGTGTGTATGTGTAAGTTCAAATATTTGTCTAAGTCTGACAAACCAGAAAGTTGTGCAAGAACACGAGCTGACTGAAGACTTCCCTTGTGTTGGTTACCAGATCATTTGTCAGATGGATCTCAGATAACAGATCCATCTGACAAAAATTCCTCTACTCCACACTGCTTCTCATAGAAAACTGGGCACTGAAAGGAAGCTTTTTCCTTCATTTAATCCTTCTTTATCATAAATCCTTTAACACTGCTAGTACTTGACAACTCTTCACTTTCCTTCCTGCCTTTTCCAGTTTCCCTTTGCCTCTCCAGTGCCCTGGTTTTTTGGTCATATCTGATATTCCCTTCTGGGCATAGCTAAAAGTCACATTGCAGCCTGGTGTAAAGGTGTTCAGTGAGGCCTTGCTGAGGGGAGGGACAGGACAATTTATATGAGCCAGGCACTGCACCAGTTAATTGGCAGGGCCTTTGTAGTTCTTGAACTGCAGGAGATCCAAGTTGTTCCTGTAATGCTTGCTCTGGTATCTCTGCATGGCATCACTCCGTGCAGTGTGGACAGTCCTCCTGGCCTACCACTGCTTTCCTTGGGACAGTCCTGATTCAAAACCCCTTTTCCTGTAAGAACTTAAACCTTCTCTCTTTTCCCCTTTTTATTCTCATCTCCATTCAGTGACTTTTAACTTCTGACTCAGACCTGATCACCTCTTATATTTCCTGCCCGCTTTGTGTTATTACTTTCTTAACTTTAGGACTTCTTAGTGTGGCTCTCTTCACAGACAGTTAGTGATTCATCCATTTCCTTCCCATTTTTGGCATCGTGTTTCCTTCTGTGCTACTGTCTATAAGGTTGTGATGCCATTTTCTGGCAGTCTTATCTGCTACCTCATCACTGCTGTGGTGCTTTCATCAGAATTTCCCTGATCCAGCTTGAATTTCTGGTATCTCCACTGTGCCCCTCCTTGAGAGGCTTTTAGTATGACTCAGGTTCCTGTATGACAACAGCACTGACAGAACAATGGTTGTTGCTCTTTAACTTTTGTGCTTGCTCGCTTTGGTCCATGTTGGCAGGAACACTTGTCTAAATGCAGTCTTCATTCTGCTGACTGCAATCCTCAGGATGAGTGGAGGAAAAATCTCTCCCTGCATCTACAAGAGCAGCTACAAGCAGGCATTGCAGGGAATGGCATTGCAGCTGCAGTCTGTTGCGTGTCCCTCTTTGGAAACCCTCAACCACAGTTGTTGCCCTTTCCTGTCAATGACAATACTGTGACATCACAGAGGGGATTTACCTCTGTGTTTCTCCAGTGGGAGAAATAATAGCACTGTGTAAATAAACGTGTGCTGTGGGCATTTTATGGGGCAATAACAAGCGACACTGAGCTGTGCTGGGATTCCCAGGCTGCCCCAGTGGTTTTTAAACCCAGTTCTAGTACAAGTTACACATCAGCACAGTGCCTTGATGTGGCTCAGCCTCTACTCCTGGCAGACATCCCACAACAAATGGGAACCTCGGTGCTGTGTGCGCCTGCACCTCTGTCCTCCCTGTGCCTTCAGTCACTTCCCAAACTGTGTTCACTCTTCACAACCTCTGCATGTGTTTACAGTGTGATAAACTGATCCAGACTAGGCTTGCCAGGACCCCCAAGCCCAGCTAGTCTGTCAGCAGCAAGAGAAGAAACAACTTTGTGCTTTTAAGCCACACTGATGTTTCTATAAAATACAAACAAGGGTAGAAAATGTTTCTTCCCCCTTTTGTAACTCTCTGATCTGTCTGATTCTGCAAGTTTAACATCACCCTAGCTTTGAAAGAATTGTAAAAGTCTGAGAATTTAAACCTGCATCTTCCAGAAAACCAATACAATGCCTCTCAAATCTCCCATCTCTCCTCTCAAGTCTCTAATTTGTGCTGCTGAAAAAGTTCAGACAGATTTGCTCTTTCTGTGTGTACATTTTAAAGCAAGAACTCAGCTAAGTTTTATTTTTATTAAATATCTTCACTTTAGGATACTACTTGGGACTAGAACTGTTTAGAAAATCCTTAGACAATATAAGACAATATTCCACCAGAAAATGTCTGCAAGTTTTTAATCAGCTATGCTCAACAATAGCTCAGCCCCAGCCATGCACACTTCAGGCATGTGACTAATCCTATTAACTTGAAGTGTATTAAAGTGTTTAAAGGATTAGAGTCTTAATTACAGGCCATCTGCAGAGGTCAAATATCAAAGGCTGTTCAGAGCCTGAGTTTTAGCATTTTCTGAATGAGTGAATGAGTAATATTTGTGTGAGTTCCCCTTTCCCCTTTTCATACAGCATCCTTTCTGCTGTAGAGTTGAATGAGTGTTCCAATGTGGCCTTTATTAACTGAGCTGAATCATCCTGATGTCCAGCAGGCAGGTCTCCAGATCATCAGCTGTTTAGACATTAGCAGGGATGCCCTATATGCTCTAAAGAAGCCAAGGACTTGGAAAACCTGAATTTGAACAAATCAAGTTCACATAGTGTGGTGCCAGCCTGTTTTATGGCTGCTTCTGATTTGAATTATTAATCACAAATAAGAGCCTGAATGAGAGATGAGGGACTCCAGGCGGCTCTTCAAAATGCAGTTTATTCAGTCCAGGGTCGTGGGCGACAGAGCCTGTGCCTACAGCTGTCAGCTCCAGCTGCAGGCAGGCCTGGAGACCCTTTGGTTTTGGTTACAATACATTATATACTTTTCTTTGCTGAGCATCTTAACACAGTAGAACCAATCTATACCTTAACTTTTATCTGTAGCCTATCACAACTACTATAATTACCATATTAATGTTAGTATTCTCCAATCACTAAAAGTTAGTACATTACAGTTTAAGCTAGAAGTTGTTTTTCAGTTCCTTGCAGTGGAAAATTCCAAGACCTTTTTTCTACTTACAACATTTGCTGACTTGTTTGCCTGTGCTATTTTTCTGCTTGGTAAAAACATCTTCTTGTTTGAGGTGGGTTTATCCTTTGTTCTAAGTCATAAAAACCCCTTCTAACTAACATACCCTTTGCCTCCTTGGTTATCCATTAAGACTGGCTCAGCAATTCCTTTATTCTATATCAAACCTTGCTTCCATCTCTATTCCTTCTTCAGAATCTACATTTGAAAATCTTTCTGCTAAGCATACACATCCGTGAGACTTTCTTGTCATACTTTCATCCTCCCCAACACACAAAGACTTTTTTCCTTATGATATATTAAACAGAAATGGAAAGGAAGAGCCTTGATACACAGATGTTTGAAAATTTAGTACTTCTTCTTTGGAAAGTACAACCAAAATTTGGAAGTGTATTGACAACATGTAACTTAGACATCTAACCTTGATTTCTAAATTATGGTCTTTGGCTCCAAACAGGATATCAGGAAAACAGGGATGGAAATTGCTTTCTTCCTCACACCCAAAAAGCAGGATCAATTCCATTCTAACAGACACTTGTTCAAGCTGCATTTGAAACCAAGAAACCAAGGCTATCATTCCCTATATTATTCTCTTACTCTTTTTTCATCTACACCTTAAGAAAGCTGTTTCTAACATCTAACCCAGATCTCTGTTGCCCACTGAGCCTTTTCAGCTGATGGGAAGACTTTACTGTCCTCTCCCTTACACATACAGTGCACATATTTAGGGCCCTCCTACTCTGTCTCCCCTTTCTCTGGGATAAATCACTCCAATTCCTCCAATGCTCCCTCATAAAACCTCTAATTCTCTATTCTATCCCAAGCAGAATACAATACCCCAACTGAAGGTTTTCTAGCCCCAAGCATGACAGAAGAATGGCTTCATTTGCCTGGCAAACAATATTCCTTTTTATGTAGTTCTCAGTGCTATTTGCCCTTTTTGTAGTGGCATGGCTGATTCCTGTTGGGTTCGTGATCCATGCTAACCTCCAAGACAGTTTACACAGTGATGCTAGCAGACCAATAATTCCACAATCTGCAGTTGTGATGTTGGTAATTCTGCAGAGAATGAAAGCACATCCTTTAAATTCTTTCCTTTCCCCCTACTCTAATTTGACATGTGTCGCCCTGTTTTTGAAAGCCTTCTGAAAAGTTTATATTCTCGAGTCAGATTTTCTCACACATTGTCCTGAAAACATCAGCTTTGTTTACATTCCTTCTTGGAGAAGGGAATCTGATGGACTGGTCACTGCACCAGTCTAGTTGAGAGGTGGGATTTCATCTTCCAATCCTCTCTCACTTTGCAAACCCTATAAATTGTGTATCCAGAATAAACGGGTCCTCTTTTGGGGGTCTCAGCTGTTCTCTTAATTGTGGTGAAACCGTGTCCTTCTTTCGTGCCCTGTTACTACAGCCAAGTGTGTTGAGATCCTAAGCCCTCTTCTCTAACACTTCCTGCCTCTCCCAGCCAGTGGGCCTGGCAAGAAAGTAGTCTGTTCTGCCATCTAAATTATTTAATAAAAACATCAGATTGGTAATACTCCTTCAGAGTTCTGCTTGCTGTGTCCAACCAAGTTAACAGCATGCTCTTGTTAAATATTCCAGTCCAGTTTAGTCATAATTTGTGTTTTTCTGGACTTGCTTGTGATATGGATGGCCATGTGAGACAGTGTTGGGAGCCTTTCTAAAACCAAGAGCTGGAAATGAGCCTGCTTCACATAATTTATTCTAGGTAAAGTAATCTCTGTGACATTAATTTATTTTCTAGGTAGTTAAATGTGTCAGTGGAGGGAGAGGTTTAACTTGAGCACCTCATTGTTTAATGACTCAGCAGGTCACAAAACAGGTACAGCTTCCTAACACAGGAATGCAAGCAAGAGAGAACTTTAATTTCTCTGTATGTGATTGAAAATTGCTGTCATCTAAAATAGATGTATTTCAAATCCAGAACAATTACAAAATATCTCTTTTACATTGCTGTGCACTGGGCACAGAAACAGACTGTCAAGAAACAAACTTCCTTAGTCATGAAAAGTGATTTCAAGTAACTGTCTTGTATTCTTTTAGGACAAAGCATAATGCTTTAAACAAAGGAAATGAAACTTTTTAGTCCAGGGACAAATGCAAACAAACCCGGTTGCAGCCCCCAAGCAGTTACCTGTGCCACAGTGTTCCCCAAGGATAAAGTGTATCATGAGAGTGAAGAAACAGGCCCTGTGGACCACCCATCAAATCAGGACTCTACTGATGAAAATACTGACGACTTCATGAAAAAAATCCCCACATGAACAAAAAAAGTAGGTCTGGCTGAAAGTGAGGAAAATTATACTGAATAACATCAGCTGGTGGAATAGCTGTATTTGCAAGGTATTCTCCCAATCAGAGAAGAAAGAAGATTAGAATGAAAAAAAACAAAAACAAAACAAAACAAACCACAACAAAACAAACAAACAAACGATGTAAACCCCCTCTGATCTCTGTGTTCCATGATGGAAGTGTTTAAGTTAAGAAAAGTATCTTTAAAGTGTCTGTTGCCAAAAATCTCAAAAGATAAGTGTATGGGAAATAGACAAAAATAACTCCTCTGTAAAATGTGGTCACATTGTTTTATGAGAATAACCTCCTTTCCAAAGATGCTAAAAAGGAGGTAATGAAAAAAATCACCATTGCTGTAAATGTGGAAAAATCCCAGTATTTAAACATGGAACAGCAGTAATGTGCCCAAATATTACAGAGGTAATAGGAAAGCAAACAACACTTGCAAAACAGACTGCAGAGCAGTAAGGGCTTCCTTCTGTGACAGGATTAGGCTGATTTTAGATTACTGGAGAAACCTGAGACGTCGGGAAGAGCATCCCAGATGAGCAAACAGGGACTGAGAGACAACTGCCTCAGTTCAGGAGCCGTTTCCAACAGGTGCATCATTCAGTGCTAACAAGATCTCTGCCCTGGAAAATACCCTGAACCGATCCCCCTGTCTGCATTTCATCCCAGTGCCCAGCTAAGAGACCAGCTGGAATGTAATCTCTGGGAAACGGGTATCACGAGAGCACGGAAAGCCACAGTCGGCACTACTGAGCAGCTGCGAGTGCCACATGTCCGTACAGAGCTGTGCATACGGGCAGCTGCTTCGGCAAGGTGTCGCTCTCTGTCCCCATCTCACATGGCAGGCGGCATTCCCAGAAGGATGCCGTGCACTGTCACTGCCGGCTGCTCATCCGCACCCCTGCTCAGATAACCGGCTATAGGAGTTGGTTCCCTCCGCTGGGGAGAGAAGGAATAAATCAGAGATAAGAACTGCAAGCAAGGCTAGAAGTGACGCAGTTGCAGTTGGGAAATGACGGCTCCATCCCATGGGGGCCGCTGATGGGCAGGGGCGGGTGGGTTTCTGCCCCTTCTGGCGCTCCGTGGCTGGGGCTGGGTTGGCGACAGCAGGTGGCGGTCGCGTCCTTGGGACAGCGGCAGCTGGAGCCCGCCCCGCGAGGGGATGCTGCACAATGGCACGTTCGGAGCAGCATCTGTGACCCTCCGCTGCTGCCAGCCGTGGTTGTTCGCGTTGGCTGCTTCTCAGCCGCTTCCGAACGGCGCTGAAAGGCTCGGCACAGCCCACCCCCGCAGCCTTCCAGGAGGAGAGCTTCCCACAGAACGCTGCTGAGAGATAAGTAAACAACAAAAAGAGCATCTCAAAGGTTTATCTATTTTATTCGAAGCTCCTCATAATCATACATGCCTGCAAAGCTGAGAAATATGTGTTTGCCACATGCAGTTGCAGATGGTTGTGGCATCTGAAGCAGATCAAATGGATTGTGCATTTTCTCATATCACTCGGAAGCCAAAATACCTTCTTTTCAAATGCACAGAGCATTATTTGGATTTATTTCCCAACTGAGAGCCCGATTTTAAGATCTACTTCATTTTTGGGGAAGGGCTATGTCATTTCTGAAAGTCAGGCTTCGAGCTGTTTCCACAGATCTCTACTATATTACGCATGTAAATAAAAATAACATACAAAGCTGCCAAATGAAAGCAACCTAAAATGAGCTGTTCCTTGAAACTGTGCTCCTCTACCTATAGCACCTCTTCATCTCATCCTCTCCCTGCCTTGAAGAAACTCATGCTCTGATCACCAAATACCCCCCACCCTCCAAGACTGACAAATCCAATCTCCTTTGTGTATTATTAGAGAATGAGCTCCAGAATCAAGGGCAAATCAGTGTTATCCTGAGTGTTTTCTTTGCTCATGTTTGGCAAAACCAGATAGAAGGGGAAGTTTATTTCATTTTAATCTGATTTCACACCTAACTTCCTCTCACAGGCTGTTTTCACTCCTTCTTTCACATGTATGAGGATGGAGATGGTTGTGGCTGTGCAGCCTCCATGGTGAAAGTCAGGAGCCAAGGGAGTCCCAGCACAGGCAGTCCCTTCAGCAACTGGGTCCAGAACATGGCACACAGGCCTGGATACTGATCACAGGGTCCTTCAACTGTCCCAAACCAGGCAAAGTTAACGAATCAGGGCCAGGGGACATTCAGGAGTAGCAGGGGAGCAAGGGCACCAGAGACAAGGCTTGACGCAAAGCTGCAGCACAGGTCCAAAGTCCACCCAGGAGATGGGGCTGAGGACAAGGCTGCAGCACAAGCACAGAGCTCACCTGGGAGTCATGGCTGGACACGTGATAGCTCCAGCACAGATATAGGAGTCAGGACTGGAAAAATGCTGCCTCCAGTATAGGTCTACAATCCACCCAGGAGGCAGCCCTTGGTTTTCCAGTCCCGGTGCCTTCAGAAACTCCACATGCCACTCCTTTGCCCCTGCAGGGTGTTTCCTGATGATTTCACACTTTTACACCACCAGTCACACCCCATTCATACCAAGGTTAATGTTTGTATGTCAAACTCCTATGGCTGCAGTGGCACGCCAGAGGAGGAGCCTTTACCTGGCCAGGTTGTAAACAATGCAATGCAAACTGCTTCAGTTGTCACCAGGAAGGTCACCAAAAGCTGCTGCAGGCTGAAAGCAGCAGTGTAAGATGCTACCTGTGGGAAGCAGATTTTAGCAAACAGGCTGCTGCCTCCTACACGAGCTCTGTGTTTTGAGCGTAGCCCCCATATCGAGCACTTGACAGCAGCGTAATCTCACACACAATTTTCTCAGCAAGGCTCTCTGCAGGCCTGAGCTGTATTTACCATGCAGTTAGCATAGCCAAAGATCCAGAGTGTTATATTTAAACCAATAAAATAGATTCCTGATTATCATCTCCTGGTAAGTCTGGCTTTTTGCAGTGTCCTGAGTCTCAGTGCAGGGATTGTGGACTTAGAAATAAAGAACATAAGGTCATTTGGAGCAAAATAGGCCCAGTTAAGCAAATATAAGGATATTTTCATCCCAACACACGTTCAGCAAATCGTTCGGCTTTATATATTTAAGCTTTCATGTAATTTCTTGTCAGCTAAACTTATTTAACCTCTATTCTGCACATATATCTTAGATTTGCTAAAAGGAGGTTGTAATTTGTGGAGCATATTGTACTAATTTGGTATAACTGAGAAATAAAAAACATGTGGCATTGTAATGAATGATATGACTAACTTTCCTTCAGAAAACCTATCTTATTAACAGTACTACATTGAAATAGATCACCATTTTATCCCTTGCACAGAAATCTAAGGGAAAAGCTATCCATTTTGTCAGAGCCTACCTTGGTAAATCTAATTCCATTCCAACAAATGAACAGTGCAAAGAGGATTGGAACTTAACAGGAAACACTGAGAGAAAGGTCAGATTTGTAGCAACCATAAATCAACATTCTTGCATGGCTTAAGCGGATTTATGCCCATATACACTAGTCAAGAATCTGGCTCATTAACGACTGGATGAATTACAAATAGAGCATCAAGCAGGAGTTTGAGTCTTAACACCTATTTCCTTGACTTGTTAGCTTAAATCAGATTCTAAATATTCTGAAGACTTTTTGTTCACCATAGCTGAGGAGCAAGCTAGTGTGGAATTTGGTTAAATTCCCTCTCTTGAAAGCCATCTTTTCAAGCAAAGTCTGTGGAGTGCTTCTAAACAGCTTGTGCATAATGAATTGCTGTCAGCTTTTCCAATCCATACATTTCAGATTTTGAAATGTAGCCTTTAGGGCAACTTAAATAACACAAAACCAGTTGATTGATTGTCCAAGGTTGTGATGATTTGGTGATGCTCAGCAGTAGATGATTTGGCATTGCAGACTCACTCCCCTTTGAAGCTCTCTACTCCAAATAGTGCTCTGTGAATGTTTAAAGAGCTGCAGCACACAGGAATTGAGCAGAGGAGGACTACAGGGAGGAGCAAGCCCATGCTAGGATGTGTGCAGAATTTTAGGAGACTGAAAAATCATCTCAGAGGGTTTTATATTCGACATGACTGTGCCAAGCTTTTCTTGGAGCAGGCATCCCACATGCATTTATGGATGGCCTAAGCCAGCACAGCTGCTGGGAGAAGAAACCTCTGCTCAGCCTGTATCTCTGGCTTATTTGTGCTGGCATCAGGATTTGTAGAATTGCACAATAAAGCCGACCAGGAACCATCCAGCTGGAAACAAACCTAACAACAAGTTCGTTCCCCTGAGGCCACAGCTTTCAGCAGTGCAGCCAGACTTGTTCATTGAACTCTGCTCTCCCAGCGGGCTGGAGAAGGAGGTTAAGGTCACTGCCTTGCAGAAGGACACCTACCTGCCATTTTCCCTGTCAGACAGGCTCAAGTGCAGCTGGGACAATGAATTCCAGACCCGGAACACTTCCTTGGCCTGCAGTAGGGTGTGAGGGAGGAGGGAGAGGGACACAAAGGAGAGAAATCTGGGCCATAGGGAACATCTCTGCTGATCAAAGGTAGAGGAGATCATAGATCAAGCACTTCACCTTTGCAATCTTTGCCAGACCCTGGCAAAGTCAGGCTTGGTTTGTGAAACCTGAAAACTGCTCACAGGTTTTTTCCCCAGGGTATCAACTGATGGATAATGAATGCTTTTATGCTGTGCCATTCTCTCAATTTCCATTGTTGTTACTAAAGTTGTCTGACTTAGATGGGTTTTGTTCTGTCACCTTGGTGTCTGTAGCCAGATCCTCTAGGAAAGTCAGGCTCCTGGATATCATTCACTGCCCCAGGAAGTGAAAAATCACAGTGTTTACTGCATATTGCTAAAAGTGAAGAAAGCCTCTGAAAAGAAACACCGTTATTGATCAAAAAGGTCCTTTTTAACTTGCAAAAGTGCTCAAAAGTATTTTTACTGAATTTGAAAGAATATGCATATTTAGGAGCAGAATAGCCTAGTTGCAGGATTGCACTATTTCATCTCAGAAACTTCAAGGCAGGTCTGTGGCTGGAAGGGAAACTGTGTGGAGAAGCAGCAGCCACAGCAACAAGCTGTGTTGATAAGCAGCAGGAACTCCCTCATGGCATCCCTTGCCCACCTAACCTTTTAGATGAATCAAACAGCAGAGGCCACTTCCACTTCCAGATGTAAAATCTCTTTCCCACAACCACAGGAGTTTTAGTCTTCATGTCTGTCTTAGCTAAATGCTCTTACTAATTCTGTTTCACTTGTATAAATTCCCTGGCAGTTTTCAATTCAGTTAGTTAAATAAACCATAATTTCCTGCCTGAAATGTCAACTATTGTGGCCCAGGGTTCCCTAAGGGTCTCGCTGCCTTTAGATCAGCTGCTTCACAATCTGAGCACATTCACCTCCTTCTTTAAAGCATTTTCTCTGCTTGCTTTTAACATGAGGACTTCCCCTACACAGGAAATCCAAGTTTTAAAAGTAAAGATAATAGAGAAGTCGTTCTCTTCAGCATCAAAGGGATTACAGGAAGCAGTGTAACTATGGCACTGAATTGTAGATTCAGCGAGATCCAGCTCATGTCACTCACAGGAGACATCCTTTGGGATGATGGGGGGGTTTCAAATGGCTGAGGGACATTGCAAAGTTATGAGTCAAGGTTTGTACTCCCTCTTGGAAGTTGGAAGCTTCCACCATTTTACGTCATCTATTTTGGCCTGTATTCCCAGGCTGCCTCCCTATATGGGTTTCTGGACTTCTGCTTTTTGGTAAACAACCCCAAAACCTTCAGAAGATCTTTGGACTTTCCTCTACAGGTGAGGAGGTCAGGGCTCCTTTATCAGCCAAACTCCTGACCCAAAACCAAGGTGCAAATAGCTGCAGATTTTGAAGCTGCAGTTACATTTTTAACTCTTTCCTGAGAATCAGTATGCTCAAGGTGGGGAATGCATACCCTCATTCCTGGTATATAACAACCAAGATAACAGTCTCTCGTATACTTTGCAAATACTACTCAGCACTCAAATAAATGCTGCTTTCTACCAAAGTGCTCCTGAAGGTGCTGAGTAGTGGGGCAAAGGAACTGATCCCTTTTGGGTCGAGTGCTAGAGAAATGCAGTGTCTGACACAGAATTTTCACTCTTAAAGCAGCTCCCAGACGGTTGTAGGTGGCTCAGAGCTCAGCCGGGCTGCAGGTGCCCTCTCTCCCTGCCTCTCTTTGGATCCACACAACCTGAGCCTGGGAGCAAAGGCCACAGAGCTGCTGGCATGTTTTGAAATATGATACAGGCAGCAGCATTAATCCAAACACTGATGGCAGTTCTTAATGCAATAGTAACACTGCACGCCAGAAGCATCAATATCTCTTTCTTACACAGGGGAACAAGTGACTCTGACATTTTTCCAAATGCTCAGACACGTGAAGATTCCAGGCAAAGGCTGTTCTCTGGAGAAACCTGCGGAGTGCTTGGGGCTCTGGCTATAAAGCTGGGCAGTTCTCCATCCACCTGTATGGTAGGATAAGAAGGTCTCACCCTCAGAGAAACTACCAGGCCTGAGTGTTGCCAGAATGGCCCCTGGCTGCTCCCCACCCCCAGGTCCTTTCTTGAATGGGTTCAGTGATGAGCACAGTGCAGATGATTTGTATGGCTTGTTTATACAGTCAATATATTTAGAATTACAGGTCAAATCCCAAGGTCCTCAGTGAGGCAAAGCTCTTGGCCAGGTGTGTGTTTCATAACCAAGGCCACACTGGGTAACCAGTTTGTAGTGGGAGACCTCCCCAACTTCTGCAGTTACCTGAACAATACCTGACTGAAATCCTGTCATTGTAGAGGCTCCTGTCAGGTGCAAAAAGATGACCATCTTGATTCCTGCTAAGTATAAACTCTTCTTACACAGTTTTCCCAAAGCCCACACAAAGAGAAAGCCACTGGATCTTCTAATTCATCCATTTTGAATCTAAACCAGTGAGTAGCTTCTGATGTGCAGAGCAGAAGATCCTCACAGGGCTGGGGAGCTCTCTGGGCCTGGCCATGCCTTATGCATTACTCAGGGGAAGGGAGCTGTTGCTGTTTTCTTTGCTGGTTTCTAGAAGAATTCAGTTTCCTCTACCTCACCCTAGTTGCCTTCAATTTTATGTCACCTCCTGGCAGTTGTGAGCTGCTGTGGCATTAAAGAAAATACAGTCCAGTAACAGCATCATCTTTCTTTCCAAGCTTGAAGGTTAAAAAAGGTTTGCTGCTTCTTGAATCTTCCATGTCATAAAAACCCCACCAAAATCCACTTAGAAGCCCTTTCACTTCTGCTTGTAGAGAAAAAGGTTTGAGGTCTTACACTGCTGTATAAATGAACATTATCGAATAAAAACTTGGTACTAGTTCTACTGACATTGAAATTCAAGTCTGTATCAAGTGGGAGGTTTGACTTGAGAAGTACCTGTAAGTATTTAGGGAAAAATATATTTTTATTGGTCATAGAAGAAAAATTTTACCACCTGGCTTTGTGACAGAAATTTGTTTCTGGAACTAAAACTGTTATGGACTTGTTATTGTCCTCTCTTCTCATTCATCTTTTTACCTGAAATTTGGGGAAGAGAATCACTTACAACCAAGCTGAGCCATGTTCAAGCATTTGCTGAAAATGCCTAGGGAAAATTCACAACTCTGACATTTAATGAGCACAACCGATGGCTCTAAGAAGTTTGACTGACTGCCAGATTGATATGTCTGTGTATCCCATCAGTGGCTGTTATATCTCATTTGTTTTTTTTTTTCTCTGATCTCTGTTGAATTGATTTTTAGCCAGTTTGTTTGGCAATCATGCTGAAGCACTGCAAAGTGGACACAAGATAGGAACAATGCTAAGCAACCAGATGTAAAAAGACTGGAGCAATAAGAAAGCATATTTGTTTTTCACTGTTTAAACATGATTTACCAGCTGGGAAACTGTCTTGTAGGATATACTGCAGTTCCATTAAACTAATCCAGAGCACAAACACATCACACAATGTGGTCTTACAAACACGGCTCCTGCAAATACTGCTGCATGCAGGAAGTGATCCAGCAGGAACAGATTAGGTGACAGTCACTGGAGACACAGATGGGAACGAAGGACTGTCTAGGAGGACTGGGACATTATGAAACATAAATCAATTCTAGGTAGGGCTACATTCTCCCACAAGTAAGGGATCTCCATCCACCTGCCAGCAGCTGCTCTGAGATCCTCTGGTATCACCAGTGCAATGGCAGAATCCAGATAAGAGCTGGATGAAGAGAGAGAAGAAAAAAAGTGCCAGGAAGGAGGTGCTGAAAACAGGACATCAGCTGATCACCTGGAGTATTGCATAAATGCCTGATTTGTGCTATAAGCACAAAATTAGAGGCCCTAAATACAACATTAGGACCCAAAGTGCAGGCAGCTAAAAAACCTAAAGCTCTGCTGTGGTGGATCATGACAGACACTGCATTGTTCATAACTGGAGTTGCAGAGCCTGGGCCTTCTCTACTGTACTGTTGGGCTGCCCTACATTAGCCCAAAAACTTCTGCCTCCCCCCCAGTGATGAGGAAGATGGGGACTAGCAGAGAGCAAGGAAACACAGGCTACCTTCTGCACCACTGTTGATTTTACTGATGAAGCTACTTGGACAAGTAACTGTACCTCAACATCCCTTGAAAAAAACTCAGAGAAGATCATTAATAGCAGAGGTCTCTGTTGCATCCCCTCCCTATTGCCTGGCATCCTTCCAGCCTGTAAAGGTTGCCTTTCCCTGCCAAATCCAAACCCTTTATGCTTTTTGTGTGAAAGCTTGTCCGTTTCCTGGTCTGAGAAAGAACATGCCAAGCAGAACATTATAAATGGCATCACTAGTTGGGATAATGTCTGCCAGACCTGCCAGTCAGGAACCTGCTCCTAGTTACAGTACTAGAAAGTAACTCCTGAAGCAGCAGGTCATTAATTGACCTTGCTTTGGCCTTTCCTGCATCTACTTTGACACATGTCCAAGATTAAACACCTCCACTGCCACTATTTTAGCTCTTTCCTTACTTCTTCAGCCTTATCCCTGCCTCTTGGAGCTGTCCTGTCCCTCTTGGCCCAACACTCTTACTCTCCTGAGGAGAATAGCTGCTCTCCTGCCTCTTCCAGGCCACCCCTTTATCTCAGTTATCCAGAGCGGAGCAAGGAGGGAGTCAGGAAAACAGTCCCTGCCACTGCCACTCCAACTGGAAAGGTCCCTGAACTGCTCCGAGGGCAGTGCCCTCTGCTCAGGGTGCCCATTGCAGACCCCACCTGGAGATCCCTTGACCCAGCAGTGTAGAACAAACCCTGTACAACACAGCCTTGGCTTCAAGAGTTTAGGTGAAGTTACTTCCACCATCACTGAGTTAATAAATTTTCTTCAGTGCCTGATGGTCAGAAAATTTTAGGGATAAAAATGGCTATTTCCCCACTCCTGGAAAGGAGAGAATGTTTACTTTGCTTTGTAGGATTTATTTCTAGGCTTATGACTTTGCAAGAAAAAAAATCAATCAAAATCACATCGTTCTGATTCCCGTCACATCCTTTTTGTTCTTTTCCCTCTTGACTTTTAAGGCTGCTATTTTAATAACTGATTGCAGCTGAAATCAATGCCATGCAACACTGCAAAGGCTGAAACCCTAGCTTTCCTGAGGGAAAGTATTTCCCCACACATCCGTACGGGAGAGATCAGAGTTCAGCCATGTCTCCAGCAGCTCAGGGTGATTCTTGGAGATGCTTCATCTTGTCTCCTTCCCTCTGTTGCTCTGGACACGGTAATTCACAACCACAGCAGGCTTCCATGCCTCCAAATACTGGAATGTGATGAAGTACAGGGACTTCAAAGAGCTGAGGTACAGGAGAATGTGTTGGTTAAAGGCTGATCTGTGTTTTACATTTCTGTGGTCTATTTTTAACAGCTGTGGTTGCTGTGTATCACAACCCTAAGTCACCTCTGAACTTAGAATCACAAATATGAAACTGAAAAACAAATTAATTGGATCCACGAACTGGCCGGAAAGGAATCCTCTCTCAATATTTATGGACCAAATAAAAGTAAACAACTGTAAAAATGTCTTTTTGTTCTCTCTGGCTAAACACAGGCCTCCTCTGCTGCTGATCCTTTGGCTGTACAGTAAAACATCTCAGCATTTCTGCTGTGAGTATTTGTTGCTGGGACTTTGAGGTTTTTTAGGTTAGCCCCACAAAAATGTTACAGCTGTTATGAAATGCTGTGGCTGACTTGCCAGGCTTTGCACCTCTTCTTTTATGCTTGAATCCTTTTTTCACTTAAATCTTTGTTATGTCAGTGTACCTGTGCTGAAATTAGTTGCTTGAGCATAGTTGTTTCTGATTTGCATCAGTGAAAGTCAGAAGAGCATCAGTCCACTAATGCTCTGTTTTCTTGGCCAGCTTGAATGAGAATCAACCCAAACCACTATACTTCTCTAGCTGGTGAAGCAATGCAGTATCTCATCTTACAGGTTGCTCTGTTCCTTTTGTTCTGTGCATGCAGAGAGGCTTTTTCCCACGTTTGCTATTTGATTTCATGTTTTCTCATGCCCAGTCTGTCTCACAGCCTTTACTTTTCAGTTACTGTTTCTCAGAATGGCTCCAACCCCTCTCTTTTGCCATCTCAGAGGAAAGGCACAATTGCATTATTGTACTGAGTGAATGCATTTTCTCATACATGTAGCTGAATGGGAGATTATTTAAATATCTTAAACACTCTCCTAATTGGAATAATGACGTGATAGGAATGGGAGTGCAAGGAGAATTTATATTCAGGCTCCTGAATTTCAGTGAATGAGTAATCAACACTCCATTACTTCCTGCAAGGTTAAACTTTTTTTTTTTTTAAAGCAAATGGTTACTGTAAAAACACCATTTGACTGCACTAAAACAAACAAACCAACGGAAACCGAAGTATGGGTGATTCCTGGTGATCTTTAGATCATGTGAGAGCTTTGTGGATCCCTTGGCAAAGGAGAAGCTGACTGGAAATGCTGCTGGCTGGTGCCTCAGGGCTGCCCACCAGCCTCTGCTCTCTGCTTGCCTCATTCATCCTGTCCCTCCTCACCCTGTGCTATCCTGGTGCTGGTCAACACCTGTGCTCCAAAGCCAATGCTCTGAGCCAGATCTGGGGGTTATTTGGGTTAAAAAATAACCCAGCAAAGTATGTTTGCTTGTCTGTGTGAGTGTTTGAAAGGCTCCATTTCTCTGTTTGATTCATGGAAAAGCTGTACCAAGGTCTGTGCTGGCAGGAGGACAGGCAGGAGCAAGGGGGAAGTGGAGCAAGCCCAGCAGTTGGGGAGGAAAATCTCTCTGAATGATATTGCTGCCAAATATTGTATCTTCTGAAGTCACTGCCTTAGACCAAAGTAGTCACAGGTGGTGACTGTAGCCTGTACCTTAGCAAGGATGGCCTGTCTTTGCATCTTTGCATATTCTAATCAACAGGTTGGTAATTTTTTAGGTCAGTTTATTGCTGTAAAGTCAATTATATGCAGTTACTCAGTAGTCGGTGTGTTGTGGTCCAATGTAAACTATTTTATATATGAAATCTCATTTTACTGTCATGCTTGCATATTCACAATAATTACATAACACTCTTAATCATTTACCCAGAAGAGCCTTTAAGCAGTTCTGAGTGATTAAGAATTGTTGCTACTACTCTCTTTTGCATCCTCCAATACTATGCTTTTCTTTTCATTGTTTCTTTCCTGCCAGTTGTTTCTGTAATTAATTTCATTGGGCTTGATCTGAAGCCCATGGAGGTGAATGCACAGTCTTGTCATTAACTTGCACAGGCTGCAGATCAGACCTCTTGTAAATGCTTTAATGGGCACAGGTCAAGGACATGAAATGCAGAACACCTGTTTTACTCTGTGTTCTTATTGCTACTTCAGCTTGCTCCATCAGATATTTATGCAGAAATGCAAACTCCACTAGGCACAACACTGGCAAGTAGAAGTCTACACTATATTTATTACAGCAGGATTTAGAAATGCCAACCACAGCACAGGTTGCCCTGTACCTCACTCAAGCATCCAGCAAGACACATGGAGAGAGGCAAACAGGCAGTTTGTGGCAGAACTGAGGCTTAAATCCAGGTAATGTTAACTGCAAGTTTATCTTTCCTCCCTGGTGCCAGTTATGCCTCTCGTTCTGCTAAGGCACAACAGCACGTGTACCTATGCAAATGCAATGTTCTCTAATCCTGTCTGCCTGATAAAGACACAGGAGGCAGAATATGACTCCAAAAGGAAGGGCTGACTCGGGTGTTTCTATCAACGCTGGTGCTGTTTGCTTGCGCAGCAGGAATTGTGGACTCTGCCACAGACAGCATGGATGAGTCTTTCCAGTGTCTCCCTGATAAGGAGATGCTGGAAGAGATCATGTGCACATGTCTCACAGAGCTCAAAGTTTCCTAATCCTTTTGCCATTCCACTTTTCAGCATTATCAGGTGCACTGCAATACCCAGTCTCGGAGAAGGGGCTTGAGCTGAAGGGATTTTTGCTGCCCAGTTTACAAGATCCTGCTCAAAAGCAGCCATCCATGGCCAAGGGTAGTAAAAACATAAAAATTCCAGCTCAACTTGAAGCGAATCCTTGTTCCCACTATTTACTCAAAACGAAACATGAGAATTAGTGCACTGTCCCTGCTGGAAAACATACCATGCTCTCATGTTATGGGAGTTGACTACAAAGTTAGTGAAACTGCTAAAAGAGTTGTATTTTTTTTTTCTCAGCAGCATCATGAACACACATGAGTTATCATGAGGTGAAAAACAGGCACTCAGCAGCAGACTTTTAAGTCAGCAGTTCTGGACAGACATCTGAGCTGACTTCAGCAAAACCACATTGTCATCTTCTGACTGTTTCCACCTCATGAAAACAAATGAACATTAACCCACCAGAAGCTTTAAAATCTAAAAGCTTTTTTAAAGAAGTTAAACACTATTTTTAGAAATTAAGATGTCTCAAATCTCTTCTTTAAACTTCTCAAACGTTTGTAATTCACCCATTGATCTAAGTGTAGATTCAGTTATTTATGCTGGATTTATTGTGCATTGTGCTCTGGCCACTTGCTGACTCTCTCTCAGAGGCTATATGAACTTTGGTGACAAAGAGAGCTTCCTCTGTGCCAAACAGGAAAAATTTAAAACTATTTATCTGATATGACAGTATTGATAACAGTGCAGGGAAGCCCTTTGGACTTCTCCTAAAGGGTAGGCTGATCTTCATTATCTTCTGTTTGCATTTGTTTTTGCTCCATGGAAGAGAGATTAGGAAACAGACAGTTCAGTTCTGTGTTTAGCAAGAATATAGAAGATGATAACTGCAAGGACACAATATTTACTTGATCAATAACAGTGACTTTGGAATGCAGTCTAACTTGCTTTCTGAGTAATTGTCTTAGACTTCAGTTCCCAAATGCTGCCTAACGCTCAACTACCAAAATAGGGATTTTTAAACTACTTGCCTCCTACAGCTGCTTAGTAATAGGGACAGAAATTTGTAGGCACCATCCAGATCTTTCTTTGTAAAATATTTTCCTTCTTTTGCTATACTTCTTCAATAGTCTAAACAAAAATCCCAGTGTAACCACCTCAGTCTTGCAGAAGGTGAGGCACAGATCAAGCAAAAGGATGATGGGGATCACACAGACTGTGAGAGACACAAGTGTTTTATTCTTTCCTAAAATGAAAAGTGCTTGTTAAAAGCAAACCTCTCATAAGGCAGTCAGTCACCCCAAGAAGGGAACCACCAGTAACCAGATTTTTATGTTGCTCAGAGCCTGAAATTGTTTTCCAAAGACACCAGTTAATGTCAGCTTAGCCTACTTCTGATCTTGTTTCTAATGTTCCTCTGTATTTTGCCCAGAGACAAATGATTGAAGCTTGGACATTTTTAAGGGATAGCTCTAGAGGAGCTGGAAAAAAATCCCAAATGAGTTTAAAATATTTCTATACTTGAAAGAGCAAAAAATAATGATTGAATTGCATCCCATCCCCAGGTTCCTAGAAAAGAGTCTTTATGGGGCAAACATGACCTCACTGTCTTTCCTCTGCCTGCTGCTGTGGGAGTGTGAGGTGGGTCAGGATGCAGCCCAACAGCCTGGTGCCAGCATGGTGCTCCCACACTGCTGCTCAACCTAAAGCCTCTTCTTGCCTTCACTCTCTGCTCTTGGCACCTCTGCTAAAGCCCTGGTGCAGCTGGAAAGGAGAGGTGCCAGCACCAGCACCTTCCCTTCCCATCAGGACACTCATGCCCTCTATTTGCAGCACTTGTCCTTCTTGTGCAGATGTGGGAACCACAAACTCTAAAGTGCTTTGAAGTATAATGGCTTGGTAGCCCAGTGAAATGTTAAAAAGCCCACTAAAGCTGTCAGGGGAAAATCATTGTCTTTGAGGCTGCTATCACAGATATTTATGGTAAAGAAATGCTGGCCCAAATTCAAGCCTGTGCCTTCCAGACTGGCAGCTTAAAGCAGGTAAAGCACAAGGCCGGCATGGCTGACCAAGGAGCTCTTCCCAAGCTTGTGTACTGCAGCACCCAAGACATTCACAAACAGAAAAAATGCTACTCCAGGTAAGGGGGATATGCTAATAAATATCCTAAGCACCTCTCTAGTCTCTCCTTTCCTGGTGTGTTGGCATACTGGCAAGTGTCTGAAAGGAATCAAACATGGATCCTGCCTCACTTCTGTTTTCTGAACATCCTTCTGATCAGAACGAGCAATGAGTGTCACCCCAGATGGCTGGATGGCTGCATGTCTGTCTGCAATCAGCTGCTGAAAACTGCCACCACGCAGTTCTGGCTGGAGGAGACTGGAGTCACCATGCTGGGAGCAGGAGTTCCCAGGCTGGGGCATGGCATGACCACAGTGCTGAACTGCACTGCTGGCAAAGTGCACAGGGCCTGACAGCCCAGGAGAGGAGAAAACCCTAGGGGAGAGAAAGCAAAACAGACCAAAAACAAATGCAAGTGGAAGGGGTGTGCAAAGGCTCCCTTACATGGGCTGGTAGCTGCTGGCTCATGCCTTCATCCAAGGGCACCTGGGGCTCACAAGGTCCTTTCCACCACTTATTTTGTCCTCTCCAGCAGCCCCTGACTGTGTCATACAGGTTCCTGCCCCATGGAGACACTGTGTTGGTCTTGGACAAGGGACAGCCACAGACAATTGGGCTGGGGATCATCCCTGTGCTCCAAAGTAGGGTCTGCACCATAATTCTGCACATGAGCAGGTTCCTCCTCACTGCAATGGCACCTTCCCATGTGGTGGGGGGACACGGTTCTCCCTGGGCTTCTCATAGGTTCTTAGCAGAGCTGTGGGCTCCATGGCAGGATGCTGACAGCAAGTGGGAAGGGATGGTGCAAAGGCTTGAGAGGTCCAAGGAACCCAGCATGGCCACAAGATAATGGACCAGCAGTAAATTTGTTGGGAAAATCAGGTCCAGCTGCTTGCTTCTACTGGTTTTACTGGGTCAGATCTGGATGTGGTTGTAACATTCTGCTCCTCCATTTTCTTGTCTTAAACATAAACATTTCGTTTCAGAACATGAAAAGGGAGTGGGGTTCGGGTGCTGAAATTTCAGAAATAAGGAAACACTGAGCCTTGTCTTTCCAGTTCTTCATAATTACTTGGCTTTCTGGGTCTTCCCTGGGGGAGTCTTCACTTCCTTCTGCCAATTGTACACAGAAATTATTTACTCTGATTCATATCCTGGACCCTGGCACCTACTAATTAGGTGTCCATAAGGGCTGCAAGTGGGTATGTCCTACGTAGGGCTTCCAGAACTTCTCCCAGAAATCTAGTTAAGTGAGGATTTCCTTTAGTGCCAAAGTTCACTCAAAAACCTCCCTCCTTCATTTCTCTACCTCAGGCTACTGATTGCCCTGCTCCTGGACTTCTCCAGCCCCTAAGTTTTTCCTTCCAGTACAGCAGAACTCCAGAGATGCATGGGCACAATTATGAAATCAAGGAAAGAAGCAGGAACCGCTAGGAGATATGTGTCTGTCCTCACTGTGCCTCTACAAAGGACTTTTAGGTTCCAGTGATGTCTCCTGGGCTCCTGTGTCTAAGCTTTGGCAAGACTGTAGAGGACAAAGCAATTTAGAGAATGTCTCTTAAGTGTCTGATGCTCTCAGGAGAACCTGTCTGAGCCATACACAATTTTATGGCAGACCCTGTGGCTGCCTCCAGTGGGCCTTGTAATGCAGGAGGGACAGACCACTCTGTGTTACTTTGACACTGGTTTTGGTTCCTTTCAAGTTATTTCCTGCTGACTTAACAGCTCTTGTGATTCCTGCCTGTATCTGTGGAAAAACCAGCCGCTGATTCAGCTGCTGGCTCTCTCAGGAAGGGGAACCTGAGTTTGGCTTTTGAGGATGCAGGCCAGCATCCAGGAGCCTTTGCCTGTTCCCAGGGGAACCCCAGAGCCAGGAATGCAGAGGAAGCACAAGTTTTGGTTTCAATTCACTTTTTAAAACTAATGCCTTTTCAAAAACCAGTTTCCATAGTGACAGGGAACTGTGGCAGCATTGTGAAGGTCCAAAAAGTCCTGGCCGGGTAATAGCCAGAAATTCAGCAGTGTGGCCAGCTCCTGAGCAGCCTTCCCCAGCCCCTGCTGTGCTCACAGCATGGCTCTGCTTCAAACACCTTCCTGCCCACCAGCCACACTTTTAGCTGCCTGTGGGCTGTGCTACTCCTGAACACTAGGGCTTAATCACAGGTAAAATGATGTTTGTCCAAAAAAGGAATATGCTTTGGCTGCGTTTAGCCCTTTCATATAAAGGGAAAAGCCAGATTTGAAGACAGCTTTCAACCATTGTTTCCTTTTGCAGAATGGTGCAGAAACCATGAAATGTGCTCATGATCATCCATCAAGTCAGCAGAGGAGCCCGGCTGAAAGCTCAGGTCCTATTTAATTCTTACTTATTAGAATGTGCTGCCTCTCACCTTCCCTTTTGCTATCTGTCAGACGGAGTACTTCCATCCATGCTATAATCCAGACCTCCCAAAAGGGCCTAGGGACTCTCACACCATCATGTTGCTGTCCTGGTCCTCACCACAACACACAAGCAGGGTGCCAGAGAGAGCATCCTCCCTGCTGGGCTCAGTGCCAGGTGGTGGAGGTGATGGACACCACCACTTCCTCACGGTGCTCCTTTGCCCTCATCCCTTGTTATCTGCTGGATTATGTTGCAGTCTGTAGCATGCAAAGAAATACAACCACAGCACTCTTACAAGTTAAGTGTCGGGTGAAGTTACAGGCACCTGCCAAGGCCTTGTGTTACCCGTGGCTTTTAGGTAAGGTGCGTGATGCGTGTGTAGGAGGCAGGGAAAGTGTGGTTGTGCTATTTGTACAAATCTCAGGAAGCCTTTCAGTAGGTCTGGACTGAACACCTTTCCTCAGGAACAGCTGGGACTGTGGGCTTCAGTGAGGGTGTCTGTGGCCTGTGTGCCATCCTGAGTGCAGAGCCAGCCTGCCAGGCAGGGGGAGGATGCCTGCCCAAGGGACACAGGGATGCGACAGCACTGGCAGGAACTGCTGTGCACGCAGCAATTCCAGAACAGAGCCCTGGCACTGAAGGCAGGGCACCAGCCTGACTCCAAGCATGCACCAGCCACCTCCTCCAACCCCAAATCAAGCACTATTATCCCTTTCAGTTTTATGATAAACTATAATTTTTCTCAAACATTTAACAATCATTATTCCCTTCCTACTCCTCCTATTTTTGCCTGCGTATCCATGTGACAATTTTGGAGCTGAGATCACATGCAAGAAAAGAGAGTGAAAATGGCAACTAATGTAGTTTTTGTGAAAGAAGAATGTTTTGCATGTTGCTTCTGTTAAACCATCAGAAATGGCATACCCAAACAAGAAATTGTCCTTCTGGTGCAAGACCTGAACTCAGAAAAAAAAGGCAAAGTTCTGCAGGAAAGAAAAAAGAAAAAGAGGCATATTTGGACCAGTTTTTATGCCAGTATTTTCAATGTGAGGGTAGATGTAGTGCACCAAACTAAGGGTTTGTCTATCCTAAGGCTGCCAGTAGAGCCCCAGAAGAGGCCAAGAGGCCAGACATATTTGCTTTCTCTTTCCCAGCTTCCAAGAACCAGCAGCTCAAGTAATTAATCAGACAGAGGTGAAACTGTGTCTTGACAATTAATCATCAGGATTCACCAAAACTTGAGGAGTGCACCACTCTGACTTGTGATTGCAAGTGAAGGCACTGTTTTAGGGAGGTACTTCCTGCAGGAGACAAATTTTTCCCTTGCTGCCTCGAGACCTTCAAGTAACCTCACTAAATTGCTAAAATTCCATTAGAAAGTGGCTGCTGGGAACATGTGCAATAAATAGCTGCTAAGATCAATGGCAGTCTTCCTGATTTAAAATCAATGTATTGCTTGCTGACGGTGCTGGCAGTGTTTTCCTCTGGGAAGTGTAACAGTGATTTGCTTTAAATAAACACAGTGGTAAAAAACTTTATCTGAACTCATTAGTGACTCAGACTGATTTTAGAGTAATCCAGAAAATGCCTGTTGCCCACAGACAAGACTTGGAAGAGATCAGTGACTTTGGATACTGCCATTTATGGTGGGCCACTGGAAAGCATTCCTTAACAGAGCAGAACTTCCTAAAATGCTCTCTGAAAATTAGATACTTAGGGTACCTAGACCAAGTTCTGAAAGACACCAGTCACTTTTGAAAACATGACGTGAACAGCATCAGGTTACCATGGCTCTAATGACCACTATCCATCTTCTCCAGGCCAATTCCTTGTTCCCCTCCCAGCTTCTGGCTGGCCTTCATCCCATGTGACACGATGCATTCATGAAGGAAATAAGCCCACCAAAATCTAAAGTGCCACCACAAGTTGGTCTCATCCACCAGCCACTAGCAAGCAGCTTTGGGCTGAGTTGGGATCCTCTCCCTCTTTTTCCTTAAAGCTTCTCCCCCACTATGAGCAGTTTTTTTCTGAGGCTCAGCTAGATTGCTTTAATGAAAATAGACATGAAAGCATTTGCCCTACCTACATTCTGTTTTGTAACCTATTTAATTGCATCATGCTTTTTCCTACAAATCATCTGATGATGATTCCCAGGACAAGCCTTTACCTCTCTTCCTGCATGTTTTAATACTTCAGCTATTACTACCTCCTGTTTGTAGGTATCACTAGATCATGAGGGGATTGGTCACTAGATAAATCAGAGCTCTTTTTGGTGGGTTTGTAAACTGGGAAACGGGGTGCCTGAGTGAGAAACAGAAACTGTAACCATATCAGAACTCTACAGTCAATGTCTACAGACTGTCCAGAAGGGACAAAGACAGAGGGCAGAGCATTTGCCCTACATGTGAAAAAATTGATTGAATGCACAGAACTGTCTTTGAAAACCAATGATGAAGAGGCTGAGGGCTTATAAGTAAAATCTAGGGACAAGCCAACAAAGGAAACCTCATGTTTGATCTTCCTGCAGGGCACCAGAGCAAGGGAAGCTGTTGATGAAGTTTTCTTGCTTTGACTACAGGTAACACTGTGCTCCTATGCTCTGATCCTGCTGGGACACTCTTTGATATCTCTTGGAAAAGTGGTGCAGTAAGCTGTAAGCAATCCAGGAGGCTCTTGGAGGGTGTTGAGGATGATTTCTTAATCCAGGTGCCAAACAGCTTGACCAGAGGAGAAGCACTACCAGTCCTGTTGCTTATCACCAGGGATACCTAATTAGAGATGACAAAACTGGTGATAGCTCAGACTGCAGCAATCCCGCCCTGGTGGAATTCTCTTCTGTGAAGAAAGACTGAGAGCTGGGGTTCTTCAGCCTGGACAGGAGAAGGCTTCCAGGAGACCTTATTGCTGCCCTTTAGTTTATAAGAAATACGGAGAAAGACTTTTAACTGAGGCCTGTTGTGATAAGAGAAAGGGCAGTGGTTTTAAACCAAAAGAGGATGGACTTAAATTGAATATGCAAAAGATTTATTTAATGATCAGAATGGTTATGAACAGGTCCAGAGAAGTTGTGGATGCCCCATGATGGAAGTGTTTGAAGTCAGGAAGGATGAGGCTTTGAGCAACCTCATATAGTGGAAAGTTCCCTGCCCATGGCAGGGGCTTTGGACTAGATGACCTTTAAAGGTCCCTCCCAACCCAAATCGTTCTATGGTTCTATAATAAACTGTAAACATTTTAGATTTTGTGATTTACTTCCATGTTGTAGAATAGATGTGTAAAAAAATTTTTAAATGGAGACTGTTTTTCCTTCCCTATTAATTTTTAAATAAGAGTATAAAGTGCTTGTTTTGATGGTGATTAGAGTATAAACCAATAAAAGCAAGGAAAATCCCATAATGGACCTGCACTCTGGATCCTCCTTAGCTCATCCCCAGAAATACTAACTTTTCCACAAATATGGACACACACACTGAGCATTTATTAAGCCCAAGCAGCAAAGTGGTTTTATGCCCGAGAAGAAAACTTTCAAATACATAGCCTATAAATAGATGATACGTTGCCTCTCTGGTTCAGTAAATAGCCTGAAAAAGTGCTCTCAGGAGACATGAATTTGCAGTGTCCCCCCTTTATTTCACTGAGATGTTAATTCTGCTGTCTAAATTTAATACTTTATTGTCAGTATGGGAATTGCCATCACGTGGGAAGCAAAGGCACTTTCTGCATTTCCTTAGGGATCAGGAAATAAATCTGTAAAGAAAGAAAACAGTCCAGTATCTCCTCATGTGCAGAAGAAAGCACCAGGTTACTTGACATGAAAAGCATCAGGAACTTGTGCAATGACCAGTACACAACCCACAAACAGGTCTAGACAAGTTGGATATGACAAAATAGAAAGCCACACTGGATCTATCCTGCAGACACTGCTGCCCCAGGAACAGGGATGCTGTGCTTGGAGTAGCCAGCAAGAAAATGGCTCAAGAGTATCTCACAGAGATGAATTAAAATAAAACTTTTCCAGCCCTTAATGGTACACTTGTTTCTGGTTTTTAAGTAGTTTAATTCCCAGTCACTTTTGTATTAATAGTAAATCTGAAAGTGCAAAACAAAGCCTGTGGCTCCATGACCCACTGGCAGAGCCCATTCCATCAGAGTGAGAGAAGATGTGATCCCTCATTCCAGAGGTACCTGAAGGTGAGAAACATTTTGCAGCTTTTAATCCTCCATTGCTGGAGGTAAGAGAACCTCCTCACTGTGTAATAAACAGATTTCTCTTCTTGTATTTCCTCCCCCTTGCACACCACAAACAAGGCCCAGCAGAAGTATTTTCAAGCACAAACATGCACAGAAGTACTTAATGCTTTGTGTTGCTATACCCAACCCCCATAAATTTATGCTCAATTGCTGTTCTCTGTTTGCCTACTGATAACCAGTTAAAAATATCACACACACCCCAAATTAGAACTTGTTTCTATTTTTTGTTAAATTCTGCAGTTGATAAAGAAGAAAATGTTGTGATGAGCCATGAGATCCCTCTCCCCTGCACTAGTCAGGACAGGAGACTGCAACACCATCAACAGAAAAACCCCACCAAAAGCATGGCATGCACAGATCAAGACAAATTTGACTGTGTTATGATGGCATCAATCCTGTATCCCCTTTCCTTTCTTCATCGGATGCTTGGTGTTTCTATAGTAGGAATGGATTTGAGCCAGGATCTTTTCTATCAGAGCCTGCATTTAAATGGAATGTAAAATCTTTCTGCAATATCCAAATTCCTAGTTCATATTCCAAGGTACTCCTAACTTAGACTAAATGTAAAATATTTCTGTTATTTAGATAAAATGTAAAATGATATGCAAGCCATTTCTATCCAAATTCCTAATTTATATTCTGAGGTGTCTCTTACACAGAACTATTTACCATTGATGAAGCCCTTATTTTTGTAGTAGAAATATGAACGTAATCCATGAATAATCTTGCAAGTCACTGAAAGAATATAAAATTCATCTAATATTAAATAAACAACAGCAAATTTTCAGCTTATATTCAGTTTGTAAAATCTTTGTCATATGAGCCATCTCCTTATTACACACAAGTACCATATTTGTCATTTAAGCTTCTGAGTCTCTATTTTTAAAAGCTTTGTGGAAGGAACTGTTTGGAAATCCCATAAGGTCAACCCCTTCCCAAGCAAAACAAGTGAGATTGAGTTTCCCAGTGCCTGTTTGAGATGGGAGAGTCAGGACATGCACACAGTTTTAATTTTACTTCTGATAGGCTTCTCTGAGAAAATAACGTTGCAAGAAAAGCCATCCTGAGCTGTTAATGTATTTTGAATGTTTGCAACAATGACACAGAGAAATACCTTATGTGTGAGATCAGGTGAAGCTTCACCTGGCAGCCACTGGAGACAGAAACTGCATCAGAAAAAAAGAACTAATCTAAAGCTGCATTCTTGCCAATATCCTCTCACACTTTCGGAGCAGCAGAGACAACATCAAATGTAAACATACCCCTGCCCACTGCACAGGCCTGGATCTTCAGAGAGAGGCTGGAATAAGCAGATGAACAGTTTGACTAAGGACCAAGGAGCAGATTTATTTATTTATATATTTTTTTTTAGATATTGAAAAGCCGAGACACAATCAAGGTCCCAGAAGGATTTCCAGAAGTGATTAGGAGCCCAAGTTCTGTGAATCCATTGGTCCTTCTGAAAATCTTGCACAATAGCAAATAAACTGCATCACTGAACATCAAAATAACTCTGTATTTTGTAAAATACTCCCTGCTGTCCTGTCAGTAGGTGATGTGCTGTTTCTGCTAGGGACCTTAATCTCAGAAGGGCAAAGTCTTTAACGCAAAAAGGTTAGAAAATTTTTCCCCTTCTTTAGTTCACCTAGCTTCCCCCAAAATGGGAAAGATTATCCTCCTCTTGCTTAATGAAATTGTTACGGCCCTATGAACAATTTTAACTGAAATAGTAAGATTAGCACTCAATCCCCCAGCTGTGGCCACTCAGATCTTTGCTTTACAGAGAAAAATTTGATTTCATTTGGTTGAGGCTTACCTGCCATAGATTTCACTGCAATGCCTCTCTAATCTGATAGCACAGATTTGCTGGGTCTTTTTTTGGGCAGAAATCCCTCTCGGGTTGGTAAGTGACTCAAAGGTTGCAGTGTCCATCCTGGTGGTGCCATCCTGGCTGCAGGTGCCATCAGAAGGCGGTGGGCCAAAAGCTGCCCTCTCTATTTACACACCTCTACTGACAGGAATCGTGCTGCCCATATGGGACCTAGGGACTGCTGTTCATACACATTTTGTCCTCAGAAACGTGATGCCGATCTATTGCACAAAGACTGCAAAGGAATTGCACTGATCTTTTTTTTACTTCATGGAAGAAAGTGTTCCCTCAATGTGATAAATACTGAGCACAACTTTTGCTCAGGCTGCAAATAGCAAATTACTTAATCATCAACTATTTAAGTACCTGTTTGTTTTGTCATGAAGTGAAACTTGTAAGCAAGATCGTATTACACATAAAGTGGCTTCCTGTATCCTTAAATATTAATCCTCAAAGAAAAACAAACTGAAGGTAGTCCCAGGGTCACTTTAGGAAGTCTGAGCTGATGCATCCCACTCTCTCGTATCCCACATTAAATGTTCATTCCCTTGTCTTTGTGCCAACGCCAACATTTTTGCAGCCTCTTAATGACCTTGGCAGAACGATGCGAATGGGGTTGCAAACTGGGAGGGACCCAGTCCTGGGAGGGCACAGGGGCAGCAGGAACAGGGCTGGAAAATACAGCCGGCCCTGCAAGGGAGAGGGTTTGCTAAGGACCTGTGGTCTTCAGGTGGAGAAGATGGGAAGTGTTAAGGGGGCAATTGAGAAACGAGAGAAGCCCCTGTAAAGGAAAAATACGGAAACATGGGGTGGTGGAGACTCAAGGTGGAGAAGGAGTGGAAGGCCACAGGGGACTCAGCAAGAAATAGGCATGTGAAAAGAAGGGCAGGAGCAGGAGCGGCCGGCGGGAAGCCCCATGAAGCGCACGGAGGAGAGGCCGGGGCTGGGATGTGCGGACACAGGCAGGGGACCAGATGTGCGGAGCGGGAAGCCGAGACGGGATGTGTCCGGGAGAGAGCGAGGGCTAAGGGGTGCGCAGGCTCTCGCCCAGCGCCTGGTTCGCCGGTGAAGTGCGGGAGCGAAGGGCGCTCCGCACCCGCGAGCCGCTGCCGGCCGGGAGCTGCCGAGGAGTGAGCGCTGGGCCGGCCTCGGAGGCCGCGGAGCCCGTGCTGCTCAAGGGGCCGCCGGTGTCCCCGGGCAGCGCTGGCGCGGAGCGGCCTCGGCGCTGCCAGGGCCCGGCACANTCTCCCCGCAGCGCATTCGCCGCGGGGGCCCCTGTCCAGTGACGTCAGCGCTGCCTAAAAAAGCGCCCCGGCAGGCAGGCAGGGCAGCGGGCTGGGCAGCGGCCACAGCGACGACAGCAGCGACAGCAGCAGCACGCGCCCTGCCGCCGCCGCCGACATGGTGTCCCCCGTCACCGTGGTGAGTGCGGGCCGCGCGGCGGGCGGGGCGGNCCCCTCCCACTGGCGCTCGGCCGGTGTCCCCGCTCCCGGCCGGTGTCCCCGCTCCCGGCCGGTGCCTTCCCACCTGCTCCCTGGGCGCTGTCCCCGAGCGCTGTCCCCGAGTGCGGCGGGCGCTCCTGTCCTGCCGCCGCCGGGAGCGCGACCACGGGCGGCCACCCCCGCCCCCCGCGATGCTCACCCCGGCCTCCCCTGGCAGCTGTTGCTCCAGCGGTGCGCCTGCCGGGCGACTCTCCGCCGCCTCCTCCTCTTGTCATATGTGTTTTTAAAAACATCTACGGTACATCTGCTCTACGTGCACTGCATCTGCTCAGAGCGGCGCTGTCCCGGCTGCCCTGGGCTTGCGCCGCGGCAGTGCCCGGCAGCATCCTCCTGTCCCCGCGGCCTCCCTTGCCCTCGCAGGATGCCTTGCCACTCGGAGGTGGCTTTGCTCTCCAGGTCCTGGTTTGGGCTGAGGCGTGTGCTGACCCGTGTGGGGCAGACCTCTCCATAGGTTGGGTGACCTCTCGCTGAGACCTCGTCTCGTCCGCAAGTCAGTGTGGCACTTCCACCACCTAACGACATAAGATTGGGATTGGTGTCACCTGCCTGTCTCATGGGGAGTCACGATGCTTAATTAACGTAACCAGCAATAAGGTAGAAACTCACTGCTGTCCTGTCAGTTCACATCACCTGATATGTGCAGCAGAACTCTTGGATTGATGGAACCAAGCTGGTAACTGAAGGAGCTGTGGCTTGTGCCAGCAATACATGGAACTGCCCCTGCAGGTGAACACAGGCTGTTTCAATGCTGAAACAACTGCCAGAACAGCAGAGAAGCTGCACTTTTAGACATGCTGCTTTGCCTCTTCCCCTTTCTAGAAAGTGAGGGATTTGTTGGAATACCCCAGAAGATTTGACAAATGCTGTAAGGATAACTGTTGGCGGGAAAGTTTCCTGGTGCTTCGCTGCAGCACCGAACACCTACTGCTGGTATCCTGGTTCCCTGTTCCATTCTCATCTTGTTTTGAAATGCTTTGGTTAAGGGCCAGGCTATTGCATACTCTCTGGCAGGTAGAAATCTTGTCCTGATCTTAACTCACAAAGCTGGCATTCAAAACTTCTAAATTGCTTTGCCAGTTCTGCACAGCAGGCTGTATTGTCTGATAGTTTGGATGAATTTTCCCCCAGTTATTGACATGTACCTGGTAAGTTCATCAGCAGCCTGGGGATGACTTTTATCTCTAGACACAGAGGGAAGTAGCTTGGAAATTATAACATTGCAGTGCCAAACTTCTTTTTTTGGTGCTTTTCCAAAATAGTTAAAAAGGTTTGGTATCTTTGTGCTTTTGTGCCATAAGCTAAATTTGTCCTTCAGTAATGCTTTTGGTTATAGTGAATTGTGTATGTATATCTTGGAAGCAAAATCTCATGCTGGGACAGTACTGGAATGGTTCAGAAACTGACAGGATTTGTTTCACCGTTTGCAGAAGGCAGTACTTGGCTGTTGAGATAGTGCATCAGGGTGGTTTTGCAGAGTGTTATTTCAACCAAGCTTTGAGGCAAATGACTAAAGCACGAGTATGTGTTGGGAAGGGTGTACAGAGTTCAGACCGGAAAGCTTTAGGAAGGTAACTTGTGAAGGAAAACGAAAAAAACCTTCTTTTCTCACTTGCCCTTTTGACATGTAGCAAAGCACGTTTCTGCTCTTGCTGCATCCCTGGCATGTGAACAATTTACTTCTCTGAAGGCAAGTAATGCAGGTGTGAAGCTGTAGGGAGCTGGAGGGATGAGGAGACCAGGAGCTGTGACCAGAGCTGCAGCTGTTTGCCATTTCTGTGGAGGTGAGAGGAAAGGGTGAGTGATCCTCCACACAGCTCACAAAAAAAGAGCTGGAATCCTTCAGTGTTCTGAGGAGCAATTTTTTGCACATCTCCATCAGTGACTGTCACATTGCTGTTCCTCTGAAGGAAGGCACTGTGCTGCTCCATGCTGCCTGTCCCACAGCCTGGGAAGGATGGCTGGAATCAGTGTCATGTGGCCTGTGCTGCCCAGGAGTGGTGTGGCTCTTGCACAGCTCAGGGTGAGGAGCACGGTGGCTCTACAGCTGGTGGGCTCCCTCCAGCAAGTCTCTTGTTGAAGGGAAGGGCAGTGGCCATCAGTCTGGCCACAGCTGCATGCTCACCGTGGGGCCCAGTCCTTATCTCTGTACTGCACTGCCTTTGCTGCATAGATAGACGGGATCTTTGGAGCCAGCATGGATATTGCTACCATGACATTATGGGGAGATTCTCTGGAGGGACAGCATCTGAGGCATAATTAAATTAGCCAGAGGAATTGATTTGTCTGTCTGTAGTGTATGTCCTCTCCCAGCACATGGCAGCATCAGCCTCAACGAGGAGAACACCAGAAGAGCACATCTGAGAGGGACAGGATTTTTCTTCCCGTTCTCAAAGCAATGGCCTTTATACAGTACTGCAGCAGGTGGCTTACACACAACCTGCTCTCCTGCCTCTGCCCCTCTTTCCTTCCTTAGGCCACTCTTGTAACAAGAATCCAAACCCCTGAGCTCCAAGTGTGCTGTACAACTGATAGCGAGAAGGAACCACGCAAGGAGGCACAGTCCATGGAGAGGAGCGTGGGAGAGATCAAGCTAGGACTGCATGTTTGTGTTGGCTGCCAGGTGTGCATCACTGCCTGGAGGGCTTGGAATGTCTGCCTGGTGCACATGGAGAGACCACAGCATTGTGCAGAGCTCGTCAAGCTGTGGTCTCTGATGCTGCACAATTCATATGTGCTGAGTGGGGAGCGTGCCCACAAATAAACAAGCCTGGTGCCAAAATACCTTTAACAAATTGTGCCAGGTCCTCAGCTGGGATAAAGCTCTGGAGTCCTGCTGATGTTAGAGTCTAGACTTGCATGGTGCTGGGCTGTGGCAGGGAAGATGCATTTGTCTGCCATCCTGTTCCATCTGGTGAGCGATGCTCACTCTGGTTGGAAGTCACCTTGGAGGGAAGCTTTCACTGCTTACTCTGCTAGGCAAGCAGGAGCATCCTGCTTCCAAATTGTTATTCTTGGCACTGCCCTGCTTCTGCATAGAGCCATGTGGGCTGTGAGCCTGCAGCTGGAGCACAGTATTGATAAATAGCATGTTTCCTTCATAGATATGTGAGGTTCAATTCCATTTTTGTTTAGTCATCACTGGTCCCACCTTAATAACAGAGAACTCGTTAGTGATTTTTATCCAGCTCCCCCCACACCCAACACTGTTGTCTAAGCAGTTTTTACTGTGAACTTGTGGGAGGTAGCTCTTCCCTAAGGACCTTTCTGCCCAGCAGGCACTGTGATTGCAGGAGCCACAAGTGTGCAGGAGCTGAGCCCAGAGACATGCAGTCATTCTGACATTTACATAACACTCCTTGCTCAAAGGGACATTATTTTGTCCCTAAAGTTAGGGCTAAACTTAGTGTAGGGCTTCACAGCACTTTGAGGAAAACAGGGCATGGCAAATACAGAAGTTAATTTGCTGAGGGTAGGTCTCTTGGAGGGGCAGTTATAGATTATATTGGTGTGTCTTTTAGAGCAAGATGAAGTAGGGGCTCTCATCCCTACAACATTCCCTCTGCACCTGACTTTTACTTGGCTGAGCAGAGTCCTATGTGTGGGAGACAGGTGGAACACTCTTTGGGACTGATTGTTGCCCAGAATCCATATTTTAACAATTCCCATCCCTTCCCTTTTGTCCTCTGGTGTATTTGCATCTTTAAACAGAGATAGCTGGGTTGGGAAAGGATACTTTGTTTTGACTGTATAAGGAAGTGGGGCCCTCAGCCCCGTCCCTTCTGGGTGGGAAGCAGCAGCACCCTCCTGAGAGCAGCCCCAGGATGTCACTGGGACAGAGTATAAAGGAGACTTGCAAAAACTGGACAAAATACCTGCAAGTATGGTCTGGAAAGATATTTACCAGGAAGAAATACAGAATAGGGCTGGAGAACTGGGTTGGGTATCATTTGTATTTCTGGACACAAATGGGGCCAAACCACTCTGATCCAGGCAGGTATGGAAACCTGATGTAAATCATGTTGCTTAGGGACTCTACACTATGGGCAATTGCAGCAGTAGTAGGTCTAAGAACACTTTTAAAGGTTTATTATTAGAATACTCAAACTTTTGCTGAAAACAAGAAAGCCAGATCACATTGGAACTATTTCAGCCTTTGCTTCTTAAAGAGATGTACCATTTCTGCATCAATGAATGAAGTGTTAGCAACCATCCAAGTTAGAAGTAACTCTTACGGTTAATTTTACTTGTTCTCTGTTTATATGCAACATTGTTGCTTTCATTGTAATTTCCCCCATTACTTAAATGCATCATAAATTGGGATTTTATTATGCAGGAGACTTGTAGACGTGCACATTTATATACTGCATAGACAACTATGGAAATATGGCACTACTATAAAGACCAAGCCAATCTAAGTGAATGATAGAAAATATTTCTAAACATCTGAACTCACTGAAGAAAGGGACGGAATCATCACCTTAGGAAAGCTTACCTGCATCTTAGTAATATATATGTCAGTCCCACCTTTTGGGAGAAGCCTAAAAACTTCGGTCCTACTGAGCAAAAAGCTGTGCTGGCTTATGCCAGCTAAAGCCCAGGCATAATGTTACATGCCATGATTTATTTTTTCAGACTGAACTTGCGCATTCTTGCTGTGACATTGACATTCTTTGCTGTAGCTGTTGCTAGGGGAGGGTGGGCTAGCACAGCCTGGAAAGTGCAGGCTCCTTTCAATGCTCTTCCAATGCCAGGGAGGGAGCATTAAGCAGGCAGTGCTGATCGCTGCTGCAGGCAGTGCTGTGGATTAAAGGCTTCATTAACCCAAGTGTATCACTCAAGGCACACGCATCTGTTGTTCAAAGTGTGCTTTTTGGGCTAAGATTGTGGGTCCAGTTCAGAAGTCTGGACTTGCACACAGTTCCTTTGAAAGGACAGAGATGTGTTTCTTCTGTTCTCTTTTCCTGTCCAAGTATCTCCATCCAAAATACACTGCGTGTAGCAGAGCAGCCACAGTTATCTTCTCTGTGGGTAACTTCATAGTGCTGAGGAAATAATAACTCCAGTGAAATTAGACTCTTAGAAAAAGATGGCATCAGGAACCCATCTTCTGCTAGCATGTGGAAACTCTTGAACAGCAAGAAGATTATTAGTTACATAACACTTCCCTCCTGGAGGCCTAAGTGGTTATTATATCACCACTTAATTTTTCTACTGTCCTTCATGTCACACAATGCCCAGTAGATTTATCATTACAATAGAGATGTAGATTTTGCTTACTGCAACATGCACAAAATGAGGGTGATGGCTATTCCTTCTTCTAGCCTGCTTGTGCCCTTCCTATATCCATTTCTTATACTGCCATAATCTAAATAGCATTTCAGCTAATGACAGGTTTCTGTGTGATAAATGTGTCAGCCTAGAGCATCCCTCCATATAATGCTGGACATGAGAAAGTATCCAGGTGACGTGGCACAGAAAACTGTGTCTAGGAGTTTACACACCACCAGAGCTGAAAGGCATAGATGGGCTGGGCAAGAGGTTTCCTGAAGATTTCTAATGTGGTGGGCTGGGAAGGATTTCAGACACCAGCAGAGCCCAGGAGCTCACACCACAGCCTCTGACTTAAGAGTTGCACAGATGCAGATTTGCTCTGAATAAATGCACTTGCATCAAGTCAGTGTTACAAGGCTGAGTCTTGTCTTGCAAATCTGCCTGTTAGTGAGGATGGTAGCTCTTTTGATTCCCCTTGCTGTGATCCTACTAGTCTTCTCTCAAAGACTAATTCCTGCAGATTACTGCAAAACACATTCTTGCCAAAACTGAGGGAAGATGAGACAACCCATGTTACCGTATTGGCCTTGGGACATCTGTCAAGTTTGAATGAATGGTAAAGTTTCTTGTTTTGCTTTTAACCAGATACCAACTTGGGAGGCAGATATGGCATCAGGCATTAAATTTCCTGTTATGTATCAAAATGAGTGCATTTCTACTGGTTGCAAGTAGCCTCTGATTGAATCATTGCTGGAGACCGAGGGAAGTTTGACATTAAGCCAGCTGCTCATTTTTCAGCACACTCTAGGCACACCAGACAGATCCTCGGACTTACATGTCTCCCATGGCTTGGCTACTGAATCCCTATTTGCCTGTCGTTTTTGGTTTTTTTAGGGCATGGATAGCAGTGCTGACTTGTGCTCCATTGCAGGAGGAACTAAGTAAATTTTGTGGCTTTTGCCCACAACCCTGATACAAAAGGAGTGTGATGATGAGGTTATATTTAACTGATGTTTTAACTAAGTTTCTGCTTTGCTTGGTTGCATCTCTGGATTTGCACCCTTAATATAAAGGGCATAAGGGTATATAAGGGTAGGCAGCTGCACACTCATTTGTAAGTGTGGTCTGCATTTGTTTATGCAGCCTGATTACAGCAGGGGTTTTGCAAGTGAAAGCCTTGGTGTATCAGTGTGAGTCCTGGGAGTGTGTGGGTTAGTGTTTGTGCAGGTTAGTGTTTGCACCTGCCCACTCCACATCTGTTGAGTCTGGCTGGGAAGATCCAATTTGTCTTCAGGTAAGTTGTGTCTGATACTGACTTATCCAGGTCACAGCATCTTGTCATAAGAATAGATATTGGAAATAAAATCTGCAGCTCTGCTGTCATCCTTTGACCTTAACACCCTCCTGTCTCTTAAGCATATTGATCCCATGATAACATGAGGAAGGCTGCTCCTTTTTTGTAAGGTGTCAGAGCAGCACCTCTCTAAATACACATCTTTATTTGAATACATTGCTATTTTTCCCTTCTGATTTTAATTTCAGTATTTCACAAGCTTTTAGCCTGCAGGACATGATACACAGGTAAAGCTTTTCATTCAGCTTCCTAATAGACATAAGACAAGCTGAGCAGTCCCTCCAGGGCTTCCCAGCACAGCCCTGTTTGCCTTTGCTGGTATTACTGCAGCCCTTGTGAGGACTCACCCAGTGTAAGTCTGTTGTGCAGAGCTGCCAGCTTTCCCAGACACAGGCAGCCGCCTTCCCCTCCTGTTCCTCTTCTTCCTTCCTGTCCCTTTTGCAAAAGCTTCACCTCTGCCAGGTGTGCACCAGTCTGTTGTGTGAGCCAAAAAGCTGAGCTGCAAAAGTGCCTTTTGAATGCCTGAGGCGGTTTCACCCGTGGCATGTTTTGGCAATGGCTGGTAGGGCTGGTGCAGCCTGTCATGTGCCACCTGCCTTCTGGGCTGCACCACTGGCTCCTTAGCTGTTCCTGCAAAGGGCTGTGACAGCAACAGTGCCTGCAATGCCCTTCATTTAGACCACATTGCTCCCCACAGATTGTAAAAGGACATTTCTCTGCTGAAGAGGTTGCTTCTGGATGGAAGGGCCTCCCTTCCCTCACCAATACCAATCCTGGTGGCAAAGCAGCATGGGGCAGGGTAGAGCTTTGCCAGGTGCCCATTTTCCCTGAGTACACATTCTTCTATACATCCCACATAGATGGGATTTGCCACAGCAAAATGACAGAGCGGCTGGGGCCCTCCAACAAGTACATAAATGTTGCAGTGGCTGGTGAGGTGCAAATAATGCTGGAGATGGGGGAGTGCAGGCATAAGATGGATTTCAGCCCCGGGAACAAAGCTCTGTCTGTGCAGATCCCTCTCTGCTGTTACCTGGAGATTCAGCCTGCCCTCAGTGCTGACAAGGAAAGAACTGACAGCTCTCCCTGGGGTATTTTATTTTGGGTCTGCACCAGAAACTGGAGAGAGGCTCCAGTTTTGCCACACAGCTCTGGGGGCAGATGTCAGTGGGTGGCACTTGTCTGTAACAATGGGCCTTGCAAGGGAGTGCTGCTTTTTGCTGTGCCTTGCAGCTCACCCATAGGGCTTACCTAACACTGCTTCTTCCTGGCTAACAGGAGTCTGCACTCCCTTTCAGAGAGAAGTGTGATATAAATAACAATGAGTCTCCTGAGAACAAGTGCTTGTATTCTGGAAGCCCTCCCCAGGATAAGCTGTGGAGACTTTTCTATAAGCAGTAGAAATCTTTTATCTGGATTCTAGTGTGACGGGCCAAATAATTGCCCCTTCCCATCCTGAGAGGAATTGCCTGGGACAGGTACCAACTATGCATTTCAGGGTGCTGGCTGCCTGGCTTTTGAAATTCCCTGTGGCTTCACAGCCTCCTCCTGATGTCCAGGGTAGCAGTAGGGATATGGCCTTGCTGAGGAAGGGTGTGTGCCCTTGCTGTGGCAGCCCTGCAGCTCTGATGAGCAAAATGAAAAGAAAGACCCATTGTGGTTCAGATTCTTAAGCATCTGCAAGGGGTTCTTTTGTGAGTGTTGCAGCAGATGAAATGTTTGGAGAGGCTTGCTTTCTGCTACACAAAAAAGGAGGATCTGGAATCCCAGGAGGGAAAAGCAATCTTTGCTCTGAGATAAGATGCTGGCAGGCAAATACTATATTTTTGCTTTCATTTCTGAGAGCCATTGAACTACACTGAAAGCACTAGTCTCTAACAGCCCCTACAGGCCTGAAGAGACTTTTGAATTCTTGACTAGTTTAATACTGTTAGTCCTTGGCAGTGGCACATTATTGACCGTTCTCTCCAAAACTGCTGACAGCTATAGGATTGCTACAGATGTGGAGTCAATCATTACTAGTGCAGGATAAGAAGAAGTTTTTGAAACAGTCCTGCTTGTGGTCCTGTGCCAGTCTGGTAGACAGGACAGATGATTTGTAATGGAAAAAAAGCAAAACCACCCCCTAAAAACAAAACCCTAGCAAAAATATGTACTTCCAAGCTGAGTCTTCAGGGTGAAATGTATTTGTCTGTAATTTTTTATGAGTTAACATCTGCTAAAGAAAGGCTTTACCACCTTGAAGGCTTCCCTCCAGTCCCAGAAAGCCAAGGGCAGGTACCCCAGAGACTCAGTAAGGTGTTGGTGGGTGTAGCAGTACCTGACTGCCTGGCCTGACAGAGTAGGTACCGGGTAGTGCAGGAAGGTCCCAGAGACTCTGTTGCACAGCTCATTAGCCAAGCTAACAAGACGTGGTCCTCTATTCAGTACAGGAGATAACTTTTTTTGGATAATGTAACTTCCTTAACTGCTGGAGGGAATGCCACGGTCCAGTTCTTAAGATAGCTTTGGGCAATGTCACAGTTTAAAAGGCAAGAAGTAGGAGTGGGCTCCTCTCGAAATACATGGCACAAGCAGTGCCCTGGTGCTGTGGGGTGATTTCCTTGGCTCCAGAACCTCCTCCATCTATTTTAGGCTCCTAAGGGACTGTTCCCTCACATTTCTAAAGCCTCCTGCAAGGAGTCTTTCGAGGGCAAGACTCAAGTTTCCCATTTGTGACTTTTTTTACATACCGGCTGTCTGCAGATGTGTGTTTTTTATCTCATGGGTGTAGCAGCAGAGAGCTGCAATGTCCAAGAGCTCCCAGGTCACAGTGGCTGCTGAGCCAGCCTGGCCTCGCCAGCAGCCCCGTGAGCGTGGTCAGTGTGGCTGCTCAGCACCCAGCATGTTTTACATTCTTTTCCTTAAGCACCTGAGGACAAGACGGGGCTGCTGCTGTACTGACACTGCAAAAGAGGCGTCTGCAGTCTCCTGTTGCTGGCACTGCCACAGCACGAGGAGCCTCTGAATGAGAGCTCCCCAGCTCTCCTGGCACAAAACACCCCATTTTTGACACTCAGCTGCTGCTGCTCAGCTGGGTGGCCGCGCTGTGCCCCGCAGTGCCCGGGCATGCTGCCTCACTGCGGGGGCTCGAGCTGCCATTCCACCTGGGGGAGGCAAACACTGCCCTGCTGCCAGGCATCTGCAGGGAAACTCGTGCTGAAAACTTCCTCCCTTCTCTCTGTACCTGGGGGGAATCGCTCGTCTGGAAGGTTTTGCCCTCGGTGCTGACAGGTTTTCATCCCCTCCACGGTTAATCTGGAGATTTGGTTCAGTGTTAATGTGACTGAAAGTTGGGTAGCGTTTTGGCTCGGTGGTGGAAGTAAGTTTTGTTGTGGTTCTTTTTCCTGCATGCAGCTGTGTCTGGAGCAGCCCAGCCATGCACAGGGGCCCTTGGTAGATGCCAGTTTGATTGATCCTCACCCACTGCCTACTCCTCTGTGCCTCCACCAAAGGGTGACTTTCCTGGTGCCAAGAATTTGTGCAGCAATATAGCTGAGTTCACCACCCCAGAACTGTGAGGGCCCATGCCAGTTTTTAAATTATATTTTTCTGGCAAATAGCCATAGCTTGGTCTTAAGAAAAAGAAGTCAAGTATTTCTAGCTCTCAACCCTGTGTTTGTTAGTCTGTCGTGGAGCAAAGCTTGGAAGTACAGCTGGACCTTACTTTGCTGAACTAAGGGGAGGAGGAGGGGACCCAGGCTGCTGGGGTAGAGGGAGGAATGATGGAAGCCAACAAATCAGCCCTATTTTTCAGGAGTTGAAGAGACCCTGGGGCTGGAAGAGCTGCCTTGGACACTCGTGTCTGAGCTGGGAGGATGGTCCTTTTGCAGACTGGGAGTGTTTAGACAGAGTCCTGTTACTTTTTGGCTTGTGCTGAACAACAGAGGCTCCTGTCAGAGAAAACCATGATTTTTTGACCCCTTGCAGACAGGTTTGACTGAACAGCTGAGCATGGGCTGAGTTTCACTGCATTACCGTTGTGGGAGAAACAGAGGCCCAGAGTTGTGCTGGGGTATGCCAGAAGCTGCAGTAAAGACCTGGCAAAACTCATTGCATGGCATGAGCATGATGAAGACAGAGGATTATCAGCACGCAAATTCTCCCAAAGGCAAAACATGTACCATCTTCTGGGTGATTTACTTGCTATTTTACAAATCCGTTTTAGATGCAGCCTCTACAATCTTGTCTCCACTTGAGGGGGGGAGGGTTTATCTATCACACTGAATTTCCTGCAGCATGTGGAGCCTGTTCAGGAGCCATCTGCCTAGGATGCTTGGCCCTTGGCATCTCCAACACAAACATAAACCCTCCTATTAATTGCAAAAATATGTTGCACCAACACAGTATTTCAGGCAGGTTGACTGGCTGGTTCAGTAACTCTTCACCACCCTCCGTAACAAGTACTTATTTTCAGAATTTTATTCAGGAGCAACCTGGGATATGTACAAGCCAGTACCTTCCTTGACAAATGGCAGTAGGCAATCAGTTGTCCCCCAGGAGCATGTTTGTTCCTGCAAGAGAGCAGAGCTGGAGAGCCTTGCAGAGAGCCACATATTCTGGGCAATGAGAATCAGGGGCCATGGGCTTGCAGTGGCAGCAAACATGGCAACAAAGACAAATAAATATTTATTGGCACACAAATGGGTGTGAGAGCTGTTGTCTCAGTAGGGCAGAACCAAGGCAGGATCCATGATGCTGGATGCCAAAAGCCAGAAGGAGCAGCTCAGACACAAAATGGTACAAGGCAGATGGGAGGGCTGGGTGGAGGACAACAGCCCAGCTTTTTTTGGCCAGTGCACACAGCTGTGCTCAAGTGTTGCTCAGTGGAATAGCTGGGGTATTATTTTTACAGCACTTTTTCTGGAAGGCAGCATTTTGCAGCCCAGTGGGTATGAGCCATATCCCCACAGCAGGCTGGCACACAGCTGGTGTCTGTATACTCATTTTCATTGCAGGCTGATTTAGGGGGCTTTGCAGAGAGAAGACTCCACATTGTTTCCTGGGACCAGTGCAAGGGTTAGGAACAGTGAACTCTGTCCAACTTTAGCACTTCAATGCAACAAGCTTCTGATGTTCTTCTGTACCTCAGGAGGAAGGTGTCTCACTCCCTGTGGCAGCTTTCCCACATGTGATATAGATACAAACAGCTGGCTCCAAAATGTTAAAGAAAATCAGGGCACTGTCTTATGAGTGTAGCTGTTCCTCTGTGGATGGGGCTTATTCTGGAGTAGAGGAGCCAGGTGTAAATTTTTTGGCTTGGTTACGTGCCTGCAGCAGTCCAAACAGGCTGTATACAGCAGTATTTCAAACTGGAGCAGAATGAGTACAGACAAAACAAGAAGGGACACTGTACACCTATGAACACCCGGGGAGGTGGATAGCCAAGCCCTGAGCCTCCAGAGGGCTGCATGTGCCAGTACCATGTTCTGTTTGAAGATCACAGGATCGCAGAAGGGGCAAGATGGGAAGGGACCTCTGGAGATCATCTGGCACAAAGTCTCTTAGTGAAAGCCAAGACACAACTTCCTCCTAGTCTGCCTGAGTCTTGGAGGGCTTAATTAGATTTGGTCAGATACAGATAATTTAATAAATAATACTTCTGCTGTAATTCTACAAATACAGAGATAGTGCCTTTACAGCAGTTTAAACTAATTTTTAAAGACTCTAAGTAACTTAGTAGTCCTAGCAGTTGAGAAAAATCCCTAAATTATGCTCAGTTTAGAAATTCAAAACTTGGAAATACTGCCCTGTTTTTGCATTCATGGTATTTTCTGCACTGCATTTCAGCACAGAGTAAATTAGCAGGGGCAGGAGAAAAGAACTGGAAAGAAAAATGCAGTAGAATTTAGAACAAAATGGTGAAACCCAGCTTAAAGCCATGACAATCATACACATTAGCAAAAAGGATCTTGTCTCCTCCATCCAGTGCTTCCTTTTCCAGCCCCATGGTGCTGCCCCATCTCACATTCTGTCTCTGAGACACAGGGACAAAGGAGATGGGTGGTTTAATCCAATTTATCCACACAGCCAAGAAATAATGTTCCCTTCCCTGTGGTACAGGCAAATCCCATCATTGATTATATGCTTGGCTTTCCTCAAGCCACAGCTTCCAGTCATGTTGGTACATGGTTTTCCCATACCAGTCTTGACTTGTCCTTCAGGTGGCAAATTGCCCCATCACCTCTTTCCAAGCCTCAGCCACGTGACCAAAAGGATAATCCCCAGCCTCGCCCTCTGGTTGCCTCCATTTTTCTTGGAGGACTTTTCCAAAATATTTCCAGTGCCACTCATGGGGCCTTCATCTTGGTCAGAGCCATAAAAAGGGCTCTAGTGAGTTGCAGCATTCAGTGATGGGCAAGGGCATGGTTGGAAATAACTCATCTGAAGTATACTTGGAGGAACAGTGTAAAGAAATAAAGTGTCAATGATGAGAAGCCTGTAGCCCTTCTAGAAGTATGAAGTCACTCCTACACGAGGGTACTGTAATTCTTATGCATGAAAAATTCCTCAATTATTATTAGGATGGAATTATACAAACTATTATTCTAAAATAAAGCTGTCTGGGCTTGCAAAATTCACATTCAGATAGTGAGAAAAGGTAATTTTAAGCTTACCAAGCAAACATAATCATTCTGCACAAGTTTGTATCTTAGCTTCAATAAGGCAAGGTTCCTGGGGAAAATGACAAGTGTAATTAAAACCTGTCTCATCATGTGTGCACACAGGGGAGGGCAAGCTGTGATGGTAATGGCAACTGCTCCTAGCAGGTGTTTTTCTGTTAATATGATGTATTAAATAAAAATTCCCATGTTTACTAACCCAAATACTCTCCTGTATGCTTCTATGCACTCTTTCCCCTACAATACTTGATAGATCCCAGGCAACCCCAGTGCTGTGGGGAGACTACATGGGTTTTTATGACTTTTATTTCAAGTTCATTTGATATTTGCTGCCAGAATTTTCCCAAGGAACACAGACAAGGAGTGGTAAATGGTGATTAATTTAGACAGCCTAAGTAGAGGATTTATGACGGCTCCCCATGTAATACAAGAAAGTTAACGGCTTGATGATGTCCTTTTGTTAGGGAATTGTGTAGCCTGATTGTTTAATGGAGTGTTTAAAAATTTTGTTGGCAGTAGCCTATGAATAATGTATGATGAAATACCTTACTGCCAAGAAACTGCTGATATGCTGGAAAAATTTCCATCAGATGTGAGAAAAATTTTGAAGGCACCATCTACTTGGGATGCCCTTTATTTATAGTCTCACTGCTCTAGAGATTGCATTCCCTTTTTAGATACTGCATGTGAAGATGCCCTCCACTGCTTCTGCCTCTGTCTTCCAACTCCACCTGACTCCATTTGCTTGTGCCTGTAAAAGCTCTGGGATTTTTTTGAGATTAGGCTTTATCACCTGCGCAGTGTAAGCATGGAATATTTCCTGTGCAATCTTCACCTGTTCTAGGTATCTGCACCAAGGCACCTTGCATCAAAGGAAGATTCTTGTCCTGGCAATGTCCCATGATGCAGGAAGCAGAAAAAGGGTCAAGTTATTTGGGAAAAAAAAAAAGGAAAAGAAAGAAGTTGGACTTCACAGTGTAAAATCAGTTTGGATGCCTCTAGATTTTCTCCCGTGTCCTCCTGCAGTGCAGGAGGTCTCTGTATGCTTTGGCCACGAGTACTGGGAAGTCACTGTGATAGGAAGCCAATAAATCTTGCTTGACCAAAGAAATGAGAAGACTGAGAGTGAACCCCTGCTTACAGGAGAGCTCTGGGGGTTGCACTGCCTGAGGTCCAAGAGGAAACAGGCCTCCTGTAAGACCCCAGGACAGAGCTCAGGCAGGGATGGAAGCAGTTACAGTCTTTTCCTTTGCTCCTTATTTTGGCCTTCAGCTTTTCTCCAGAAGATAAAATCATAGCTTTGTTTCTCACGTGGAGTTTTCCCCACCTGCACTGAAATGCAGAAATATGATGGGAGGACAGGTGAACACAATACATATCACTGTGCAGAGTGGTCTCAGCTAAGTGTTTGTCAAGAGCAGACCCAGCTTGTGGAGCCTGTAGCTCTGTGCCCTGCCTCTGCTGTGGCTTTGTTATGAATAGCCAAGTGCTTGTGCTGCATTTTTGTGTCTGTATTTACACAGTAGGGCCCTGAGTCAAAACATTTCCTGCAATATGGGTACTGTATTATTAGTGTAATGCTAGAACAAAGCCACATGTGCTTGATGTTGGTATTAGTCAGCCAAGGAAGTGACATCCTCACCTGGGAGGTTGATGTGCTGGGTTTTGATGCTCGTAATGCCAACAGCAAGCTCCAGGGATGAGGCTACAGGGCAGGGGAAAGAATGGGTTAGGAGAGAGGTTGTATCCTCAGGGTGATCTGCAACTGGCTAAGCAGGAGGATTTGTGAAAATGGGAGAGAAGATTTTTGCCTTTAGTGGCTTGTTTGCTGCTGGGATATATCTGAGCATGCAGTATATTCACAGCTCCAGGAAAGGTGTATAAAAGGGGTTAGTCTAAACACAGGATAGGTGACAAGGAGTACCAGAGGAGTTTGACTGATGGCCTAAATATTTTTGATGGACAAATAAAGAGAAAAGGTGTCTAAAACTTGATCCGAATCCACCACCCAAAGCTCATCCTGCCAACCGAGAAGTGTTTTCAGCAGAGAGGGTCACAAAGGTCTAGGCAGAGGATCATGGTCAAGTTCAGCCAGCGTTTCTCGGGGTAGGAACACTGCCAGCTGACAGTATATGGAAGAGCAAGTTTTAAAGGGAAGGAGACAGTTCTGTTATGAAGTTTGTTCTGCTGATGCATCTGATGATCCTATTAATTTCTCGTTTTTCAATGTTTATTTTCTTTAGGTGAAGAGTGAAGGCCCCAAACTGGTCCCCTTCTTTAAAGCCACTTGTGTCTATTTTGTCCTCTGGCTGCCAACTTCCAGCCCCTCCTGGTTCAGTGCCCTCATTAAATGTCTGCCCATCTTTTGCCTGTGGGTTTTCCTTCTGGCTCATGGGATTAACTTCTTAGTGTCACACCGGAGTGCCAGCCGCATCCTAGCGGGACTCATATTCTCGGCAGTGGGAGACGCCTTTCTCATCTGGCAGGAGCAGGGCTACTTCATTCATGGTGAGTACAGTGTCAGTCCTAAAGGCATGCCACAGTGCCCAGCTGTTACCCTTTTTATTTAGTAATGAGTTGCTGGGCCACATGTTTTGTTTATTCATGTACAGCTTAAGCCCCAGGTGCTGGGAAGCACTCATCCCTTGACTAAAATCCATCATGGTTAGAGGAATCACATCATGGATGAGTCTTTCTCTTGTGTTTCTCTTGAGGTTAGAGAGGTAATTGGGTCAGGTTTGGTTTCCTGGCATGTGTCATGGCATCTGGGCTGGCTGGAGCCGAGAAGGTGGCATGTCAGAATTCCTGGGGAAGAGAAGGAAACGCTCATAGCAGTCATCAGCTCCCATTAAGTTTTGGGAAGTATTTACCTCCCATCCTTCTGCAGGGAGATCTGTCAGCCCTTTCCTGTAAAGATTAGGAATGAAACATATTGTGCAAAGGTCCTCGATGGAGAACAGGTGGAGAGGACATTTATGTTTTGATAGACAAGCCCATAGCCTGGGGGTGGCATTAAGTGGTTGACAGAAACCAAAGCAGCAGCAATCTTGTCCTACTTGCAGGTTCATCAGTGTGAATCATGCAGCCTGTTGTACAAGACATGTCTGTTTTGGAAAACATTTAAATGATGGTCAATCAAGGACAAACCTTACCACAATGGTCTGTCTTCTCTACAGAAAGATCCACATCTCTCAGAGCAAAACGAGCTTGGTTTATTTTGCTAGTTTGCAGAGTGGAACATAATGATTCAGATTAATCATTTAAAGCCACGTTGAACCTGCCTGCAGCAACGCTCTCCTTGGCCTTGGACTGTCACAAGAAATCAGCAGCAGTTGAGTCCTTCACTGAACTGACTGGTGGGGTTTCTGAAGTTAATTTAACCAGCACAGGGTTCTCACATAACACCCACCATTAACTGGCTGCTGTGGCTGTCCCACTGGAAAATGTGATGAGATGAGGGAACTTTTCTGACTTGTGCTATTGTCAGTTTGAAAGTCAAAGGCTTATTTTTTCCCCTCTCTCATGAGGTTAGTATTTAGTTTTATTCTGGGATTCCCACAAGCTCTTTCTTTATAAGAAGGAAGTGTATGCAGTGCCAGATATGAAAGGCCAAATGCACTGAATCTGGTTTTAATCTTGCTTCCCAAGGGCTTATCCCCATCCCATTACAAGTTCATGTAAAAATGTTTACTGATTTTGGTGAGGTTTGGATTAGGCCCTGAGGATTGGATCTACCTGGCTAAATGTTGCTGAGGAGCTCCAGCTATCCTGAGGTGCCATCCCTGCTGTGCCGAATGCTGACATTCCCACCGATGGGCCTCCTCCCAACAGCAGTACCTGCCTCAGTCACCTCAGACCAACTGGTTTTGCCTCCTGGAGTTGCTCCTTGAGCTCTGGCTTGGAAAACATTCACGGCCCACTTCTCCCCATGGCTGTTTTCATATACGGACTGTTCTGTGCTTCTGCATTCCCGTGTAACTGGTACATCTCTGAGTTTCCTCTCCGAGTCAGTGCCAGAGGAAGGTTAACCAGCCACAGCAATTCAGCATCTGGTTGCTGTGTTTTAATCTGCAAATGAGTTGGGTTTTCAACCCTAGTCTCACAACTGAGAAGTTTTGTTTAGGCATGTTTTTTCTTCTTAAGGAGAAGGGAAGCTCTGTTGGAGCATTTTGAAAATCTCAGCCCACTGAGCTACTGCCTTCTGTAGGGAAGTGTTAATATTTGCATTTCAGATATAAGCAGATAAAGTGCACTGTTCCACTTCATCCTTCACCTTGCCTGCAAAATGTATTTCTCATATTTAAAACTTATCAAGTTGCTGTTGCTGACAACTGACAATATTTTTGATGTCATCAATTGTGGGAATTTGAAGTTTCAGGAGAGAAGAGGAAATACTGGATAAAAATGTGCATTGTGTTCCATTTCTGCAGTTTTTAGACTGAAAAAGGTTGGAAACCGGCCTCATTTGAAAAGCTTTTGAGACAATGAGTTTATAAAAGAACATTTGTTCATTACTTTATAGGGAAGTGTGAGCCTGGGAACCTGCTGCTGGCACACTTGAGTTTTTCATTTTTGCTGTTTCGGTCCACTAATAAGATGTTATTTTCTGACTAGTGTCTTACTGCATGTAGAAGATACTTTACAGTGTTAATATCCAACTACTTTGACAGCAGGCACCAAAGGCAATTTATGCCTTTGGTGAAGAAGACAGGCAAAAAGGCCTTACTGCCAGCCTGAGGAAACCCAGGGGAAGAAACTGGACAGAGAGAAGTGCTGATCTCCCTGATATGGTTGAGAGGACCAAGTTAAAGGCTGAGAAATGCAAGAGAAATGCATCCCTTCCCTGTGCAACCATCACAGGTTTCCCCAGTTCCTGGCTTGATTTATGGGTGTTGAATGAGTAAACCTGGGAGCTGACTCCTTTGTTTGTGACCAGCCTCACCACATATCATAAAACTCCTCCTGCCTTACCAGGCTCTCTTTGCCTGTCGCATCCTGTCCTCTCCTCCTCCTCACTGCCAGATGCCTGCATGAAGGACAACACATTCTTCAGTTCCCTCTTGCAGAATGCTCCATATAACACCATTGAAGGAAAAAACATTCCTCACTGCTAGGGCAACATATCCTTCTCCTTACCACCTCCCTGGGCTCTAACCTTTCCTGCACTATAGCCCTATAAAAAGCTCTTGTCCTAAATACCTTCTCAGTTTTTCAGTGCTGTGTCCATGAGGCGCAACAGCTCTGTGAAATATCAGCTTCTCGTTGCCCTCTTTTGTGCTTCTCTTCTTTCCTCTTCACACTGCCCATTTTCTCTAGCCTCACCAACAGATCCCCAACAGAGCCCCTTCCCTCCTGTGGATTTCCTTCTCATCCCACCATGGCTGAGGTCTCAGTGAATGTCTGACCTGGTCCTCCCCAAAGGCAGGGAGACACTTCCACCTCCTTGAGCTGCCTCAACACAAGAGCAGTAGGATGAAGCAACATCTACCAGCTGCAGGTTTCCATGACTGCCCTTTACACCAGCGCATCATGTGTTAAATGTGAACAAGTGTCCTGCTGGAGGACTCAGCTTCCCAGATCCTTTTCTCCATTTCATGCTTTCGAGCTGCATGAAAACTTCCAGCTCCTCTTATAACCCTGCCAGGATAAAGCTGGAGAGCCTGCAGCTGCACCATGGGTGGGTCTGGGAACCAGAAGACCCAAGGAGCTGGGCTCTGTTTGCGGCCCATTATCTACACTTGCCATGACAGCTTGGAGGCAGCAGCTGTACCAACACATTGGGACATATTTTTGTCAAACGGATTAGTGGCAAGTGAATAACATATGGGCAGCACCTTCCAACACCCACATCTGGTATTTCTCAGGGGTGTTGCACTTCAAAGGGAAGCCGGCATTTTATTTTCCCTGTCTCATTCCTGGTAAGGTTCATCTGAATCTTGCAAATAGCCATAAAATTGTTGGCAGATCACACTGGTGCAGTTCCTGAAATATGCCAGCTGCTTCTTTCCAGCTTAGTTTTCTCCCAGCTATGGGTAGAGATGGACTAGAAGCCAGATTTAGTCCTCGAGTGCCTTTGGGTTTGTGGCTAAATACAGGCATGCTTTGTGCTTGGGTTCGGAGGGATTATTGTTTTGTCATGTTTCGTTCCTACACTGCTGTGGTTCCAGTCTTCCTGTTCCTCATGTGATCTATGAGCAAAACACTATGGATAGTTAGAGGGGGTGATCTCTGGTCTGCCTTGCCCCAAAAAACAATATCAGTTCTGCAGCAGCTTAGTTCATCCAGCCTCTCAGCAGAAGGGCTTTTGTCACAGCAGAGCTGTACTTGGCTCTTGTACTTGTACTGTAGTTGTGCTGGGGCTTTTTTTTTAGGCTGGGGACTTGGTGCTATCTCCCATGTGTAGATTTTTGTAATAAAATGGTCCCAAGTAGTCAGTGTGGTACTCACTGGTAGTGTTACAGGTAGTAACACTGCAAGGAATATTTTCTTCTGCTACTGACCGCCAGTCGCTGTTGAAAGGTCACACTTTCTGTGTCAATGCCTCTCTGCAGGTCTGCTGATGTTTGCTATCACACACATCCTGTACTCTTCAGCCTTTGGCATGAAGCCTTTGGACCTCAAAGCCGGCTTGCTGATGGGCGTTGTCTCCAGCTCCTGCTACGCCTTCCTGTACTCCTACCTCTCGGGCCCGTTCACTTACCTGGTGGCCGTCTACATCGCCCTGATCGGCTTCATGGGCTGGCGGGCGGTGGCGGGCGTGCAGCTGTGCAACGACCTGTGGACATGGACCAAGCTGTCGGCCTGCGTGGGCGCCATGCTCTTCATGGTGTCGGACCTCACCATCGCGCTCAACGAGTTCTGCTTCCCCGTGCCCTACTCGCGCTTCATCATCATGGCCACGTACTACGCGGCCCAGATGCTGATTGCGCTGTCGGCCGTGGAGACCAGAGATGAAGAGGACTTCAGGAAGAGGAGCTAGGGGGAGTGCCAATAGTCTGTGAACACGTGGGTTATATCTCAGGTGCTGTAGCTGCGTTCACCCCTGAGAGAGATCTCCATTTCTCTAGGCACACTGGTGATGTTGATTTTGCTTCTTTGAAGCATTACCTTTGGGAATTACTTTTTTTTTTCCAATGGCTTTCTCTGAATACAGCTTACTTCAGTGTGGAGTCCACATCAGAAAGCTTAGACTGTCCCTGCAGTAGTTACTCATTCAACTTTTTCTCCTTGGAAGTGCTGTACTACTGCATTTTACTTGTTAGTCTTGAAATTGAGGCTGAGTGTCTGGGAAGAGGAGGGCTGGTGGAAAGGAGGTTTGGCCGTGCACTGTGCTAAAAGGCTTGCTCTCGATTGTAGGCAAACAGGCACAGATCTCTGCTAAAGTCATAGGTAAAAATTAATTTAACCGATGTTTGTCTCTTTTTGTGCATTACAAACTCAGTATGCAAACTGGAGCTATTCATCTGCTGTAAGAAAGATTGGAGGGAGAGTAAAACCAGCATTTCCAGCTGGGAGCTGAGCTCTGGAGTCAATGGCAGCCTGTGGGGCAGTAGCCAGCAGAACCAGCATGAAAGCAGAACCCCAAGCTGAGGGCACAGAGCAAGAGGTGTGCTGGCAGTGCTGCGTGCTTTGACTGCAATGATCATGCTCCAGGGCAGGTCTCTAGGTGCAAGTCAGCATTGCTGCATGTGGCACAACTATAGAGAGCAGGAGTTAGGTGGGGTTTCAGGGACATCTCATTAGCCAGGCCAGCGTGTCCTCCCTCGCCAGGTGCACACAGTTACATGGGGCCTGCAGCCACCAGTGAGATGTAATGGGCACACAAAGAACTTTGATTTTTACAGCAGAACTTACTCATTTTCTTACTTAGTGTATGCTCTAATTATCCTTAGTATGGCAGACAGGCATCTAATCTTTATGCCTTTTTTCTGCAATGTCCTAACAAGTAACATTCCATGTACCCATTAAATTTTAGTAGCACCTGCAGTATCTCAAGTCTTTGTGTGGGCATTTCCTGTGATCAAGGCCCTGATTCTGGATGTAGATTGCAATGTTTTGCCAGCTGGTGGTAAACGATCCTCTTTGCACCACTTAGTTCTTTTTTAGAAAGCTTCTTTTCAGCAGAGCTTTCTGAAAAGCACTGTCTTGTGCCCTCAACACGCCTGCCACTTCCTTCTCAAACTCACATGGACACACAGAACCCTGCTAGCTTTTCCCTTGTGTTGAGACAGGCTGAGTGGGTCTCCTGCTCCTCTCCAGCCTCACCTGGTGTGCCTGGCAGGGAATAGGCATTGCCTCCCCATGACTTCTCCATCAGTGCAAATGCAGCCAGTATTACAGAAATCTGGGTTAACCACCCTGACCCCATGGAGGCATCTGCTGCTTTTCAGACAGAGATCAGAAAGGTCAGCTCCATTATGGAGAGGGAAAGCACTGTAGGTAGCACAGCCTTGTGTAATCCCTTCCCTTTAATGCTGTTATGTAATACTGTCAGTATTCATTCACTGGCACATCGGGGCCTGCCTGGAGTAAACAGCTAAGGGAATTTAGAGCCATAAACCATCTTCATTCATCAGCATTGCTTATCTCCTGGCCACAGACTGAACTGTGCAGTGTAGCTCTCTGCAGATGTCACCTGCTGTTACTCAGCTCGGCTGTTTGCAAATCTGCTCCTGCAGCAGACTGACCCAGCTAAGAGGAAATCCAAGCATTTGGGGTGAACCCCACCAGCCTGCCAGCATATGAGCAAACAGCACACTGCAGTCTTTGAGTCACAGCTCCTTGGCACGGGTCAGTCCAGCACACTCAGTTCTTAGCTGGCAGTTCTTCAGAGGAGCCCCCCCTCCCACACACACATCCTGAGCTTCCCTTTGCTTTGAGGGAAATGCTTGTGTGATAAAGTAAGCTTTATTTTAAAATCTTGAGTTTTGATTCTCTTCTTTTCCTCTCTAGAAACGAGTAGTCTTCAACTTCCTGAAAACAGCTGAGTTGCTTTTCTGTGTGCTTTCTGTGTCCTGCTCTATCATCAGCCACTGGATACTTGCAAAGAGTCTTGATGTGTTATTAGGAGGCCTGTCCTCTCCACTGGCCATCAGAGGTGCAGTTTTTGGTGGCAAAGGTTTCTGAGAGGGACAGCAGAAACTTTCACCTGGATTGATCTGGCTGGGACACACTGGCCAGTCACACTGGCTCCATCCCAGTGCTACAACAGCTTCAGCCTTCCTGGGAACATGAGGCAGAGCCCTCAGCACACAAAGGAGAGTCCTGGTTGGCTTAGAGGTTTGCTGGCAAAGGCTCTTAATCTTCAAAATCTCTCTCTGGCTCTGCATTCCTCTTTCTAATCCATATTACTTGAATGAGACTGTTTTCCTGGAGGCTATTTCCTGCTGGGAAGAGACCAGCTGCTGTGGACTGTGATCTGACACGATTTTGAGATGCCTAAATCTTGAGAAGCACTAAGCAGTTGCTGGCAGCCTGTTAAATAACTTTTCTTGGGATTAAAACTGTTCTCTCAAGCCCAGCAAGCGCAATCTTCACTTTGAAACAGAGCAAAAAAAGGAGTGGTGCTCATATGTAACAAATGGTGTTACTGTCTGTGGGACTGCTTTGTGGACCTCCCTGTTGCCTCTTTGCAATGTAAAACTGAGGTTTGATCCATTCTTCTCCTTTTCAGGAGTACAGTCCTTGAGAACCACCCAGTCTTTGGCCCAGGAACATTACAGAGGGAATGAAGCCTCCCAGGTGGTGTAGTGTTCCTGGACCCAGCAGTAGCAGCTCCTTTTGTTGCTAAGCACAGAGGCTTTCTTTTCACACTGCTGTATCCAGACATCCTTCTGCAATCCTTGTCTACGGTCACTTGAGCTTACACACGTGGTCTGGTTACCTTCTGTAGTTATCACCCTCTTGGAGGCTCTCTGGCTCTTTATTTGGATTTATAAAAGATGCAGCACACTTACTTCAGCCTCTTTCTGCAGGCAGATCCTCCTTGCACAGAACTCCCAGGGTCAGTCAAAGAAGCAATGCTAATTGCAACTTGTTTTTAAATGCTAGTAATGCTTCTGGGCTGTGTCACAGGGTGATGTTCATGTAGAAATGGCAGGTCAACAAGAACAAGTGAGAGGATTTTAACAGCTTTACTCTTACTCTGTGCTGAATACCTGGCTTCTTACTCCTCCATATTGAGGCATCTGTAAGACTGATTGGTTCAAGAATTACTCTAACATGGCTTTTGAGTAGATCGCTGAAGGTTTCATCTTGCCATCAGTGGAGGTAATTGATACATTTTCACACGAGTTTATAAAATTCCCAGGAGGGACTTGGCAGTTTTTAGTGGCTCTTCAAAGTTACCCAGTGCTGTAGTTTGACACTAACACTTGCATTTTGAGCTTGTTATCATGGTATTTTTGGGAGCTGTTCTGGAAGAAGCAGATCAAAGCAAACAGCAGCTGTAGAGCTCAGTGGCAGGTGCCTCTTTCTCTTTGCTTGGTTTCTGAATACAGACAGGGCATCTTTTAAGCAGGGGCATAACTGTGTTCTTGGAAGAGGATGGGAAGTTGCTGACTTCTCATGACAGAAATCGTCCTGGGTAATTCTCCTGCCGTTTATCCAAGCTCTCTCCTTTTGTGGCCTTGGGAAAGTCACTTAAATTTTCTGGGGCCAGGTCCACATCTGCTGTATAAGGGCCAGTGCTATGCCAAATTATCACAGCAGTGAACCAGGCCCTCACCCCATTCCAAAATGGAGATAGTAGCCCTTACCTACATCACAAGGATATTGTGAGGATTGATGCTTATACAGCATTTTGAAGATGTAAGGTGCTATGTAAGTCCCAAGTATGATCCAACTTTAATGTTAAAATTGCTTTTAGGGATCTGTAGGACTTCTCTTAAAGCATGGAATGTGTCACTGCCTCTTCAGTTTGCATCAGATAGAAAGAAAATGCACAATACTTATTCATGCTGGTTAACAGGATGGGCTCAGCAACACTTAAACTCTGAGGAAGGTATAGCTTAAAAATCTGAACTCTCTAATTTCAGCTTTGCAAATAATTTTTAGCTCTAAAAACCTTGACCAGAATTTTGGATGTGAATCTTGCATCCAAATTTTGCAGTTTGATCTTGTTCCTGACTGTTAGCAAGAGTAAACATAATCCAGCCAAAGCAGAGTACCTCACAGTTTCCTGTGGCTTTTGAATACACTGGAACAGAAAATGAAGTCATTCTGTTCAACCTTCAGTCTGCACAAAGTCAGCTGGGTTTCATGAGACAACTTTCAAAGGGATGTTTAATTTCTCTGACTCTAAGATTTACTGGCTTTAAAATCAGCAGAGAGAGAAAGCCTTGATGGAATCAATAAGGTCAGCACATCCTTCTTGAATTCCTTTCTTTTCACCCGAATCAAGGAAACAGTGGGTTTTGTAGCAAAGGATGTGCTTGTACCATGAGTCCTACGGCCCAGAACAAAAGTTGATCCAGAAATACAGCTCTCAACCATCACCATGTTCTCAACTAGGATAAAAATGCCACTGTTCACTGATCTAAATCTGGACCACAGCTAGAAACTACCTAGTCCTAGTAGCACTAGCTGCTGTACAAAAACAAATGAAGGCAAGGAATTACACACCAAGGAATGTGAGCTGTGTACATGTGAAATGGACCATAATTTTGAAGCAGCTGCAGTAAAATCTTAATATGAACTCAGAAGCAAACACAATGCAAATTTTTATGGTTTCTTTAAAGTATTTGATGGGTTTTCATTTTCTTAGTTTGGAGAAAATTTTCTTAACGTTATTTTATTTTTGCTCTTACTGTAAAGAATAAAAATATATAACTCTAGACAGACTACAAATGAAAAAAAGGTGGCCAGTTGGCAGGAATGCCAAAACTTCTGTGGGTTGTATTGTTTCTGTGGTGACACTATGCTGCTGTCAGGTGAGCCACTGGAGTGCTGTGGTGGCTCAAAAGTGAGACTGAAGCACAGGATGCAGGGGTTGAGCCACCAGGACTTCACTGGGAGCATGACTGGGCCAATTTGGATCAGTCAAAAGAGCATCAGGAAATAAAAGACACCTTTTCCTGACAGAAGAAAAGCAAGAAACCAAAACCAGCCCATTGGGCGATGGTGCTGAATCACTACAAACATACTTATCTAGACCCTGCTGGTGCAGGTTCCTGCTGGACATAGCCTTGCTCCTAATTCAGCTGGGGAGGCTTACTCCAAGCCTATGGTGCTGGCAGGGTCAGGCCAGCAGAACCTGAAGCTTTGTTAAATAAAACTCAAAAACCAGAAAGCAACAACAAAAACAACAAAACTCCAAAATCACAAAAATAAAACAAGGAAGGAAAAAGCAAATGCCACCAGGTAAGTGGCAGTCCTGCCTGCCTGGGAATGCAGATTGGCTGGTCTGTCCTGAACACTAATCTCTATGTCTTGGACCATGTCAGTCTCTTGCTCCAGCCCCTCTCCCACACATTCCAGGCAGAGTGCACTGAAAGATGTGACTGAGGCAGCTGCTCTCCTCCGGGGAGTCAAGCACTTTGCCATGTCTGAAAGTCTCTAGCACTTATTTTCTTTACTGTGATTGTAAAGGTCACCACATACAGTACAGCCACTTGATCTGGGATCTTTTCTTAACTCATTTTTATGCTGATTTTACTATTTTAATTCTTTGTTTGGAATGTAATTTTTTTTCTCATTTCTTCTCTGTGTAACAGCAATTAAAAATATTAATTTACTGGGTATTTTTACTGTGCAGATACAATGTCTCCTTGCTCATTTTCTGTTTCTGTCACTGCTTCAGCGCAGAATATGAGGTCCCTCTGTGGTGGACAGCTTTGTGCCACTGTTATACCCTCCAGCATAATTTGTGCTGGAGCTGCTCAGTGCTCCACAGAACCTGATTGTCACAGCATTCCTACCTGGAGAACCCTGAAAAACACCCACATGCACCCCCCAGAGCACATCCAACACAAACCAACCTGGCTGGTGTTACACCACATCCCGGGTACCCTGGGATGCCAATCTCTGGAGCAAGCTTGCCCCTTGCTGCTCCCCAGCCAGTCCCACATACAATGGCCATTTGTCCACCCTTCCAGGGAGAAGGGGGCTTGCTGTATAGGATTACTCCAGGAAGACTGCCCACTGTCAGGAATTCCCAGACAAATGGCCAAATCTCTCTTGCCCCTCACCCCAGGAAAGATGTCCAGGAGGAAAGAAGTAGAGTAGTCTGTACATTTTTCTCTGGTTGGGGATCTGATGCCAGCTTCTTCAGCAATTTGATGCAGTGGCACAGATATTCTGTTTCATTAATCCTGAACCAGGCCATCTGTCACCAGTGGAACAGGTTTCAAGGATTTATAGCATAGAAACACAGTGAGTGTAAGTGCTCCCAGTCAGTTAAATGGATTTGAGTGCAGGGTTAATGGACATTCCTTCATACTCCCCTTCTGAAGTGGAATGGTTCCTGATGTGAGAATTAATCAGTGTACCAGGAAGAAATACAACCAAATTATTTTCAAGGCAGCTCTCTCCTCTTCCTTTTATTTGGTCTTTTACAATTCCTTTCAAAAACTCAGAGGCCTGCTGGGAGGAGCATCCTGTTTCCTCATACCTCCTTCCTAGCTCCAGATGGAACACAAGTAACACAATATTCTCAGACTGAGTGTGTCTGAGTGGCCACTGCTGTATTTTCATTCCACAACCGGCTTCTGGAAGGTTTCAGTCTACATTAAAAGAACCAGCACCAATGTATGTATATTCACATTGATCTACCTGTTCAATGGTTCATGTATTCTGTAATCCCCTCTCTAGGCTTGGTCACCAGCAGTGAAGTTCCTGTACCTTGTGTGGCCAGCTCTTTCACAAAGTGACTCCCTCATTTTCAAAGCTGTATTTGCTTTCTTGGTATTATGAGGATTTAAGTATTTCAGATTTATGACTTACACTGTGTTTATATGCAATCTGATATAAGGAAGCCTAAAATATCATGGAGCTCCTGCTGGGCTATCTGAAGAAGGCAGAATCCAAGTCTCTTCTTGAACTTGGAAGCAGGATTCTCTCCAATCTTTGGCTCCTTTTATTACCATTAAGATACATTAGCAGAGGGCATTAAAAATATCACCTTTAACATCTTACTTTAGAAAATTACTTGGAGGGAAGGAGAATAGAAACACTGGAAGTGCCCCTGCTGAGCAGAGCCCCACTCTACCACTTGGTCTATCTGACCTTTACAGAAGTCAAGAGCAGCTGCATTTTGAGCCACATGAAGACAAACTACACAGCCACAACAATGCTGTTCTGCATGCCAGACCAGGCACAGCTAGTTCCACTAATTATATCTTGTGTTTCAGTTTCTGCAAACTTCCTGTCCCTGTGTCCATCTTTTTCTTAAGGAAAAGGACTAAATGCCATAATTATTGCAGTCAACCCTATGTTTTGAGTGCAAGTTGCACAAAAAGTTACAGAAAAATAGCTTTATAAAATTGTTAAAGGTTTTTAAGCTCCTAAAGGCATTCCACTGTATAAAGGAAAAAAGTTGTCTGGTCACAGTTTTCATAGGAAGTGACAGTTCAAGTTAAGGGAGTTCTCATTTTCACTCCCATTTCCCCTTGTTCACTTTAGCACTGTTCTGAATAATCCACTTTGGGTCTAATAGTCTTTGTGTTCTTTGAAACCTGCCTCCCTCCCAGCCTAAGGAAAATTATATTCACATCTTCTGAGCTACAACAGGAGCAAAGCTGCTGCTGTGTTTCACTGAGGTGGTTGCAATGCCCTGTTTGTTCTTGCAAATATTAAGAACGGGCTAAAACTGAAAAACATGGATAACCAGAAGAGTGCAGTTAAAGAAGAGAAATAAAGAGCACATGAGTATTGGGTTTGGCAATGGCACTGCTTTGGTGGCGGGGGGGACTGCAGGTGTGGCTTCTGTGAGAAAAGCTGCTGGAAGCTTCCCCTGTGTCCAGCAGAACCAACAGATCCAAGTGCCTCTGTGTCAACACTTCTAAGAAGGGGAAAAAAACTGCAACAGCAATTGCAGCCAGACAGAGGAGTGAGACTATGTGAGAGGACAGAGGAGAGAGGGGCAAAGACAAGGTAGGATGAACTGACCACAGCCCCCATTCCTCATCCACCTGCACCAGTGGGGAAAGGAGGCAAAGAATTCTGAAACACAGTTAAGCCCAGGAATAAGGGAGGAGTAGGGGAAAGATGTTTTAAAATTAGGGGTTTACTTCTCCTTACCCTGCTCTGATTTAACTGGTAATAAATTAAATTCCCTAAGCTGTGTTTTGCCTGTGATGATAACTGGTGAGTGATCTCCCTATCCTCACCTTGCTTCACAAGCCTTTTTAAAAATTTTTCTCTCTCCTGTCCAGCTGTGGGAGGGTAGTGATAGAATGGCTTTGGTCTGTACCAGGTGTCCAGCTGGGGTAAACCCACCACAATATATTAAGAGGAGTTGAGACAGGTTTGGTCCCTGTGGAATCAACACAGAAATCAGATGCTCCTGCACAGCCATTCAATTCAGCAGATTTGCTCAGACCTTCAATCCGTCTTTACTCCTTTCCCCTAGGACAGCCTGTCACCAGGTGAAGACCATTGGAAGTCTCTGAAAAATGTCCCTAAAGAAAATCTTTTAAGTCTTGGTCTGAATGGGCTCATGTCCTAATGAAGAGTGTTTGTTTTCACATGAGGCATGATGCCCTCCAGCCTACAGTGCCTCACTCCAGGCACTAACTTCCCCTCTTCCAGAACTAAAATTATCAAGAATATAGTTCCTAAAATATTAAAAATAAACCTGCAGTTAAACTCTGTTTAATGTGAATGCCTTATCTGCTAAAGTCAGTTTTACAGTCTCATTCTGACTCCTGCTTTCACACCTCGCTCAGCTGCAAATAGCTGGCAGGAGAGAGACCCTACGCAGAAACTGCCCAGGTCAAGATAAGGAGGAGCCCCAGGAGCCCTGAGACACAGGCTCCCATTGAAGAATCTGGGTATAAATCAGCACCTCATCCATCCAGTGCTTTTCCAAGCCTCATTCCTCAGCCAGGTCTGCTGTAAACAGGCTGCTTTGAATAACTTTGAAGAGGTGTGTTCCTGCTGTGACTGTGCTCACCTCAACAAGCTCTGTGTGGGAAGGCAGAAGGTATGTGCTACCCAGCAATCAGATCTCTGAGGGGATAGAGAGCTGTTCTCATGCCCCTTAGGCCTGTCTGCCTTCTCTGACCTGGGTGAGCAGCGCTGTCACGATCCCTTGCGTCAGCCTGGCTGGCAATCAGAGAAGGCTCCCACTGATTTTAGGGACAAGGCAGCTGTGGCTTCAGGGAGGACTGCATCCGGGTGCATGGGAAATGGGACACATGGTAACAACAGGAATTACCAGAAAAATGGTAAAGAATTGCTTTCAGTCTTTTGGGTGGGCAGTTGCTGGCTTGAGTGAAGAAGCGTTGCATGTATTGTACACACAAAGACAGATTATTGTGAAAATCAGAGCAGAAAACCCAGTGTTAGCATCCGCTCCCTCTGTTGACTCCCTGTGAGCTACTTCCACATTAGCAGAGAGAGAACCAAACCCTGGGTAGGGTGTGTTTGTGTGCTCAGTAGTTGTCAGCAGGCTGTCCAGAAGTAATGATCTCAGACAAAAATAAGCCTGAAAGATCTTTCCAAATATAGTCCCTCATTATTGGTGCTGTATCAGTTTCATTTCAAGCTGTGCCTGGCAGCCTCTCTCTCTTGTCCCCTTTAAGAGGACACTAACAGACCTGAGGCACCAGGGCCTGTCTCTAAAATGTGTTAGTAAAACCCCACCCTATGCACCTGGAAGTGTCTGTGCTCACATCACCCATCTGAGCCAGCTGGAACCAAGCTCTCTGCTACAACCTAATTTAAAGCTTCAGTGGGTTCAACAAAGGAGGGAAGGGAGAGTGGGATGTGAAGTATCTGATTTTCTTCCTCTTTTTATCTTGGAAATCTTACTAGCTGTCATACAATGTTGGCAAAATCCTTCTATTTTACAAAGGAAGAGAACAGATTTACCCAGTGCAGTGTCTGTGCAAAAAAAGAACAAGGCTATTGTCAGAGTACATCCATGGACTGCTTGGAAGTGCTAAGTATGCCATGGATGCAGAGCAAGCCTGGTAAGGGAATGAAAAATGGCCATGTTTGCTTCTGAGCCATTTAGGGAATTTGTGAGGCCTGCTGGCCAAAATAAGCCATTTTAAGGGATGTAATACTGCCTTACAGCAACTGAAGATGAATCTCAATGACTTTGAAGGAAGACAGAGTTAGGCTGCTTTTTTAGATATGAAGGTAAATTCTTACCATGTGGCCCTTGCAGCTCCAGCACCCACAGAATGAGCAATCTCTTCCTCTGTGGACAAGGGAGAGAGCCAAACTGGCCCAGAGGAGTGTGATCCACAGTGCCAGTCCCAGCAAGGGCACTTGCCCTGGAAAACAGCAGGGTGTAAACTACACTGAGACATGAAATCTGTGGTTACTCAGCCTGGAGGGAATCATCTCCAACAAATCCCAGTGGCTGCACACCTGACCTACCACAGATGATCAGCTTGCAGCTGCAAGTTGTAGGGGTCCTAAGCAGGCAGGTGCTTGTTGTTGAGGTGAGCCACAGCTTAGGCTTGGATGTGATGCTAACGGTGCCCCTGTACTGGGGTCACTGGTGATGGGGGTTGCTGATGAAAGCCCAGCTCAGGGCACAGCTGTTGTTGTGACATGCTGTGGTTCCTCAGTGGGGCCATGAAGCAGGAAGCACAGTCCTTCCTGGGATACTCCATCTTGAAGTCAAAATGCTGCTGAGGACAGTCACTGTGGGTGGCTTCCCACTGCACACACAAACATGCAAACACAGAGCCAGCACCATCAACACAGAGAGTCTCCACCTGCAGGAATACAAATCTTAAAGAGCTTGGGTATGGCATTTCATGACCTGGACCTTACTTCCCATCAGGGAAAACCCAGGGAGTAGGAAGAATGAACAATACACCACATTTCTCTTGGCATCTGACCAGCATACCTATCTCAACATGCAAACAAATACCAACTGAAAAGCAAGAGGGGAAGGAATTGGAAATCTCATTCTCCCATTAATCTGTTATGCAACTGTAAGCCAGCAATTAATTTCTTTGTTTCTTGGTCTGTAACTAAGGTGTCAGACTTTTGCTCCACAGGGATATATCAATGTCTTCTCTCACTAATGCCATTAAATTGTAAAGTGCTTTCAGATATTTGGCTCCCAAAGCAGTTTAGAAATGCATGATTAAATTACACCCAATTATAAATCAAAGCAGGTGATCTTGTACAGGAAGGGATAATGTTCTGCTGGTGTTGCTCTGAGGCATTAATAGTCTACAGAATGCTCAGGGGAAATCAAGGAGAACTGCGTGAACAATTTAATTTCCAGTGTCCACTGCAGCTCCTCCATTTCCAGCCTGTATTTAAACCCATTTCTTGAAGTATTTAATACTGCTTGTTGCATTGACATGGGATCCCATCAGGTAAATCCCCTGGATTCTAAATGTAGCACTGTATGGCAAAATTCACTAATGAGACCTCATTCTCAGAAAAGAACTTATCTTCTCAGTCTCCTTTAGAGTTTTTCTACTATCTCTCAGGTTTATTTAAATAAACCCTGTGACTTGCCATTTATAATGAAGAATAGGCTGGTCCTGCCTCAAGACAGGTAGGCTGTTATCAAAGGAATATTCAGGGAATGTAGTGCAAGGCACAGCCAACCTGACTTTCCTCCATTTACTACTCTGCTACACTTGCCTACATGCACAGAAGTTATGGAAGTAATTTCAGACCCTGTAAAATCCAGGCCTAGAGCACTTCCACACAAGAACAAAACTACAGCCATGTAACTGGAAGTGCTCTTTCTCAGCTGCACACGTAGCCAAAGTAACATTACCTATGATCTAATTGACCGGGAAAGGCTGATTGGTCAATACAAATACACAATTTGACATCTCATTACTCCTTTTAGTGTACCACTCATTCTGCCAATTTAATGTGTTGCCCATTACTCTTAATGGGATTAGAAGACTCATCGCAGCATGTGGATAGCCTTCTGAAGAAATACATACCTAATCTAGTAATATGTATTAATATATAATTTCTTTTATCTGACTATGTTTTTTATTACACCAGGCATAGGCCAAACCAAAAAGTTTGTCTTTTATCTCACCATTTAGAGTCACTGCATTCTGCAATTCCCCATACTGGGCAGAAGGATCACTTACCATTTTGACCTGATGAACTGGGCCATGTTCAGTTATGTTTGAGAGCACTGCTGATTAGACATCCATGTTATGATTAGGCATGTGTAGGGAGCAACTGAATAAAGAAAATGTCATTTACCTGACAGGATGACCTCTAAATGTTTAATTTAATGTGCTTTCAGGGACTTCTGGTCTGGAAAGATTGCCACAGTCTCTCACATGTCACAGATTTCTTTGCTTCACATTTAGGGAACAAATCCCAGTCGGACTAAAAATGTGCTACAAGACAAATGACTTGCAACACCAATTTTCTGTTATGTCAAGACATGATAATATCACCCTCTGTGCACATGGATGTCCTGAATTTTAATTTAAATAGCATCTGTATAAACTGCTATGTAGTGGGCTACATACACAGTAGAAGAAGGAAGCCTTGTCCTGAAGAGATTGCCAAGAAATAAACAGAAGAGGAGGTATTATTGCATGTAATCCCCAGGTGGGCAGCTGAGGTGCAAAGCAGATTAGTGACATACCCAAGGCCATGCAGTGAGCCTGAGCTTAGCCCCGAGTCTTGTGCTTACCTCTGTGTTTGGAGATATTCCATTGCTCCTGTGAATCCTGAGGGTCAGTGTTCCCACTGTCACTGCAGACAATGACTCAGAAGAAGTATTTCCTCCCTGGGAGCAGACCTGTGACAGTGTATTTATTGCTGTAAACCTTCTCTGTGCCTGTGAATCACATGTCAGTACTGACATCACACTGCAGGACACCATAATAAGTCTCCTACTTGTCTTCTGCATCTGAGCTGAGGTTTAGGGTCATGGTGTCTGGGACTCCTTCAGCCAGCTCCAGATTATTGGGTGGTCAGGGAAAGCTAAGAGTTAATGAACCCATTTGAGTTTATTCTGCTTGGCTCCATCCCTCTGTCCTTTTCTGGGGCAAAAATGTTTCACTTCCAAAGTCACTATCTATCTAGGAAAGTACTCCTCTCCCTGATTTCTTCTACCCTAAGCAAGCTGAGGGACACTTTGTAGTGTGTAATTATCTTCTGATGAAAAAACAAGGCTGTTAGTTTTGAAAAGCATTCTCTGAAAGGATGACAAGTACATAGGTCTGTAACCCCAGCAGATCATTACAGTAAGAGGAGTCTCTCTAAGGAGCCAAGCCAGCCTGCCTGCACTTGGCTGGCACAGACCCACTGGCAGAGGAAATGATGTTACCAGACTGCTGAGGGGACAGACACTGTTGTGTCAGAGCTGTTACAGGAATTTGCCTGATCAAACAATGGCATGAGAAACAAAGTAGCATCAGGAGTGTCTGGAGCAATAATTGCTTCACCCTTTCCCTCCACACTGGACAGAGTAAACAAATCCCCAGCAGTACCATCCTGATTCCTTGCCTTTGAGCCATGCTGCTTCCAGCCTTGGCTCAGCTAACACAAAGGAGGGAGCTGGGAAACACCATGAAGGAGCAGGAAAGTCTTTTCTGACCAGGGAGTCTTCCTCCCTGGGGACCAGTGAGTGGAAACATTTTGGATTGCTTCTGTGGCTTTTTTTTGGATAAAGGATTGTATCATTGGAAGCATTTGGCATTTTTCTTAAAGAAAAAAACCCCAACCTTCCTAACCCTAGTATTGATGCAGAAATTGTGTCTAATTTCCATCAGCAGAAGAGTACTTCCTGTCAGCACCCCGAGGTGATGGAGGTGCTTGAGTTTTCTCTATACTGTACCTGCAGCTTGCATGTTGATGTTGTAAAGGATGTCTCTTCAATTCTTCCTGAGAATAATGTACAGGTCAGAAACAAATCACTCGGTGCTGTGCATCAGAACTGGGAATGGTCCTTGTCCTCCCTCTTTTGCCACACCACTGGTGGTGAGCACGGGCCAAGGCAACTGCAGCTATAAAGTTCTGCATCCTGGCTTGGGCAGCAACAGAAACAAACCCCATCTTTGAGCACAACAGGGATGTCCGTGGCTACAGGAACTACTTGTGCAGAATCAGCCCGAGAGAAAAATGTTTCAAGGACACCAGTCCTGGAGAGTTCTTCAAGCTGCCAGGGCAATGGCAGGCTTTGTCCCCAGCAAAGTGCACACCGCTGGCATGGCCTGGGAGATTCCACATAACCTCATGCTACAGTTCATTAGTTTGATCATCTTGAAAGCTGAGGGAAAACAGCTGGTGTGATACAGATCAACTTGTACAATTTAAAATGAGACCTTCTTACAGTGAAGCTTATTCTGCAAGGTCCTGTAGAGTCTGAGCTCATATAGCAGTCAAGACTTAAAAAAAAGGGAAAGCACATAAATTGCTGTTAGCCTCTATAGAAATGAGCTCAACATCCACGTCAATATAAATTGTACCTCACACAAGATAGTGTTAGGACCTCAACTCTACTGTCTTTACAACTCTAGGTCATTGAAGGTTTAATCAAGAATGATTTCTCTTTACCTAACATGAACTGTAGTTGCATGCTTGAAAAATTCTGCTTCTCATGGTGAATCACAGAGTCTTCCCAATGTTTTATGGTTTGTTGAGCACTGATGCTCCCCCTGTGAAGGGCTGGGTTGTGCAGTTGACAAAATTGTGTGCACAGAAGGCCCTCTACCATCACAGGGAGGCCTATAAAAAGGCTTACCATAAGAATAAGATGCAGTTACGCAGGACTTTGTAAACATGAAGCTGTGCATGAGTTTTCTCCAATAGTCAACTTTTAAACTGAAGTGCCATCTTGTGATAAAGGCCAAAGGACAACTCCAGGCTCCAAAACCCTACAGCTAAATTTCATCAGATGCCCAAGAAAAGACTAATTGCAGGATTTCTGCTCTGACAGGACACAACGCAGAAGCTCACAGAAAAGCTGTGTGAATGCATGGTGCTGTCCCAGCACAAACCACCATGTGGCTCTTCAGCCTCACAGTCAGATCAAACCTGGGTGGGTGGGAATAAAAGAAAACAGACAGCAAGAGAAAAATTTAAAAAAATAAGAGTGTGAGAGATTATACAGAAAAGTAGAGCCATTCTTCAGCCTGTTGGGTCACATCAGAGACTGAAAGAAGAACTCTCCAGACTGTTTCAGCAGAAGGCAGTAAGTGTAAGAGTTAAAATGTTGTCAGCTCTTCTCTCACTAGCTGTGCAACCACAAGAGAAGCATCAATGCAATCAACTGCTTTCTGATGAGCACCTACTCAGGACAATTTCAGGTGAGGTGGGTGGAACAGGAATATTTAAAATCATGTAAAAAATGTGCCAAAAAAAGTGTAGCTTACATGTAATACATGAATGAGAACAAAAGAAAGGAAAAGGCAGCTTTAATGCCTCATTTGATGATTTTACAGTCCAAAGTCTGCCACAAGCTGTTTTGTATAATGTCTGTTTCTTATAGGACTTCTCATACTCTTCAGCACAGTACTGCATGTAGCCATGCCACACCAGAGAAGTTTTTCTGGAGCCTACAGTCTCCCTGGGATTTTTTTGTTTCTTTATTTGACAATACAGTAACGAAGCTGTACTCCATGGATGAGTTGTGTAGTTTCAAAGTGGAGACTGAGATGAGAAATGACCATGTTTCTATTGGTCACCTGGATGTTGCATTCTGAGACTTCCTCAGTCAAACCTGAATGTCCTTCTGCTCTATAGAAACAGGTGCTATGTAACATGACTCACGAGTCATCTCTTCCTGCTGGCCTTACTGCTACTGAGGACAGCCAGCACCATGCTTTGTCACCTGGGAGTATCTGAGAAATAAAGCCTGAATTTTCTAATTAATAATTAAGCCAATAAATTCTAAACAATAAAGATTTAAATGCTTTGCTACCTCAATTAGTAAGGTACCTAGGGATTTCATGGCAGGTCATTCTCATTCATATCTTCATTCTCAAGACATAATTAGTGTACTTGAAGCATGACCTCTGCTAATATTACTGCAACTTTAGGTGCCAGAATGCTGAGTGCTCACTGAGGACCTGAAAGGATTATAATCCTGTCTCAGTAACACCACATACTTACAGCAAATGGCTGTTTCAAACATGATGGTTTGTTTACTGTAGCATCAACTGTCCTAACAGACATTGATTCAGACTACTGAATCCATGTCAGGAATCAGAAAATCTTCCAGCAGTGACATCTGTAACCATATATGAGGTGTGATGTGAGAAGTCATGTGGTGGAAAAAACAACTATTACACCATTTTACCTGGCACACTCACTCAAGGGACACCTTAGCAAGAAGAATGGCAGAATGATTTAAATTTGGCTCAAGGATTGCACAACTTTGTGCTGCTCTCCATCCCTTCTTAGAATCTCTGAAAACTGAACAAAACCCAGCAGACCTGTGATAATAAATGCTTTCTTGTGCAAGATGAATTTGATAAAACTTTACAAAATGTGGTATATATTAAAAAAAAAAAAAGATAGTAACAGCTGACAGATAGGAGTTCCAGCTAGATGGATACTGTAGGCCTTACCTGAAGGTGACATTGCTAGAATTCTTTCCTCTAGCAACACTGCTTCTCCCATACCAGCTTCTCTCGTGGTTTTGGTTCAGAAGAAGTATTTGTCTCTCCTGCAAGCTTCCCACACTGTAAGTGGTACAAGAGATAGGGATCTTGGTGCATTTTGGCCACTTTTTGGTGTCCTCAACTCATGTCTCTAATGTGTATCCTGACAGCACATCTCCACAGTCTGGTTCCCTGCCAGGCTAAGCCAAGACAAGAGTTGAAAAATCCACCACCTTCAGCAGTCCTGAGGGCTCTTTGACAGCAGGAGAGTCCACAGCTTGCAGATGTGAATACAGAGCTGGGTCCATTTCAAGATGCTGAACCTGCGGGGTTTTGGGGTAAAAAGAACCTTAATAAACACAGAGCAAATTTTGTCCAGCAGAGCAATGTTGTTCATAACATGGCACATAATGGAGACCCTGTTTCAAGGTTGACCAGTTAAGAAAAAATTTCAAACATTCTGGCACAGAATCACCTGGAAATCTGCTATGAGCACTGCCAACCACTCCTTTGCCACATGTTTAGAAGAAGTGTTTAGCATTAAAGGTTTGCTTTTGTCTCTTTCTAGCTGGCTGGTGAGCTCTGCAGTACATTTCCTACAACCTATTTTCTGTGACTTTGAGTCTCTTGTGTCTCTTCTTGTTTAATAAATCCCTCCTGTGGGAAGTAGTCAGGTGCTATGTGGACTGGGATTATGGAATGTGATTACTGACTTGCAAGATCCTATTAATGCTCTTCAAGTTTATTTGCCAAAGATTAGAGTACCCCTAATTAATTGTCATTTTAAAAACCACAGATCTTGCTTTTTCCTCTTTAGCTCACTTTGCAGCAGCCTCCATACTATATGACAAGAGCAAAAGATGGACTGTGAAAAAGAGCTGTATATTTTTAAACAAAAGGATAGGGAGTTTTGTATCCAAATACAATTCCTGCTCTGAAATTCTCAGCTACAATGCAACAACCTTCCCCCTGGCATCAAAAAAGTCATCCAGTGCAGCATGCCATAACAAACTTGATGCTAATGGCTTTTATACAGGGCTCTCATTTGAGCACAGGGGCCATAAGGAATATGGTGCATATGTTCAGAGGGTATTCTCTTCTAAGCCTAATGTGAGATAATTCAAGTCTTCAGATAGAAGAATCATAGCTCCAGGCTTTAAATTGGTTTTGTGTTGCCTTCTGATGTAAAGCAGCCTGAATGCTTTCCCATCTGAGTAACTATTTAACCTCAAGGCTTTCATCTACTACACAGAATTCTCTGTTTTTTTAGCTATACTGGCTTCCACACTTGGCCAGCTTTTTTCTGAATTTTATGCAGGTACTAAGGCCCACTTCAGTATCTATTACAGGATTCCATCAATACTTTAGGCTATTTATTGATGGCATCTGACAGTCTTTTGTTTGTAAAATTCTTTAGTCATATAGAGAAGGAATTCTGTCAAACTGGCACAAAACATAATCTGCCCATTTCAGCATTTCTGAGGCTACTGTAATCCTTTGGAGTTTGTCTGTGGTATTGATCAGTTCAGAACTAGGCACAGATTCATTACTACTGAAAGTCCAGTATTAAAATAAAAGAATGTAAGCAACTTCCACGAATCCCACAGGAATTTTCTCTTCTTTTAAAAGGGTTGATGAGGGGCTGATGAGCATAGTAACACGTATGACAAATTATATTCTTTGTGATACATTAGGGCCTTTGGCAACCTCTAGTGAACCTTAAGTACTAAAGCTAGCTACACCTCAGAATACCTTCACCACGTTGATCTCTGTTGTTTGCAGATACTTAATTCCCCCCAGGTGGGAATCTCTGTGTCCCTGTTTTAATTGTTACACAGGGATCACTGATTTACTTTCCTTATTGGTTTTGGACTGAGATAAACACCCAAGAGATGCTACAGTTGCTCATCACCCTCTGACTGAGGCCCATCCTGTCCCTGAGTAGTGAGTGGCAGCCTCCAGCCAATTCTCCCCAGTTTATAACCTGAGCATGGTAGTCTATGGTTTCAGAATATCCCTCTGGCCAGGTTGGGCCAGATGTCCTGGCCATGCTCCCTCCCAGCTTCTTGTGCACCTGCTCACTGGCAGAGCATGGGAAACTGAATTGTCCCTTAGTAAGAGAAAACACTACTTAGCTACAAAATCCAAAACACAGCATCGTGCTAGCTACTAAGAAGAAAATTAACTCTATCCAGTTGAAACTAGGACAGCACAGTGAGTGATTGCTATTTAATTAATATGCAACCCCAACATTTTGAATGAGACAGAGGAAAGAATCCAAGAAAGAACTAAAACATTAACAGAAAAAGAAGTGCAATAGTCTCGTTAGTCAGATGCTGCTGCTGATAGGAACACTCCCATGTGTTGCACAAGCTGTGCTAAACATGGATCATACAGTTGCTATCTGATGGATACAACAAAATCAGCTACTTGTTCAAGTCAGTTCTGGTCTAATTAATGAAAAAGCAGTCAAAATTAGGCACCCAAATCCATAGGTATGTCTTTCAGAGGTGCTGAATGTTCTGGCCTCTCATTGTTGCTTGTGGGTAACAAGACTCAAGCAACTTCTATGAGACTTGCCTCTCAGAGGCTCTACACAGAGGAAAATCAAATTAGCACAGAACAATCACAATTTATTGTCTCCTAATTGTGTGCATATTTGTGTGTATAAAGAAATACATGTATGTAAAGCAGGAAGTCAAGGAGGGTAATTTGTATGCTTAGATTTACTCATTATCACAACACTTCTCTAAAGACTATTTCTTTGCCACCTACTTCCCTTGGTAACTTCAAATGTTTAAACATTTCAATTATTGAACTTATTCTGAAAATGAGGTCTTTCTGCAGTGCCTTACAGAGCAGCTCAGAAATGTCCTCCCTAATCCATAGGAAGTTTGGAGAAAAAATGCAAAGCTTTAGGTGAAAAATTATATCTATTTCTTCAAGTTGGTGATTTTCTTTCTGAAATGTTTCAATAGCCCAGACTTCCTGTTTGCCTTGTATATTCTGTGATGTACTCTGGTCTCAAGAATGGAGACAATAAAATTACTTTCACTAGGGATCAAATATAGGAACAAGAGATAGAATAGAATAGTTTGGGTTGGGACTTTTAAAGCTCATCTAGTCCAATCCCCCTGCAATAAACAGGGACAGCTTCAACTAGATCAGGTATCTGAACTATAACCCCCAGAAGATAGTTTAGTGGTGTTTTCTAACTAAATTTGTTTTACACAGAATGTTTTTTGTTGGAAGGAACCTTAAAGATCATCTCCTTCCAATCCTCTGCTATGGGCAGGGACACCTCCCACTAGACCAGATTGCTCCAAGCCCCATCCAACTTGGCCTTGAACACTTCCAGGGATGGGGCATCCACAACTTCTCTGGACAATCTCTTCCAGTGCCTCATCGCCCTCACAGTATGGAATTTCTCCCTAATGTTAATCTAAATCTACCTTGAAGCCATTGTCCCTTTTCCTGTTGATACATCTCTCTCCAGACACAGTGATTGTTCAGATTCAGCACAATGCTCCACTGTCTTCTCTCACCAATGTTTTGGTTGTAATGCAGTCACTGGCTTTCTCCATCACCAAGTTTTCTTTCTCTGTCTCCTCCATACTGTCCTTGATGTGACTTTGGGCCTTGGCTTTGCCTTGGAAGGGACCTTGATGCTTGCAGTGTGCTTGGTCTTCACAGTGAGACTGTGTGCAGCAAAAAGCTCGAGGACAGATTCTTCAATAACTGGAGAATCTGGAAAGAACAAAAGACATTTGAAGGCTGCAGCTGCAAATATACCTTGACATCTATCCTGTGTCTGTGAGTTCCCAGAAAAAGTGGTCCAAAACTGGGGCCCTCATACACTCCATGCTTTTACTATCACACTTTGGTATTTTGTGAAAGTCTTTAGGGACACTCAAAATTTTGTTGTATATTTTGACTGACTGTGTTTTGATTCAGATTATTTAGTTCTGTTTCTTATACAGTGAGTCACATGCCCTTCTTTAGTTGTTCACCTCAGCAGAAAAAGAGGGAGCTCTGTGAAATAGCAAGTCCCAAAGCCCCTCACTTCCCCAGGACCTGGAGATTTGATTCCAGGCAGTTTCTTGGTTTTGAAAAGCACCAGAGGAAACCCCTTTCTGCTGTTCTTCCTTAAAGTCTCATGGGGATATGTATCTAAGATCATGATAAAGATACTAGAATCAAAGTTAGGTACAGCTAGTAAAGCAAATGCTCTCATTTGTTACAGAGTAATATGGGGCAGCGTAAGAATGTCTTGCACATGATAAAAAACCCAAAACAAAAGCAACAGGTTCCCAGTACCTGAAGGAAGCCTCAAAAGAGACTTGGAGAGATTATTTCCTAGGACATGTAGTGTCAGAACAAGGGAGAAAGGCTTCAAACTAAAAGAAGGTAGGTTTAGATTAAATATTAGAAGGAAATTCTTCACTATGAAATTGGTGAGGCACTGGAAGTTGTGGATGCCCCATCCTGGCAGTGTTCAAGGCCACAAGAATGATGAGGCTCTGAGCAACTCGGTCTAATGAAAGATTGGAACTAGATGATTTTTAAGGTTCCTTCCAACCTGAGCCTATGATTCTAAACATATTTGTTGTTTTTTATTTCTTTCTTTTATTTCTGTCACACAATGTGTAGTTGTAGAAAACACAATCTTCTGCTGATATTCAGTAAAACCAACTCTCCCTGTACCAAAGCTTTGCAGTGGGTGTATTTTTACTGCAGCACAGGTCTGATAAATGTTCAGAGTGGCAGACACAGCACCCGTACTCCTGTTTGTCCCACGTTGCTCTGACCCAGCTGGCAGGAGGCTTTTTGTCACCCTTCTGGCGCCATCTGCCTGCCAAGAGCTGAGCGAGACACACAGTTTCCTGCTTCTATTCATCTTTTCAGAAAGGGTGTTTTGCTTGTTGCTCATGACAACAACGTCTGAGGCAAAGGCTCAGGCCAAAATTTTTCACCACTGACTTAGCAACATAAAATCAATCAGTACGACTGTTCGATTCTCTCCCCTCGGGGAACAAGGAAGCAGCAAGAAGTTTTGCTTGTGCACAGATTAGCCTGTAAAATGCTACTGGCCCAGGTGAGGAGACCTGGTGAAGCACTGATTCTACAGGTGTTTGTGTACACCTGGGGAAGAACAGGAAGGACATGGGGTGGCTGCATCCACCGGCAACTCTGCCAGCCCTGCTCCTCTCCCAGTCTGTCAGTGATGTGTTTGTGGATGGTTCCCTGCTTCACTATCCAAATCCTTTTCAAGCCTGTCACCTGACAAAAAGATTGAGGCAGGAAACAACACACATTGCAATGAATATAATTTCCAAGCGTGTCCCTGAATCCTCTGATCAGAGTTTCCTGCCCTAAGATGTCTAAGCTGTCAGGATTTCTGGCTCCTACTCTGGGAAAGTGATCCATAGACAAAATGAATTCAGTACTACGTGGATCTGTGCATCTGCCTAGATGAGCCACATGGTGTGTACTGAAGGGTGTGCATTCACCTGCAGAGGATACACTTACTGATTACTCTGAAAACCAGAGACCAGGAGAGGGAGAAGGGTGGGTGGTGAGAAGCCAACCTTGTGGGAAAGAGTATGAGCCTACAGGCTGAGAAAATGGGTTAGAATGGGAAAGCATCTTCACAGGAGACTGCAAAGGAAAATTTTGACAAAGCCAAGATCCAAAGACAAAACTTTGTAAGACTGAGACAGCAGTAGTTTGGGAAAGATATGATCTGTTCTAGTCTGATCTGCTCATCTGTTTGTCCTTAGTAAGAAGCCCTTTATCAACAACAGGCCAAGTCCCATTAGGGTTTTGCAGCTTCTCATTATATAGATCATCCCATGGGCATTTTACCTATTTGTCTTCTTGAGCCATATTCCTTCCACATTTGCATCATTCAGGACAACACAGCTTGTCAGGATCCTCAGTTAAAAGTATGAACATCACACCCTTTATGGTTGCTAATGTCATAGAATCATAGAAGAGCTCAAGCTGGAAGGGACCTGTAATGATCATCAATTTAAATTCTCTGTTCCTTGTTGGACTACCCAAAACTAAACCATGCAACTAAACATCAGCCAGACACTCCTTAAACTCTGACAGGCTTGGTACTGTGTGGAAAAAAATCCCAGTGGAAGCATAAGAACAAAAAACTGTTCAGAATTGTCAGCTGAGCACTTCAAACACCAAGGAGGTGTTTAACAGCAGGGAGATCTCCTAACACAATGGACGATCACAGGATAGAAGCCATTTAGTAACTGGAAGAAGTCCTGGGAAGAAAGAGGGATGGAAAAAGGCTGTTCCTAAGTAGTTTTTACCCTCCTTCATGTGTGTTCACTGAAGGAAATGCAGCTATAGGAACCCAAAAGCTGAAGCAGAAAACTGCCCCTTGGCATTGCTCCATTTTCCCATAGCTGGCCCAGAGGAGCTGTCACACCAGCTAAAGACTCCCTCTACTGCCTGCACAATATTTGTATCTGAACCTGGACTCTGATGGGCAAAGATGAATCAGTAGCTGAGACACCAGATTACAATTCCAGTGTGCACAGGGATCAGAGGCAGCTCAGAGACAGCTTCCAGGTTAGCTGTGCCACAGAAGTGGTTTCTGTCACAGAGGAGTGACCAGGGACAGCCCCCACCCCACACTGTCCCTTCAGACCACCCTGGCCATGGCCCACAGGAGGCACTCAGACACCAGGCCTGGTACCCATCCTGCAGGAGCCTGACATAGAACATTGAGGACCAGCCTCACAGAGACACATGTCAGGGGTGGGCACTATGGCAAATGCATCCTCCTTGTGAGAAAATCTGCCTGCTCTCACAGCTGAACTTCTTTTGGCCCCTGAAATTTCCTTCCCATCATATCACCAACACAATGCTCAGCTGTTACTGAACCTGTGAAGGATACACTGCTATCATTTTATCCTCCTTCTATGTAGTTCACTTCAAAATGGTCTTAAAATGCTTTTAATGGAAAGCACCTGGGCATAGTTCAAAGCTGGTCCAGATCTAACAAAAGTCATCTCAAAGACTAACAGCCACTAAAATCCATGCCCTAACTTTGAAATTCTCCTCCAGCCTATGCTGACAGCATGAAGCTAAACTTTCCAACTTTTCTTCCTGGCTTTCTTAACAGCTGTGTGTATTTCTGTAAAGATAATAGACTTAGGTTTACAGCATAAATAATGCTACTGGAAAATTAGTTCACAAAACAAATGTGATATTAAATATTTACCAGCCTCATGTTGTGCTGCTGGTCCTCAGCAGACTGCAGTCAAATGTCCCACGGGTCACTTTAAAAAATCAGAAGAAGAATTCATTAGGGCAACCCTGACTAAAATAAAACACACCATACATTCTACTAGTCTGGTTTAGGTGACAGGTGTAAAGACTTAAATAGAAGATTTACTGCTTTATGCTTCTACCACTTCATACAGCAAAGGGAAGTCCTTCATTATTACCTTCTACCAATAGAAGGAACAGACTAACAGCCAATTTCATGTTAAACAATAAAAAGCCTGCAGATCACTGTTATTTTACAGGTTTCCTAGGTGTTACAGCAAAACAGCACTGCTCCATTGGAGAGTTCCCTGAAAAGCAGTGTAAAGACTAAAAATTCCCCCTCCTCTTCCTCTCTTGAGTCATCCACACTTACCCCCCACAGCTGCACTGGCACTGCTGTACTGCCCATGAGGGTCACTGTCTTGTGTACCCTGTGATCACTGTGAAACCTCCCCAGTCACTCAGCTCAGCAGCATTAAATGATAAGCTCTGCTCTCTCCCCTTCTTGCCTCATGGTGTAATCAGGAGACTTCTCTATCACTCATCTATTCTTCATCCCCTTCAGGGTGACGCCTTCAGGAGTTACCACACACTCCAAGCAGGCTTTTCACTTCCTCTTCACTCGGGTGTTCTTGAGATTGCTGACAAACTGAATTGGAGCCCCTGGGAAACAGGAAGGGATCGGCAAGAAAAAATGGCACATACCAGCAAGTACATCATAAATCAAAACAGCTGCCTTTGTCTTTGCAGAATATAACATGGGCTCCTGTACAAGAAAGATCCCAGGCTTGGGACTTTACTTGGAGTGTGAAAAGGAGGTCTTGATGCTCCTCATCTTGGCTGTCACACTAGCTTCGTGGATTCCAATTTTTGTCAGCCCAGGCTCTGGGGTTTTTTATTTTTGCAGCTCAAATCTTGCTGTCTCATGTTTGATCCACCCACTGTGCAAAGATGTTTACTTTCCATCACTCATGATCAATGAAGAGCAGAGTGTTCTGTACTAGATCTCCAGTCTTAACACCTGAGTCTTTAAAGTAGCTGGGCTGAACACCCTTAATTTTCACAGTGTGGGCCAATCCCTCATCAGTTGAATCATCATTCATACTTATTATCCCACTTCGACTGTTTTCCATTGAACTTCTAAGTGAAGCTTTGCACTTTCTTTGCCAGGGGGATTTCAAGCATTGCTGTGTGGTTTTCAGTCACTTTCAGTGGTTCCAGTTCTGTCAGGAGTTAGGAGCACACCTGCTAAAATACCAAAATGACAAACATTCAAAAAGACAAAAGACAAATAGTCTGTTATTTTTTAGTTCTTGATTTCCAAATTCCTACACTAAATAGCAAAATGTCAGTGAAATACTTTTGATTTCTCAAATGATAGCAGAAAGATCAATTCACTCCTTCAATTTCAGTATAAATTAAGCTAACTACAGCTCATAATTCTCACTAAAAGTTGCATGTAATCCTGTAATGCTGTTTACCAACAGACACACTGCTTTTCTGTTCAGTTCTTCTGTCCCGGCTCTGCTCCTTTTTCTCTCCTTTACCATGAATCATTGTAAAGTAAATGGATTCAGGCAACTGCAGATGACATCTGCAAGCATACCTGGAACCATTTGACAGGTTGAAGGATGACTGCCATACTACTGCTTTACCTGCCAAGAATGCTGCAGTGCCAGTGGCACAGGATCACTATTTGGTTAAGTAAGGTAATCCACCAGACTACCAAATAGCCTGTGCCCAAACCCTGGCTAGAGCTAAATCAAAGAAGTAAGTATGATACTTAAAAGATTATGCTTATGGCAGAGCTCATCTTGAAGAGATGGTCCCGCTGCAATAAAAGGTAAGGCAGGATGGCAGCATCACTGTTACTCAGCACTGATCAAAAGCAAGTTTGCTGCATAAAATGTGGTTGGTTTTCTTTCAAAACACAGACACACATTTGGTTGGTCACAGGAAGCACATGCAGATGAAAAAGATCATTCTCATTATGCTTAGGCCCATCCACTCCAAAGTGCTGCAACAGTGTTTGAGCAAATTCCACTTGCACTAAAAGGACAGTGCCAAGGTGTGTTTTATCATTCCCATCTTCTCCACTAAAACTGGTCCAAATTCAGTAGTGACTCATACCCCTTCCACACTGACGTCAGTGGAGAATTTGGCTTATTATGTGTAATAACCAGGCTTCAAGCAGAAATCTGCTCTCTCCTGAAAGGTGTTTTCACATGGACACTGGGGTAATTGCGGCTTGGTTTATGACTTGTACAAGTTAGATTTCTGTTCAAGCCTAAAAACACCAGTGAATCATGAATGTTGTAGAGACATGTAAAAAGATAGTTTGAGTTTGGCCCACCAATTCTGACCCCCAGATGTCTGTCTGCAGTTGATGTTGACATTGTACAAAGAACCTCATGGGTCTGAGAACAAACATTACATATCACTCTCTGCACAGCAGTTTCCTGTCAGCCACAGAAGCCTGTAGGTGCCTAGGTCTGCCCCATTCCCACTGGAAATGCACAGCATATATTTCAAACCTATTTGCTTTGTGTTATTTTTTTTCAGGGAATACAGGGAACACAAAGGCTCTCCCCTCCACAATAAGCACAATGCTTACACCTGTGAAAACACATCCTTTCTTTTTGTGCAGTGGGCTCAGACAGCAAGAGCCATAGAGCTCAAAGGGGTTGGATTCTTCCATCCTGCTTCACCTCCCTCTATTTGCAGCAAATCTGCCCTTTGTCTAACTTCAAAATTCTTACAGCTTTGGTTGTTAGTTACTGGCCTAGCAAAGTCAAGCCAGACCTCTAGAGCTTATCTTGAGTCATGATCAAGGACACTGTGCACTGTGCAGATGGCATCAGTGTAGGTACAGGACACTGCAGACTTGTATTTATCTGTATCATCTCAGGAGCAGCATTCAGATAGGAAAGAGAAAACAAAAACATAGACAAACAAGAGGCAAAACCTCCCAGAAGGCTGGGGTGGTAGGGAGTGGGTATGACAAATGTATTAGTAAACTCCTCTTTTTGTGTTTTCATCAGTGGTTTTTTAATCACTAAAGAAATTGACCTGTCAAAAATACAGAATCTCTGAGGCCAGAAATTTTGAGGCCAAATCAAATTCCCCCTCATCCCTAAAGGCTCCTCACAGCCTTCCTGAAGCCCCAGAAACAGACAGAAGTCTTTCCACTGATAGTGATGTATTTTGGATCAGGTACATTCTTGGCCTAAGGCACAAAATTGAAGCCACTTTTCTTCTCAGATGCATCCTTTTACTCTGATGCTCTGCACTTTCAGTGAGTATTCCCCCTGCACTGCATGAGGAATCCAGAAACCTGAGGAGGGTGAATGGAAGCTGTTGGACTGAAGACTCTGAAGTACTGTAGGAAAAGAAGAGTTTGACCTGGCTTGACTGGCAGATTTGCAAACAAAGGATTGCCTGAGAGAAGAGGTGAATTAGGGTGAACTAAGAATTAAGGAAAGAGGAAAGAGAGGGACAGAGCAAGGGAAGGAAAAGAACAGAGGAAAGGCAGTTTTTTTGCAACCATGCAACATCACAAATTAGGGATGAACTGGGATATGTGTCCTGAATAATACTAATAATTACTAAGATTTAGAGTTGGTTTTGCCTAAGTGACACTTGAGGGAAGGACACTGACCTGTTTGAGTGAGTCCAGAGGAGGCCACCAAGTTAATTAGAGGGATGGACCACCTCTCCTGTGATGAAAAGCTGAAAGAACTGGGATTGTTCAGTGTGGAGAAGGCTTTGGGGTGACCTAATGGTGGCCTTCCAGTATCTGAAGAGAGCCTGCAAGAAAGGTGAGGCAAGACTATTTACAAGGGCAGTAATATAGTGACAGGACAAGGGGGCTTGGCTTCAAACTGAAAGAGAATAGGTTTAGATCAGATATTAGGGAAAAAGTCTTTATTGTAAGGGTGGTGAGGCACTGGAACAGGTTGCTCAGAGAAGCTGTGGATGTCCTGGCAGTGTTCAAGGCCAGGCTGGATGGAGATCTGAGCAACCTGGTCTAGTGGAAAGTGTCCCTGTCCATGAAGTGTGTTGGAACAAGACAATCTTCAAGATTGTTTCCAACCCAGGCCACTCCATGATTTTATGTCACACAAGAGGCATTAGGGCCTCACTATGCTGAACACAAAATTAAGTAACAGAAATAATGGTTCTTGTTCTGATGGTGTTTTCCTGTTGATCTGAAACACTGTCCTATACACATAAAAACACTATTTCAAATACAAAAGTACCTGGAAGTGGGATAACTGCAGTTATACAGACTGCAAACTGGGAGATTGTTATTGTTGCTGAGGAATACTCTAGTGCCTAAGTATTTCTTTTCTAGCTTTTAGTGGGGGAATAAAAAAGTAATGAACTAATGACACATAATTATTAAAAATATTGTCAGAATCATTCTGAATACTTCTTCTATTGGCAGCCACTGTCTCTTTTCCACGTTACATTAGGGCTTGGTTAGTTTTTAAGTTTAGCTCAGAATATTGCTTTGTCTCCTAAAATTGAAGAAGAAACATTGGAATTAATGAATGAATGAGTGAAATGGGACAGAGGCCTGTTACATTCTCTGAGTTTAATTTAAATCACATTTTCTTCTCTCATCTGCTTTATGGAAGAGATTGGATTAACCTTGCTTTATTTTACTTACTGTACTTCTTACAACTTTACATCCATCACAGATACCACTCTAGAATGAAATTCTTTCATTAGCAGCTCTCTGCACACTGACAGAAATGATTTGTGACTTTTTGTGATAATATATCTCAAAAAATAAAGACTCATCTGATCTTTCTGTCACTTTAGACAGTCACAGATCTGTCATATGGGAGAGATTACACATGATAGAAAAGCTTATTTACTTATGTATTAAAGGTCATATTCTTCCAGCCCCAGCCAAATCACTCAATCATGAGTTCTGCATAACAAGAACTGCTGAATTTAAATCAATAAGGACGAGTTTCCAGCAGCTTAAATGAACAGCAGCTTTCCCAGTGATCTGACTGATCCATGAAAAATCTCTAAAAACAGTGAGAATGGATACAGGTAACTGCAGTTTGCACCTCTTTTCGCTTACCACTCTTCTGGTTATGGAAGAAGATAGACTGTATTTCCTTGCACAAGGTGTGTGAATATACCTGGGAGCATCTAGAAATACAGTCGGTTATTGGCACGTACTACCTAAAGCTCTCCCAGAAAGAAAATATTTTTTTACTCACCCTCGGGTGTTTTCAGTAGACAAGGTTTTCCCACAAATTCAGGAAGGCTTTCTCCAGCAGGGATCTCAAAGGAGCACATCAGCATGCTACAAGGCTCCAACAAGGCAGAAGACTTCCTGGAAAACACTTCTTTGGTTGGGGAAAGAGTATGTTAATTAAGTGAACAGCAAGGTACAGTTTGCAGGATTTATTTACCAGGAATGGGAAAGATTGGATACAACAAGAAGTCCCAAAACATAAAGGTACACAGAAAACTGCTTGTCACCTAAAACTCTTGAGAGAGAAATGTTTGTGCAGCAAGAAGAGTTCTAGCTGTCTGTAGGAGGCTGCTGATCAGCTCCTTGCTTCCTTCCTGAATTTCTGCAGGATTTTGTGCAAGTAATTTGCTCTCTCTGTATATATCCTGTCACCTAGACAATGAGAAAATAGGGCTGCCTTGCTGCACAGGAGTGCTTTAAGGTGCTTTGATGTCAGATGTCATTCAAAAAGGCACCACAATTAGATGTATCAAAAAGCCCATTAGAACTTACTCTGTTCTACATAAGCTGCATTAAACTCTTCAGTGCTGCCCATGCCCTATGTCTAGGTAAATGTCCATAATTTTGGAGGGTAAGAAGGTTGCTTTAAGCCAAGATAATCAAAGTGAGACAAAAAGTTTCTAATAAAAGGCTGATGCAGTCTTGTAATACCAATGCTGGCCTATGAGAAGAATAAAACTACATACTCTCCCATCAGAAGAAGGCAAAACTCACTGCACTGATGCAGCCAACCTTTTATCAGATTGGTGTGCATCACCTGGGGAGGCCATGTGACCCTACTGAAGTTCTGTCACCAGACAACCTGTTTCCAGTGGCACCTCTGCTGTCTATAGCTATTCCAAGATTGGTGCATGTGTGGAGGACAGCATGGGCAAACTGGACTATTTGACTGTAGTTCCTGAGGGATGAGTATTCATCATTCTTATTCATCTGATAAGGTCCTGATCATTCCTATCACAGGAGCTTTCACAGCCATTACTGACCCTTCTGCATCCCTCAGCTCACATGAAGTTGTGTAGCTTTTTGCATTCCTAGGAAGGTGTCTGGGTCCCTTTACACTGGACAAATACAGCTTTGAGTAGTTCAAAATGTAAATACATACTGGCCTCTTGTGGGCCGTGTTGTCACATCCTTTACACTGACTTCAGCAGTTCCTCATTTTTGGAATAGCAGGACCATAAAACTTCAAGTACGATGGTAAAAGGAATAAACCTTCTGCAGGTCAAAAAGATACCTTTTTATTTAAAAATAAACATTACCTCCCCAATCCCAGGTTTTCTTATGATTGATTTTGACACCATTTCAAAACTTCGATCAAAGGCAGACTATGAAACAATTTACCAGGGCTTTGTTTTCACGCTAAAACAAAAATATGCGGGTCCAGGTTTTGAGCAGTTAAACATTCAAAAGATCCTGCTTTGATGTTTAAGTCATTCCCTAGTGCTGCTTTCACACCTCCAGGCTTTGGCTTTGTTTATTTTAGAATTATATATGCAGCACTTTCTCTCACTTGCAAGTCCAGCCAGTTCATTCAGTTACTCAAGCAGGGTACTTTCGGTGCTTCAGAAAATCAGTTCACAACTTCAGGTTAGAGGTCATTCTTTAATCAGCTCTCTTCTATTCCTTAATAAGACTCTGTCACACTTCTTCATATGGAAGACTTAATTCCCAATGGAAAGAGTACTTCTCAAGGAGGGAATGAATTACAGATCTCAGCTTGTGTATTTAGCTTTTTTTTAATTATTTTACTCATGTTAACCACAGCATTGCTGACATAGTGCAGGAGATTGGATAGGTCTAATCCACCTAAAACATTCTGCAGGACACAAGCTACCTGTCTTGCTTGCAACAAAGGTTTAACAAGACATAGTGGCAATAAACTGCTTAAATGACCACATTTGATTTTTGTTTGGAACAGAATGTTGTGATCTACTCCATATTTATGTTAAATTCAGTTGAAAAGGGAGTCTAGTGCAGGAGGCACTTGGATTATGCTCTGCAAAACACAGGAACTGAGAAAACCAAAGAACATAAAAATCTAGCCAGCTTCCACAGGCTGATGGGAATAATCCTATGGGTAAACTCTGGGAAAAGCAATGGACACCCCAGCATCCCATCCCCCTTCAGGAATATACCACCTTTTCCTGATGATTTTTAGGTGATTTCTGCTAGGCTAGGAAAGAAAGAGGAAGGCAAAAAGTTTAACAAAAAACAAGAAAAAACAGTGCAGAGGCTGAAACATTGTCAGCTTTTCCAGTGAGCAAAAAATACTACATACAGACAGCCAAAATAAACACATGCTGTTTCATAGGCTAAAGAAGGAATCCAGCAAGACAGACACTCTGTGCTCCCTTGTCTGGAAGCTTGTATTCCCTTAACACAGATCAAATCAGACATGTGTGGAAATGGGACTGGCCACTTTGTGAAGTGGATAAGGTGTTGTTTATTGCTTGTTTAATAAATGTATGAAGAAACCAACCTTGACTTATCTCTTCAGTATTCTAAATCAGGAGCAAGAGCCCAACTAGCTACAGAGAAATCTGGTTTCTGGACTAAAAGTCATGTTTTCCCCAACAAAAACCAAAACACTGCCAACACAATCTAATTCCTCCCACCTATCCAAACTGACAGCCTGACCTTTGTGTTGCCTGAGTGTTTGCTTTCTGTACTTCTCACAACATCCTAAAAACCAAGAAGACAACAGTGGACATAGTAACACCAATCACACATGGCTTTCCTTTTTTTGAGATAGAAGGAGCCAAAGCTAATTTACAAGAGGAGGTTTCCATTGTGCATTATTAGTTTTGACTTAATTCCTAATAGGCTTTCTTGTGTCCACTTCAGAGGCAAACAAGCAAAACATGCAAAGGAAATCCTTGTAGGATTTCTCCCCTCTGATACCTGCAGAGAAGTGTTGCCTTTGCGTTTTCAGAGGAAAGTTGCACCTGCTACTGTGACGAGGGGAGTTAAGGTCAGACATAATAAAAAGCTTTAACTCAGGCAAACACAACAGTTTCTTCACGGAGAAATGTCACTAGTAAGATGCACGTAACTGCAGATTTCTACCCCCAAAATTCTGGGATTAAGCCGTATGCTGAAGAGGTTGAGCCCTCTGAAGGGTGTCTTACAAAACAGGCTCTGACCAAGAAAAGAGATGATTTCTGGAAAACACTGGATATCAACTTATTGGATTTAAAGAAGTACAATACAGTGACTCATTTAATTCTATTTTAAGCATAAGCAGCAACAGGCAGATAAGAGATAAAAACCCACAGGGAACACAAGTTAAATAGCACGGTCCAGCAGAGAGAAAGAGCCAGGAATTGCAATACCCGAGTCCTTTGCCAGACTATTTAAGCTTTATGTTCTCAAATGTTCAGAGCCATATTGTCAGCTCTGGTGCCAACATGGCTTTTAATTCTGAGTAAATAATTCAGTCTCTCTCTTCATTCAGCTTTGCTATCATCTGAGTAAACCTAACACTGCTGCCCTGCTGGGGATTACATGGCCCACAAGCTTGGGCAGGTCTAACCATAACCCCTTCTGTGACTTTCACACCACGCCATGAGAATGTAGCATCTGTTGTATTCAGGTGCTGGAGCCTGATCTCTATCACTGTCCAAAGCAGAGTGGATTCTTCTCTTTCCTTGCATGTAATTGAAGAAATTAACTCCTTTGTGAATATGTGGAATTCATGTTGAGACACGAGAAATCAATGCTTGTGTTGCCTAGAGCATGCAGTTCTTTTACTGCCTGTACCTTATGCACAAAGCTGAAAATGCTTTCATTCACATATTTCTTCTGTGCTTTTGAATGGAGATTTTTTTTTTTTAAACTTGCAGGATAAAAAGCTTCCTTGAGCTGCCCTACTTTATCCTAAGGTGACAGTCCCTCTTGCAGACACCGGGAAATACACATCTACAGACTTGGCAGAAGAAACAAGGTTATCCCACAGAGACTTCAAAGAAATTGTTTTGTTTTTTTCTCCATAGCAAATCTATAAAGCTAGACCATCTATGTGCAAGCTGCATGATTCCTCCACTGAAGACAGGAACCAAGGTCCTGTTTTGTCCTGTCTTCATTCTCAAATGCATTTTGCAACTGAAAATTGACATGTTAAGATTTTTCCAAAGTAGACTAATTATAGAGGAAAAATCCAGAGTAAATAGATACTTTTAAAAGTCTTGGAAGAAATGCAGTTCTATTCTCTACATGAGTACTAGTTAGTTGACATTTATGAATAATTTGACCAAGTCATCTTTATCTTGATCCTTCAGAGAGCAAGTAGTGCTTTGTCTGGGGACAGCTCTTACACTCAAGTGCAACCTTAGTTTTTGTTTTTACATAACTTTGGTATCTGCTGATCTCAGACTACCTGCATGAGGACAGAATGTGCCTTTAGTCTGTTACCATGACAAAAACAGAAACAGGCTAAAACTGCTTAAGTGTGGTGACCATCGACCAAATGACCAGCAAACAACCAAGGCACCGAGCTAGCCTCTGCCCTGTTCAAAGTGTGAAAAAGCTTATCAAACAGACATCACAGTTGGTTCTAAATAAAATCATCTCATGTTTGCTATATGCTTACCTACCTGGAGGGAAGGAATTCAGTTCTCTGGGAAACAACTGTGTTGTAGGTACTAATGCTGTGGTCTCTGGCACAAAGAGTCCTGGGCATTGAGCAGAAGAGAGTGGATGAAGCATGCTTCAAATTTTAATTTAATAGAGAAAGAATAAAAAGACACGTCTAGCAAGAGACATAGCTTAGCTTCGTTCCTACTGTCAGCTCAGTTTCAAACACACTGATTTCAGAAGCAGCAGCCCCACTCATCTCAAGTGCTTGCACACGGCCAGAGCTCCTTTCTGCTCATCTTAAGCACTTCTTAAGACTACCTCTGCTGCCAGAAGAGGTCAGAACAGCTGATAAAAGGTCCTTCAGATCTCAAATTCTATTAAAACAAAAGTAATGAAAAAAGAGACAGAAATATGTTAATTATGATAAGGCTGAAGAGTAAATAGGAGGATTAGCTCCAAGTCTCTTAGACAAAATAACACTTCAAGAGACATTTGAATATTTTGATCCTGACCAAGTATTGCTCTTGTCTGGTATGACGTGGCAGCAGTGCAGCCCTCATCACCAGACCATGCAACAAAGCTGACATGTGCTTTGTAGCAGGGAATTGATGCCAAAAAACCTGACTTTATCAACACTCACACTCTCAGGACATCCCAGACATGCAGAATGGGAGTGGACAGCAGGTCAGATTTCCTTCATTAGTGCAAATCATTCACTTTACTCAAGTCAGTGAAGCACTGCCAACTAACACCTGCTGAGGATCTGTGCAAGGACCTCAAACTCTACCTTAGAGCCCTTTATACCTTGTTTACCATAAAGCTCTTTTTCTCTAGAAAATCTCCTTGTGCAGGAGGCAACTTACACGTTGAACTTACCTCCTCATGCACACTGCTCTCAATCCTCAACAAATATTCTTTAGCAGATGCATGGGAAGCTGATGACAGAGCAAGTAATTTTATTCACTGGGTCAGTTTTGACACAGAAGGGCACTGAACAACTGAAAAATATTTATAGGGAGTTCCACTTTCAGTGTTATTCAGAATATCAGTGGCTATTTTGTTATTTCTATGGAGTGCTTAGATGGAATAGTGTTACCGCTTTGAAGAAGTTGGTAGCACAGAGGAGAATATAGCTATCAAGATTTACATAAAACTAACAGTCATGTTATGCTCAAAAGCTTAAGTTTATTGCTCTCTTTAATGACTATCACCAGTATTTTAAAAAAGAATGCCAGTTCTTTCTGCTAGCTTCTCACTGAAGGAAATATTTTAAATACAGCAATAAAATCAAGTGGTTTAAAGATAACACATTTTGCCACACATTCATGCAAACCCTGCAGACAGGATTTTTACAAGTTCATGGATACAGAATAAACACAAAGATGTGTACTGAAATATTGGGAAACTTTTTCCCCACAGTGATGAAGTTGTAGGCGTAACATTTCAGGCCTTACCCTGCACCTGCTGACGTCAATGGCAAAACATCAGTGGGAGCAGGATCAGCCCTTATTGTTCTGAGAGCTGCTTTACCTTCTCCTGATTAGGAAGTGCAGTAAATCCGCAGAATCTTCTGCACTAATAGAAGCAGTGGGTTTTGGTTATTGTTACAAACAAAGAGAAGCAAATATATTTTTAGTAGGTCATCAGAGCTTCTGTTCGCAAAAGACTCAACTTTCATGTTAAGGATCCTGCATACCTCCGTTTTTTCCTGCTCAGTGAAGCACTAAAACGTGTGCTCACCTCTAAGCATTAAACACNATTTTTTTTTAAAGCTGCCTTTAGGATTTGCATTAATTTTAATAGGCACTGGACACATGGTTACCCTCAAAGCTTTGAAAAAAGTATAAATTCATAGAATAAAAGTGATTTTAATGTTAGATTTTTAATAAAGATGAACTAAAAAAATTCCTCACCTGATTTTGAATCTCAGATTTCAGGAGAAATTGTATTCTATGTAAAAATAGAAAATATTTGCAGAAATACAATCTGTTTGGCAGACAACTAAGATGCCCAAATATTGACAAAGAAAAGGTAAAGCGAGAAGCATTCATGTTCAGATTAATGTCTACTCAGATTCACCCTGCTGTCATGATACTGGGGTACGCTGCTGGTAAGAATTCGAGGCAAGAATTTGACTCATGTCATTGAAATATTGTTTCCCCCTCAGTTCTGATAACATTGGTTGTGGACTGCTTTAGAAAAAATAAACAAGCAAATACGATGTGTGAAACATCATTTCAATGTGAATCTACTTGAGTCTTTCAATGCAGAGGCTCAGAAAGTTTACAATACACACAGTATTCGGTAATTTTATATGAAAAACAATCAGAAAGAGGCAAAAATTTACTTTCAAGCTTAGCCAACATACAGCACATTTCAGCATGACAATTCAAAAAGTTTCACACTGTATTTCGATATATTAGCAATGACCTTTTAAAAAATAGCAAACTGAAGACAGTGGATTTTTTTCTGTCTTTTTTTCTTGCTTTTGTAACAAATGAAGCTACTATTATTATTTACAGTATAAATAAGCCTTTTTTTGGTGAAGATTATGTCCTGTCACATATGTTTAAGACAAGGCGTACCTCAGCTCTTTAAATGTCAATGCAAACAAGAGCATAAAAGCAATATCAAAGTAAAATAATATCTTTCCAGCTAAGACAGCTGGGTTACCATGTGTCTCTTATCAGATCTGAAATATATCTGAATGCAGTCAAAAGTTCTCCTGGCTTTAGCCTTTAGGAATATCATGAACACTTATTCTTCTGCTGCTCTAGAAAGCTGTTTTCCATACAAGCTCATGACATGATGCACAAATTGATATTGTTCACAAGTCTGGATCATTCCTCCCCTGAAAGGCAAGAAGAAAAGGGGAGGGAAACAGCAGTCTTATTACTTGCAAACACATGAGGACATAGCACAGCTAATATGAAGCTTGTGCTCCACACCAAAGGTTCATTCCAAAGCTTCTGAAATGAGTGAGAAGTGCCCCTTGATTGCAGCCAGCTTCAAGTCTTACCTCAAGCTCCATTTTGAAAGTCTCTGCCAAGCAAGGAACAGAAGGCAGTGACAACAGGAATGGGTTTTACATTAATTTTCCTTGGCAGAGGCTCTCCTCCAGGAAAGCATCACCATCATAATTTACTGAGCACCTGTACTCCAAGAACCATTCTGTGAAAAGCAATTCCCACCCCAAAGCCCTGAAAAGATAGGTGGGAGCAGGGGAATAAAGAGGGGAAGTAGCTTATCCAAGACTTCACTAGGTGAAGTCTAGGATAAGACTAGTAGCACTAGGGACTGAATTTGGGACCAAAGAGGGCCAGGCCAAGCCAGACCAGCCCAGACAATGAGGCAATTTTCCCATTCTGTGATGAGGATTCTTTCCTATGTGCTACTCCACATAGTGCTTTTGGCAAGTTAACCAGAGAACTAGGGACGGCCAAGAGGATTTTGGAACGTACTATGTTATTTTAGAAAGGACAACTCAGATTTGTAACTGAGACGACTTGCTGTGCACACCTTGATAGCAAAAGACCCACCCCAGCACAGTAACCTATTCTGGTTCAGCTTATTTTTCAGCTTTTATGGTTCTCTTTAAAACTGAAAACTTGAAAGGAAATGCAAGCAGGAGCAAAAGTAGTTTGATTTTCCATGTGTCATTAGCCTATGTATTTCTGCAAGTAGCACATTAACCAAAATATAAGCACTACAGGGGGAGACAGAAATGAACAAAACCAATCAGGATGAGGTTGTTAATTTTAAGCAGATTCTCCTAACATTTGAAATTCTGCTATGAGTCCTCCATCAAAAGTGATATGATCTCTTGATCATCCATTATGAAGACAAGTAAAGCTTGTGTTTGAAGCTCATAGAAAGTGTATGCAGAATTGTGCCAGCACTGAGGCTGGTGCACAGATCCCAGCAGCACAGTGCTAAAAGGAGGCTGAAATGACAAATGGGGTTAAGGAACACAGGAACCCATGGGTGACTGGAGCCAACCAGACTATGTCAGTCTGAGGAAGAGCATTTGTGGTGCATTTCCTTAGAAACCTCACCAGAGGACATTAATGAAAAGTTGCATCCTCTGAGCCAAATGGGTAACAGACTGCTAGCACCCTCCTTGGGGACTGCCCTTTTCTGTGGGGTCCAGCTTAACCATTCTGGGTCACACAGTAGTCATACAAGTAAGGGCAAGATGAGCGGAAGACAATCTTGTCCTTCAGCCCCTTGCACTTATTTTGTTAAGCAGCTGCTTGAAATAACACTTAACAATGAGCAGGGAAGGGCAGGGACCTATTTTCCAACCTCTCATCAATTAGCATTGTGAGAAACACACACTGTTTCTAAAAAAAAAATAAAAAAATCTTTCCTAGCTGAGCATCTCCTCTCCATCTGCTCTACTTAATACAAGCTCACAGTTGATCTGTTTCTGAGTCCCTCTGTGCTCCACACAGCACTGAAATGTATCTTTGTCAGACTGTGACACACAAGGAACATTAGTCATATCTGACAATTTCTCCCCAAGCAATTCCATTAACAGTGGGGTTGCACCCTGAAGTTGTAGCAACAGAAGCACCAGGGTGGCCATTGAGTTTCAGACCACAGGAAATTATTTTCCTTTTTATCCAGTTCCCTGCTATGTGGTGGCTTCCTCCCTTGCCACACATATGCACATCATGACATGTGCTTGCTGTCCAGGCTTTGGCAGAGAATTATGTTTTCACCCCTATTTACCACAGAAACCTTTGAAATCTGAGTTGCATTGTGGGCAATGACAGCAAATGTCTCTCAGCACTGTGGGAAGGATGCAGGAATGATTACTTCCTCTCCTTAGTCATACCAGGTTATTTTAGGACCATCTGTTGGCCGCTAGTGCAAATCCCAGTGCACAGAATTTTTCCAAGGGATTTGTGAGGGAATGAAGGGGAAAAAAACCCCTTTCTTCTTTCCACACCCATGGCAACATGGTTCTCAGGGCTAATGCCAACCTCTCTACTTCTGTGTGAAGCAGGGAGGTGCATTCCTTCACACGTCTACTCTAGCCTGCATTCAGCCTTCTTTCCCAAAGTCCCTGGTGACTCCTTCCCATCCTAGACAATAATGATCAGACAAGAGGAGACAGAGTCTTCCCTCCTATAGCTGCTTGGACACCATCTCAACCTCTCTTGCTACTTTTGAAATCTCCTGGAGATTTTGGGGGGAGTTAGTGAAAATGAAAGTGGGTGGCAGTATGACTTCAAAGAGCCTACAAGCCCTATTTTTCAGTCCTTGAAGAAATCATGCTTTTCCGTAGGAAGGATGGTGATCTCCTTTCCATCTTGAATATATTACCCCATGACATTTAAATGGCTTTTATCTATTCCATCCCACTCTTGAGAGCTACATGGCAGCTACAGAGACTCCTGCAGTCTTCCTTTCCCCCTGCGGTGTCCTTTAGGTATGAAATTCCTTCTTCAGAGTCTTAAAGTGACTGTCAGTTCCCCTCTCCCTTCAAAACTAGCATTTGCAATTGACCTGCTATCACACACATTTGTAAGCAGGCACCTTCAACTTTTATTTGTGTGGCGATTTTCCTGTGTAACATTAGTCACAGAGACAAGATATTTCACATCCAGACAGATATTTCACTGGACCATGGATAAGCAGCATTCACTATTCATATTCTGGTTTTCTTTTTCTCGAGAAGCCTTCCCTTGTCTGGGCTAAAATCCATTGAAATACCCAAATCTCTAAGCCCCTGCACGTCCCTGTCTATCAGAGCCTCAGCAGGGCAGCAAGCATTTCATTTTTTGCCTCCCACTGAGCATAATTTCTTCTCTGAAATAAAGTTCAGCGTGGGGTTGAGGTTCTTTTTTTTCCCCTCAGAAAAATCTTTGGTATGTTTTTCGTGACATCTCTTCCCCCGACTACATTTATCATTATCATTAGAGAGAGCACTGAGACATGTTTTGATGGCACTTGAAACCAGTGGGAGAGGAAAAATAACATCTCTGGTACAAAATTCAAGTCTGTTTACTTCATAATCAAACTCAAGGTGGTGTGTTAAGCAACGCTTAACTGCAAACCATTGAATTTGTGGAGAATTTCACAGCCCCTTTCATATGTCTGCAAACACTCCAGGTTGTGCACTCTCCCTCTGCAGCCATCGTCTCTCCCACCACGGCTCACAGCTCCAGTATATGAGACCACTACTTTTCATTACTCCTCCTGGGAGGTAAGTGATGATCTCAGGCTCTGAACTTAGGAACAGCAGATCTTTGAGCCTCTGCTTCTGTATGAACATGGGGCCAACTCCTCAGCTGGTAAAAGGTCACCCCTTGTTGCATGGAGATGGGCAGCTGTGCAGACTTTGATGCCAGCTGTGAACCTAACTCAGTTCTAGAGCTGTTCATTAAGGTCTACTGCTCAGGCAAAGATTACAAGTCAGAGGAACATTCTGTCTTGGCCTCCACTTGGGTCTATTCTTCTCCTCTTCCTGTTTGTTTCTCCTTAAATAAGGGGAAATATTAGCATTTTTCTTTTTATTTTTCTGGAAAGGAATCAGGCTTTCTTACCTGTCTAACCGTAACTGGCAGGCTGTTCGCAAAATGTCAACTATGCCCTCGTTCTTCAGCTGTTTACAGCAGACACTGGTGGCAATAAAGCAGCCAGTCCTCCCAATGCCTGCACTAGGGGAGGGAAAAGAAGAGAGAGGCAGTGGAGATGTCAGAAGGATTTTGGAACTTTCTTGTCAAACAACTGCCACTGAACCAGCACAGACTCCACCATCCCTCTTGTCTCTCTGACCTTTGCCAGCTGGGTGCTTCCAGATGGAAAGCCATAACTAGGAAAAGGTACTAACTTCAGTGGGATGACACGATTAAGTGTGAGCCACTCACAGCAAAAGGTGAACATAGCAGATACAGTGCTAAAAATGGACTACTTAAGATTGTCTGACCCAATACGTTGTTGAACCTCTCACTGAACCATTGAAAAAAAGCTACTGTGTTTCTTAGTAAGATTTGGTTTGACAGCAACCCTTGCTTTGAAGGCAAACTTCGCTTTGAAATTCTCGATTCTAACAGCTTCTTTGAAAGATATTTTCATTCACAGGTAGAGAAAAAAACCCCAACCCTTGGTTAAATAATTAGAGCTAACAGCAGTATAGTGTGATGCCATTTTCTGATTTGATCTACAATCTAGTAATTTGAACTAAAGCAGGATATAACAAATTCACTATCAAAGAAATTTGTTTAAATTTTCCTAAACTCCTTTGTATCTGATACAGTCCTTGGTTAATGACCAGAACTGAGTTTATTTTCAAAGGCACAGTGCTATAAAAGCTGTGAATTCTTCTTATCACCTAACAAGCAAACTATCAGCAAATTCTGGAAGCCTTTGTTATGCATGAAATAATTAAGTGAGCATACTCAGGAATAATTACTTGACACAACTACAGGAAATCCTGCTTTTATTTACATTCTGAGAAAGCCGTGATGCAAAACCACTGGCAACAAACATTCAAGCAACACTGCAGTTCACAGTTGCCCACATGTCCTTCATCTTCTACTTGACCATAACCAAACAGACCACAGCATACAGCTCCTGATACTGGTTCACGTCCAGAGACCTCAGAGTGTTTTGCAGAGGGAGGGAACAACATCCATTTTTAGATAAAGGAAACAACACTTGTCCCAGAACAAGCTGCAGGTCTCTCAGTGGCTGAGACAGTGTCATAATCTCTCCAAGACTGCCCAAGAGTGGCACATTATCCACACAGAACACTTTATAATCCTATCACCATGTCTCTTAGTGTTTTTTTTAAAATAAAAATGTCCCATTTCTCCCCAGATTATTACTGTGTCATGCAGATGACACCATACAAGAGGACAGAACAAATATGCAAAGCAAGAGTGACGTGGTAACCAGAGCAGATACTACAGTGCTTCAAGGAGTTCCTAAATTTCCATGGGCAAAAAGGAACTTCTTACAAACCATTTCTGATTTCTATCTGAGTTCTCCCCAGTTTTTCAACATCTGTTTTAAAACAGAGGCAGAAAAACTGGACATGTGGTATCACATGAGCATTTTAATAGCGATTACTCCATATTAGCCCATAGTCAGGTCTTTGATGACACCAGGATACCAACTATTTGCCAAGAGGCTCTTTAAAAACATTCTCATTGTATAATACACATTTACTATGGCTTTTGGAGAGCAACCATCTGCTGTTTCCTAGAAAATATTATGCAAAATTACGCAAAATTCCATACAAAAGTCAATTTGGCAAGATGTATGTTATTGAAATTATGGAAGATTACACTGGCAAGATAAACTGCATCTCTTATCAGGCTTTCTGCTATTTACCTGGAACAACTGTTTTGAGGACAGACTATAGTTTCCAAGTAATCACATTTAACCTTTCTAAACACTGGCAAAACAGGGTTTTCTTTTAGATCTCTGGAACTTCTCCAATTTTCCAAGAACTGTAATTCATCTATACTAAAATTTAATAGTTTAGAGTGTGTGAACCAACCTTTTAAAAACAGTCTTGGATGAAAATTAACCAGCACGATAGTGGTTGTTGATGCTTAACACGCTCCCTAGTTAGCAGTGCAAAAGAACACACTTCATCATGTCTACAAATGACAAGTACATCATGCCACTTCTTTCTGAGGACAGAAGAGAAATATCTATCCTCATCTATTTTTATTCTGCTCTGATTGATAATTACAATTTTCTCATCAGACATCAAACCACTTGAAAGACTTTGCTCCTTCCGTAGAAGTTTTCATCTTTGCCAGGGATTTTTACTGATACTTCAGTTTTACTATCAATTGCATACATTTCCTGACTATTGATTAATACTTGCTCTAATCAGTTTTGCCACTCTTTCATTTATGTCTTATATGTAAATTATTGTCTTTGACCTAATAATGATTTATTTGGGAAAAAAAAAAAGCAAGAAAGGAATCTACAAAAGAGGAGGGTTTGATGCTGAAAATTGAATGTTATTATTTGTCTGTTTGCATGTGTCTTCCTACTCAATTTCACCTAAAGTATGTTAATCTTTAGTAACCTGGCCCTTAAAAGATAATTTAAGACATATATTACTTGTAAGGCAATTGAAATGCAATTATTCTTACAAGTTACTGAACAACTGCCAGCTTCTATGTTCAACTCAGTCTGTATCTGAATGTAACACCTGGTAATAGAAAATCATTGTCATTAAAGCCTTGAAGTTCCAAGCATATTCCAGAAGCAGTTGAGCAAGATTTCAAATGTGTGACTGATGGCCTGTAAGGCAGTATCTGCACTACATCACTGTATGCAAAGAAGCCCTCAGAATTCAGGCACAACATTTATTTACCTGCAGTGAACAATCACTGGGGCATTCTTCTCCTCTGCACTCTGCATGGCCTCTTCCACTTCCAGTACTAGCTGTAACAGAGGAGGGGCCTGGTCTGGTGTCTTCTGGTCTGGCCAAGACGTGTACCAGTAATGTTTCAGGTTTCTGACTTCTTCTCCTTTCTGCAATCCAGTTAAGACAAACACCACAAACGTTTTACAAGAGCTTCTTGTTGTAAACTGATACTGAAATATGGCCTTCCCCCTTTAAGACTGAGAGGATTAAATCAATCTGCTGGAAAGACAACACAGCTGGGCACACACAGTCCAGGAGATTGCTGCAGAGCACTGATGAGATCTTTCTGAGACAGGTGGTGGAGGAGCCAACAAGGAAAGGTGACCTTGTATTAAGTACATGGTTGGGCACGTGAAGGTTGGGGGCAGCCTTGGCTGCAGTGACCAAGAGATGGTAGAGGATCCTACATGGAAGGAACAAGGGCAGTAAGTACGACTACAAGCCTGAACCTTGGAAGACATAATTTTGATTCCTTCNAGAGATGGTAGAGGATCCTACATGGAAGGAACAAGGGCAGTAAGTACGACTACAAGCCTGAACCTTGGAAGACATAATTTTGATTCCTTCAAGGATTTAACTGCTGGAATCCCTTGAGTTAGGGCCCTAGAAGATGGGGGATCCAAGACATCTCATTAATATTCAAGCATCACTTCCTCCAAGCTCAATTTTGGTGCATCCCTCTGGGTAAGAAATCATGCAAAGAGGGCAGGAGCCATGCATGGATGAGCAAGAAGCTTCTGGCAAAATTCAAACACAAGAGGGAAGTTTATGGTATATGGAAAAAGGGACAGGGCACTTGGGAGGAATATAGGAATGCTGTCAAAGTACACAGTTGCGACAAAAAAGGTTAAGGCCCATTTGGAATTAAAACTGGCAAGGGATGTCAAGGACAACAAAAAGGGTTTCTTCAGTTGTATCAACAGTAAAAGGAAGAGCAGGGAAAATGTAGGCCTGCTGCTGAATGAGGTGGGAGCCCTGGTGGTGGAGGATACAGAGAAAGCAGAATTACTGAATGCCTTCTTTGTTTCAGTCTTCATTGCCAATGCCGGTCCTCAGGAATCCAGTGCCTTGAAGGCAAGAAATTCTGGAGAAAAAGACTACTTTCCTTTGATTGATGAGCATTGGGTTAGAAAGCAATTAGGTAAACGTGACACCCACAAATTCATGGGTGCCAATGGGATCTACCTATGAGTGCTGAGGGAGTAGGCAGATGTTACTGCTAAGTCACTTCCCATCATCTTGGAAAGATCATGGAGAACAGGAGAGGTGCATGAAGACTTAAGAAAAGCCAATGCCACTCCAGTCTTCAAAAAGAAGGTGAGAAGGAAGACCCAGGGGGCTACACACCAGTCAGCCTCAGTTTCATCCCTGGAAAGGTCATTAAATAGTTCATCCTGGATACCACCTCTAAACATGTAGAGGAAAAGAAGGTTATCTGGAGTATTCAGCATGGATTAACCAGGGAGGGGGGAATCATGCTTGACCAATCTGAAAGGTACCTATGATGGCATGACTGGCTGGGTGGATGAGGGTAGAGCAGGGATATTGCCTCCCTTGACTTCAGCAGGGCTTTTGACCCTGTCTCCCACAACCTACTCATGAGGTAAGCTCAGGAAGCATAGGTTAGGTAAGTGGACAGTGATGTGGATTGAGAATTGGCTGAAGGGGTTCAGAGAGCTGTGATCAGCAGCAAAGAGCCCAGTTGAAGGCCTGTAAGTCAGTGGCCTACCCCGGGATCAGAACTGGGTTTGGCACTCTTCAATTTACTCATCAATGACTGGATGAAGGGGCAGGGAGTACCCTCAGCACATTTTTTGATGATACAAAACTAGGAGGAGTGGCTGACACACCTGAAAGCTGTGCTGCCATTCCATGAGACCTGGGCAGGCTAGAGAGTTGGACAGAGAGGAACTGATGAAGTTCAACACAGGCAAGTGCAGGGTCCTGCACCAGTACAGGCTGGGGACTGACCAGCAGGACAGCAGCCTTGTGGAGAAGGACCTGGTGGACAAGAAGCTGTCCATGAGCCAGCAGTGCCCTTGTGGCCAATGAGGCCAATGGTGTCCTGTGATGCATTAAGAAAAGCAGAGTCCTTAGGTTGAAAGCGGTGATCCTGCCTCTCTACTCAGCCCTAGAGAGGCCTCACCTGGATTGCCGTGTCCAATTCTGGGCTCCCCAGCTCAAGAGAGACAAGGCACTACCAGAGAGGGTCCAGTGGGGAGCCACAAAGATGATTAGGGCACTGGAGCACCTCACTTACAGGGAGCTGGGCCTGCTTAACCTGGAGGAAAAGCAAGTGAGAGGGAACCTTATCAAAGTCTATATGCATCTGAAGGGAGAATGTCAAGAGGATGGGTCAAGGCTCTTTTCATTAGTGCCCAGCTAAAGGACAAGAGCAATGGGCATGAGATGAACCACAGGAAGTTTCATCTGAATATGAGGAAAAAAATTTTGAGAGTACTGGAACAGGCTGCCCAGAGAGGTTGTGTAGTTTTCTTCTCTGAGATATTCAAAGCTCACCTGGACACAATCCCACACAACTTGCTTAGGGAAACTTGCTTTAGCAGGTGGGTTGGACCAGATGATCTCTAGAGGTCCCTTCCAACCCCAACCATTATGTGAATGCTAAATGGAACAGAAATCCAAATGGGAAGCCACACAACACAGAAACCTGGACTTCAAATATCATGACTGCACTTCAGTAAGCTGCCTTACAAAAGGAAAAAGACCCAAAAAATTCCTCTCTCCACAAACTATTCTGCTCTTTTAGTGCCAAGAGCTGTGTGCAAAACACTCCAGGCAGTCTGTTCCCTCTTGACAGATTCATTCAGCAAAGCCAGAGCTGTGCTTGTGACATAATTGCTTTCATAATGTATTTGACAGACAGAGAGCCAGGAGCCATATCTCTGTCTCTGATAGCTAGATAAATAGATGAGAGAGAGAGAGATGGGAGCTTATTTTTCTATCTCTGCTGACAGACAGACTTATATTGGTCTCCTGTCAATTCTACTCTTAGACATGGTGAGAAATTCAGAGGCAGTATGGAAGGTGGGAATTGTATCTAGCTGCAGTCCAGGTCTTTCTGAGAAACACAAATTCTGATTCTCTGTCTCAGCATGGTTATGAATATAGCAAATGTGCTGTTTCCTTTTCAGAGTGCCAAGTAGCACTGTGGGCTTCTGATTTTGTGTGTTCAAAGTGATAACCTTCTGTCTGATTTCTAAAGGTGCAAAATAGTAACATGGTGCCCAGGGAACTGGCCTTACCCTTGCAGCCATTACATAAGCCAGCTGGCACAGGGCAAAGTAAATGTTTGTAAATGGTCCAAGAACAGGAGTGTGAGCTTCCACAACCCTCCCTCCAACACATGGCTGGCTGAGTTGAAAGGATTAAAAAAAAAAAGACAAATTTTGCTCTTTCTAAAGAACAAGGAACAAAACTCTGAGAATAGTTTCTGTCATCTATACTCCCAAGTCCCTCCCTATGCTTGCCAGTCACTGGATGCAACCACTGTTCTGTGGTTGTACCATTTTCCATCCTTCCATTTGATGACAGAGTTTTGCACAGCTTCACAGTGAACTAGACTGGGAAAGCAATCATATTAAGCCTTTTTCCTTTCCTGCGATGGATTAATTTTTGGATGGATCAATTAGTTCCTCCCTTTGGTTTGGAACACAGTCACAAACACTTGTGAGAGCACATGGGAGATGGCACAAGGGTCAGAACAAGAGAGCTCGACAAAGGGAGTCTCGACTGCATTGAGATGCTGTTCCATCTTACACTGGGTTTAAAGTGCTCACTGAAGCATAGCCATAGGATCCTTAGGGTATGTCTAGCTCACTTCAGGAAAAGAGAGTCTTACTACCACTGCACAGAGTCTGGCCTTAGGTTATTTACCCTAGTGAGAAAATACTTTGCCTAAGAGAGCATAACTAGTTGTTGTCATGAATAGCACTCAAGCTCACTACAGTAAATCCAATCAACACTGCTCTGAAATGCGGTTGCTTTTGAATGTGTGACTATGTGTGAGTCACAGAAGTTATGAACATCCAATTCTTAACTCAGTTGTGAAAAATTATAATAAAAATGTTGTCAATAACACTGAGAGAAAAGTAAAAGCCATCTGAAGAAAACCATGAATCACTACCTAAAACATTTAGTTGACAGCAACAGAAGACAAAGTTCTAATGATGAACTCTGGATGTGTTTACTTTCGTCTATGGTGTTAAAAGTTTTAAGATTCTGCTTGGAGAACCCTGACTTCTGTGGTTCTGCACACTTCTGCTTTGACTTGAACAAAATATTCTCTATTGATGGTTCCTTGAAACTGAGAAGACTTTGGAACAGCTAGAAGGAAGCAAGATTTAATTGACGGTTTGAAGTCTACCATCACATATGCTGTAGCTGAGATCATGACTCAGTGGCTAGACACTGGCAGCTTTCTCTGAGAAGGGAAAACAAGCCTTGCCTACAGCCTGAGCTTTTTGTCAATTTCCAGAACTTGACAAATTTGTCCCCTATACTGAGTGAAAAATGACAGTCCACTCTGTAAAGCATGCAGTAATCATATATTTATGAACACTCACTGTTTAAGGGCAAACTGTAGTCAATTCATGGCTTCTCCAGTTTTCACTAACAAGTCACTTAATGTATGCATGGTTCAGAGCTGCTGCTCCACTACTGCCATTAAATAACACGTGTACAGCTCTAGGGAATGGTAACTTAACAAATGGAATATTTATTTCAGCTCTAGAACTCAGCAGTTCATTTGGGGGTGGAGGAAAGAGACACTGCCCCACTAATACTGAAAACAAAACCATTGTCTAACTGAAAAGCAAAACTAGATGAGCTGCAAGTCTACAACATGCAAATATTCTTCACTTCCCACTTGTCAGGGAGTGTGATGTTCTCCTTGCTGCCTTTGCCAAAAGCACGAGACAGACTTTCTACACCCTGAATCCAGACATGGGATGTCATAGGCTGGCTTTCTGCCCATTAGCATATGGCTAAAGAGACTTGAAACTGGTTGGATAGAAGGAGAGTTTTTTCAGCTTGGAAAGAAATTGTCATGTTATACTGAGGTCGGGGTAGATGTGGCAGATAAAAGATGTAGGAAGTTTATGTAAACAGACTGTTCCTAAAACTTGTAGCTTGATATTCTAGAACATAGCAATGAAAAGAGTTGTAAAATAGGACTGTGGCATTTCAGATTAAGTAGTATCTAAGTACTTAAAAAATTAAACCAGTGCTAAAACTTTCTAGCCACAAGAAGACACAATGGTTACTGGTCCATAAAACTACACTTGCAAAGTAAGAAGCTCTCTGTGAGCTGACATTTCATTCTAAATGATCAATGAACCTGGAGGACAAAGGCACAGAATGAGTCACTGGTTTCTTACCCGGTGAATCCCACACTACCAGAACTGGCCTGGTGGCTTTCAGGCTGTACACATGCAGCCTAACCCTCTGACTGCTTCTTTTCCTGTAGCTTTCATGCTGGTGAACTGAGCAAAGCTACGATGATTTCAGTAATGAAAAGTAGTATTTGTACAGCAGTTCACTGTGCAGAAGCTTTCTAAACAACTCCCCCTGAACATCCAAATTTATAGGTTTAGACAGCTAAGCTACTGTAAGTACATTAGAATGATTTACCTTTAGGGTGATGAGCCTTAAACGGTAATCGTCTGCTTGTATGACTCTGTTAACTGTGATTTCTATTCCTTCATAGGTGACCTGTTCCTCTGGCCAATATTCTGTGCATTTCTGTGTGCAATATAAAACAAATCCAGTTAAGCAGGTATCAAGGGAGGTTTGGGGGTTTTTTTCACCTCTGAAATTGAATACAGCACATGCATAGATGAATATGAATAAATTTTCTTTCTATAATAAGTAAAAGCTTTCACTTGCTAAAAAGGGACCGCATTTTAGCTGATTTTTGCTGCATCTATAATAGCCTGATTGCTTGATTAAAAATGCACAAATCAAGTAATTACTAACCAATGCTTTTAAATACACACATCCTTATTTATCTTTATGCAACTGATGTGCATTTTGAAGGTTCATTAGAGAGGCCTGTGGCAATGTGCTTGTGTTTTTAAATTAATCCTTTTCTTAAGATAATAATGATTAGTATAATATACACTAGTTACCAATTTATCTGTGCTGCACATATACTGATGTAGAAACAAAATACAGCTTTTCTATTTTTTATAAAGGCTCAATGCTTTCTGAATATAAAATGTTCACTTGCTTATGTTTTTGCACAAAATAACATGACTGGGGATGTTTGGTGAAATAGATTATATACCAAAATCCACTTAAAATTGTCAGTGAGAATCTTTCAAAGCTAGGGAACTAAAAGGCAGCATCAGCTGTGAGACAGATTGAACTACTACATTTGATTTTGCCAAAAACCAGTAAGAGATGCAGCCAGCACAACATGACAATTAGAAACACAGAAACTATAGTCCATTTACAGATCTAGTTTGTGGTACTGATACACTAGAGATGAGCCAGTAAAAATTTGTAAGCACTCTGATCCTGGAAGAGGGCTAAAAAAAGACTGTGGTTTTGTATGCAGTTTCTCTAAACTAATCAATATGCAAGGGCAGAGACAGGCATTTCAACATGGTGCACAAATTAGTTCATGGACAAGGAATGACGTGAATGAGGCAGAGTCTGAGAAAGAGGCTCCCCTGTGATAATGCAAGAAGCTATTTCATTATCACAGGGGAATAGGTAGCTGCTACCCAACAAACCTCAGAAAAGATGTTTCTTGTGAGTTTCCTCTTTTACACAGCTGTACACAATCTTAAAGGAAACAAGTTGAATCATTTTGCTCTCCCCCACCAAATGCAATTCCACTTGAGGAGAAAGACTAACAACAGAAAAGTACCTTGCAAAGTTACTGAGTCAAATTCTTGTGTGGGAGAATTAGTGTTGTTCCATCTGCACAGTACATCAGTTAATAACCCACTGGGAGTGTGGCCCACTGTGTCTCTGAAAAGTTATTTATGCAGATTGTGTTTTTTCTTCCTCTACTCATAAACTGCAGAATCCACTGCAAAAATTGTCGAGAGCTCTACCAGCTATCAATAGCACAGACATTGCTCTGCTGAAAGGAATGGAGTAAGATTGCCCACTCATTTCTGTGGGCTGTCTGTCAGTTCGGATTAGAAGTGACAGAGGGCTGAGGTGCAGAGCTTTTAATACTCACATTAGTGAAGTCATTGCACTGAGGAGGAACACAAAGCCTCTCTTACTAGCATCACTGCTGAACAAAACTTTTGGGTTTGAATTTATATACTTTGAGTCCTGTTATTCATATATTAATATATGTATTGCAGATAAATGGAGTGAATATAGGAGATGGTGACATGAAAGGACTCTGTATTTATGGCTGAGATTGCTGACAACATTAAATTTTTGACACAAAATGTATCAGGAAAGACTCAGCAGCTCTGTTGTGATATAAAGGCTGGAGCAAGCTCCAGTTCTATAGTCCATCAGCACTGCAGTGCACTGCTTCCCAAGACTGATTAGAGGGGTCAAACACTTGCTCAGTGGGGCAAGAAGCAATTCAGACATAAAGGTTATTTTGCATTCCTGTTAAACAATCTTGCTCTGAAAACTATAGTGGAAGAACACATCACCAGATTTGTCATTCAGGATCAGCATTTCCTCTACATCTTCTTTAAATCTCAGAGTCCTCAAAAGATTCTGGTGCAGACTGTGTCATGACATTTTAATATCATATGTGCCAGAAACTGGCAACTTTGATTAATGAGCAAGTTATTGCTTCAGGGCTGCTGCTCAGTTACAGGGAGATGCAAGTTTCAAACATTAGTGAAAACAGAGCATTCAGATCAGCAGCATACTCTGTTGTGCATCAGCAATGCCTTGAACAGGATGTGTCCAATGAGCCAGCTGTAACAACTGACCATTTTAACTTGCAAAGCGTGATAATTCTGTGTCAGTCTTGTTCATGTCTTTTTTAGAATGAAGTTGAAGGTTAAAATTATCTCCTTTATAACTATGAAAAAGCTAAAGGTTTGTGCACATGCATGATTATGGGCTCTAAGCTTCCAGCTAGCAGATAAGGCACTATAACTCTGCCTGTATGCTGGATGTATGCCCATATTCTTTGGCTTCTAAGTGTCTAAAACTTCTTCTCCAAAGGAAAATCTCTCACCTAAATTACTAATCTGTTCTCAAGGACAAGCCTGACATACACTGCTGCTGTAGCTTAAGAAACAATGTTTGGATATCTCCACTGCACCTTGCTGCTAGTGGTGAGGGAGGATGTAGAGCCCAACACATGCCCAGACCACTTTCTCACATCTTGCACTGCCAGTAAAGGCAGACATGAGCTCAGCTACCAGGCACAAAGTTGTTTTAACTCTGCTACAGGGCAAAGATTTCAGCAGGTAAGTAAAGAACAGCTGGAGGGCTTCAGTTTAATAAATTGCAAAAAAAAAAAAAAAAAAAGAGTTGACTTTAGGTGGATTAGCAGAAACACCATGACAGTTTTAATTTATGGAAGTAGGTGGTAAATAGAAAATTTCAGCATCTTAATTACAGTATTTCATAAGTATTCCCTAGATGCATTCAGGGGAAGGCCCTCAATATCCAAGTCAGTTCTAGTTGTTGATTGTCATACAGAAATCAGGTACTTCCTCAATGAAATGTGCATATAGACACCAAATCATAATAAATGCAAGATAAAGCAGCAACAATTCTACTGATTAAAGATATTCAACCGTAGCAGGTTATGGGATACTATTGCTTTTGATTCCTTTAAAGAGAACTTCAAAGGCTGCCTACAAATAGAGCTGGGTTAGGAGAGGTTTCAGGTCAGCTGGGAGAGGAAAATGGCAAAACCAACAGTAGGAGGAGTCAGACAGCAAAACAGGACTTACAGTAAACTGTAATTTGAAATTTGGAATTGAAAGAGAAGCCCACATCTTCTCTGAGCCTGAAGAATTTAATGCTGGCTCTGACTGCACAGGCCACTGAAAAAACTTCTGTTTGCTGGCTTAGTGTCTATGCTGAAAATATCTGCTAGAGTACTGATAAAAATATGGACCGGATGTAACAGCATTACCTCATTCATCTCTTCTATATTGGTAATCATGACAATGATGGGAGAACGCTCCTGCCACACCATTCTCCAGAAGTCAGTGACAGTATTAACTATTGGTCCCTGAGTAGCAATATATACCTTTTCCTCTCCTCCATAGCCCTGCCAACAAAACAACAAGAGATCAGTTTTAACAGGGATGTCCACCACAACCTTGAAGGCTTGCTCTTTAAAACAGAGAGCTATCCTGGTTGAAATTCTGAGTCGGTGGCACCAGCTCTCCTCTCTGTCTCTCTCCTGCATATGCGTACATGGAGCGAAGCCACAGTACGGACTCATGTCAATCCAGCAAAGTGTGTCCAACAGCCTTGGGGTGACTTGGCTAGTTCATGAGCCTTATTCAGGCTGATTGTCCAGTGCCTTGGTTAGGCCAACCAACAAGTAATTTTGCACCAAGAACTGCAGAATTATGTTTCTGTCTGGTCTGAATCTATACAGGTGCATTTTAAGATTAGGGTTTCCGCTAATGTAAGCAGGAGAGAAGAGTAATCAGATCAGCTAGGAAGCCTTTAAAAGCCAGTGTATTTTGCAATCCTGTTTACATTAACAGTGGCTGATAGAGGCTGGGCAGACACACTGAGCTATGGAGCTCTTACCCTGATGTAGTTAGCATTGATGTAAGAGCTGAGGGGGTCGTCCTGATCAGCTGAGGTAAGGCACACTCTGCTGTGAGGATCTGAAAGGTGTAAGGAGATAAGGAACAGTTTATCAGTT